>CM060621.1:30072889-30420389 GCA_030578275.1 Meda fulgida | reverse complement strand
AGGGACATATATGTCATATTACATTTCCGTATGGGAAATACAAGGATTTCAATTTATTTTTAACTAAGTAATTAAATTGGACCAATACAATGTGTATAAAACAGAACTAGAATTTATCATTTGTTTAATTTTCATCTCTTAGAATTCTGTTTAATCTTAAAGTTTCTCTTTGTATGTAACATATTTTGGTATGTAAAACCACAATATACCATTTATTTCCCGTTGTGTGTGTATGAATACAGCCAGCAGAAACTGGTTCCACCTGACCCCAAACACAGAGCCACTTCAAAATAAAACATGCTGTCACTATATGGATGAGTGATTGGAATACATTTTCATAGAAATAATAGAAATAAATATGTAGACAAAGAGAGATAGAGAGCAACAAATAAAAGCAGGTGAATGAGAATTGCGACACATCTCAAGCCAGAGTGAGGTTGTCTGGTTTGGTATTTGTAGACAGACCCTGGATTCATGATGGTGTGATCTGTATTCACCTCAGAGGAAGAGTTAGTCTCCTTCCTGCTGGAGCAACTGCTTTGGGGTCAGTGAATCCCTTCCACCACTGCATAACAAAAGCTTGTGTGTGAGATCATTGTGTTGGAGTTGGAGCTCCATTTTTTTTTTTTTTTTTTTACAGTTCTAGCCCTTCTTAATTTGAGCCGTGCTGTGAACCACTGTTGTAAGAAGTCAAGCGCACTTGTTACGAACACCCGATTGAAACTTATTCACAAGTGCAGCTGTCATTTCAGAGTCATTAGAGTTTTCATACACTTTATTCTGATTCTCATTGCAGGACTCTCTCTCTTAAATAAGCTTGCCCCGAGATTTGACAGACAGAGCTGTTTCGTCAGTGTAGCTCTAATAACGTGCGCTTCAAACCCTGTCTGGCTGGAAGTCACACTGCGTATCTTGGTCTATTGTAACTCTTTCTTTATATCAGAATGTATGGACAGTTACAGTATATGATTGTGCAGCTTATTGTGGAGAGATGTGATAGTACTTTTCAAAGAGATTAGACTTCTGATTTTCAATATGCAGCAACAATAAGAGTAAAAAAAAGACTTATATTGAAGAATGAAACAAATATCTATAAAGTCTAGCAATATCTAAAAAAAAATGGATGGGGTCAGTAAGCAAACACATTCCTCCCTAGAAAACACTCAGAACACCCTAGCAACCATTTAAAACCATTTAGATCAACCTAGCAACACCACGGTAACTACTTATAACACCATAGAAGCTACTTAGAACACCCTAGCAACACCTTAGAACATCCTAGTAACACCCAAGCAACTATTTAGAACAACATAGCAACACCTTGTAACACCCTAACTATAACTCAGATCACCGCAACAACACCCTAGCAATCCCTTTGAACACCCAAGCAGCCATTTTAAACTATTTATAACAACCTAACAACACCATGGTAACTACTTGAGGAGAGGTGTGATAATACTTTTAAGAGATTAAACTTATGATTTTCAAATGGCAAAAAACAACAAGAGTAAATAAATAAAGACATTGAAGCATCTATAAAATATAGCAATATCTAAAAAAAAAAAACATGGAGGGGGTCAGTAAGCAAACACATAGCATCTCCTTGTAAACACTCAGAACAACCTATAAACACCCTGGCAACCATTTAAAACTATGTAGATCAACCTAGCAACACTATGGTAACTTCTAGAACACCATAACAGCCACTTTGAATGCCCCAGCAAACATTCAGAACAACTTAGCAACCACTTAAAACATTACACCCTGGCGACCATTTAGAACTACATAGTAGCAACTTGCAACACCCTAGCAACCACTTGCAACATAGCAACCACTTAAAACAAAAAGCAAGCATTTAAAGCTATTTAAAACAACCTAGCAACACAATCCTTTTTAAAACACACTAGCAACTACTTAAAACATCCTAAGAACCATTTAGAACTAGCAACTTGGCAACTGCTTAGACCAACCTAGCAACACCCAGCCACTTAAAAAACAATGGCAACCACTTATAACACCCTAATAATAACCTAGCAATCATTTAGAACAACATCGTAACACCTTCGCAGCCACTTACAACAACCAAGCAAAACCCTAACCAATTAGAAACCCCTGAAACCAGTGTCGGCTGTAACTCATTACTGTATTTAATTACTTTTCCCTAGTAAAGTAAGGGATTACTCTTAATTGTTCTGTAATTTATTTACAGTTAGTTCTAAAGTAATTGGATTAAATACTATATAGACAGTAGAACAATGCTATATAAAACAATAGTGGATTTAACATCAAAATTTAACGTCTAATGATTAAATTTAAATTTTTAATGTATCCTTTTTTCCTTTAAATAATCTGGTCAGCTCAATAATAATGTATGCAATTTTATGTTATTTATTTGCGAATAAGGAACTCCTGCACACTATCGGTACTTGCAAGTTAATATGCAAAAAACTTTTATTAGCAATGTTTCGGTCTCACGAACTTCATCGGGTATTTTATTTTTTGAAAGAATTACAAGAGCAGTTTCATGTATTTCCTTTTATTGTTCGACTGGTCGAACTTGATATTGGATTTAGAATGTAATTAGTAATAAGAAATGCAATACTTTTTACAGAGAGTAATTACAGTAATCTAATTTCACTATTGAAGATGTAATTAGTAGCTAGTAATTATTAGTTTTTAGAGTAACTTACCCAACACTGCCAGCAACCACTCAGAGCAATACACAACACATTTTCTTAAGAAAAGAAAAATCAAAGAAAATGATTTTTCACTTAATGCTGAAATTGCCCAGTTTATATTTTTGAATGGGCAAACTTTTTTAAAAGTACAACTATTCCATGTAGTCTCTCAATTAATATAGCCTACAGTATGTTTGTAAAACTGTATAGATTAATAATAATGAAATTATTTAAAAAATGCAGTTAAAGAAGCTTTAGATGAATTATAGCATATTGCACCACAGGAAACTGTTGCCTCAGTGGCAACATGCCACATCTAATGGCCTTACGTGAATGTGTGTGTGTGCGTACACGTTCAGTACAGTATTTGAACCCCAGGTCTGTGTGAGCAGGCTTTGAGAGATGGGCAAAAACAGGAAAGACAGGATTATTAATGAAACTGATTCCATCGCTGCAGGGGTGAGCATATGTTATGATAAATAAATGAAATGAATTGAGCTAAATAAATAATGTTGATTGGGGAGATGTCCAGAGAGAGAGAGAGAGAGAGAAAGAGAGAACAAAAAGGAGGTGGCCTATAGGCTGATGAGAGCTTTCTGTAGAAGACTGCATGTCCCCGAGGCCTGCAGTATTGGCCCCCTGTGTACTGTCATTAAGAGTGATTAGACCTCCGTCAAACAAACAGAGAAAACAACCAATAAAGTCTCATAATGCCAGACTAATTGCAGAGGAGACTTCAAAGCGCTAATGTCTTTCTTGATAGAGAAAACATAAATGAAAGAAGGCCATTGCAGGCTTCCTTTAACAATCTTTACACCAAGGTTCCCACAGCTTTTCAACTATGAATTTGCATGTCTTTTACAGCTGCTTTTGTTAGCTAGTTTTAAAAACCATTTTATTGACTTTTACAAAGAGAAATTAAATATTTTAGACTTTAGTGTAACCCAGAGGTGCTGTAAAAAAAAAATCCAAGACGCAAACACACACACTTTGTACTTTGGTACAAAGCTGATACAAAAAAATACATGCATAACGGTGTTCAATTTTGTGCCTGATTGGCAGCTTTTAAATGCAACATATATGTGTTTTGTATGCCAAAAATAATGTATGCTAAGCATTTTCCGAAGTGTTAACATAGACAGTTGCTTTTTATATAGCTTTAACAGCATCAAAACAGTATTAATGTATTACATCGAATAATAATGCAGTCAAGATGATCCCAAACATTTTTATTACCATACTTTTTTTTCTGAATGTTTACTTGAATACTTGATATACTGTTAGCTGAAAACATGCACTGTTTCATTTTCATCGTTCCTTATTTCATTTTTGACGGTTTACTAGTCTAGCCTAATTATAAATTTACATGAAGCAATGATTAGCAATGCTGACAGAAAAAAAGGGTAACAGCAGGTTGTAGTAAATAAAGGATTGAATGTTCATTTTTGGTAGAATTATTCCTTTAAAAGCCCTCTAGCTCACTAGGTTTTAAAACAGAGCGATAGATGCAGAAGGGAACACCTCAGTCGCCTAAATTGAATAATTGATATCCCATGCACTCTTGCTGAGAAAGGAATAAGATAGCGGAATTCAAATAAGTTTTGAGATAAAAGACAAATTGATTAAAAAAAGATAAGTAAACTTTAAAAGGGAAGACAGAACACATTTAGCATATAAATGAACGAGAGAAAGGAAACTTCTCTCCAACTTGCGCATCCTATCCTGCCTGACTGTATTTCCTCCGGCCCGTGTGACCAGCAGTCACTGTTCACTTATCACCAGCTCCCACATTCACATCAAACACTAATCAGCACTCTTATCTAGCCTACAATATATGTTCTCGATTTTATTTTCTTATCTGTAATATTCTCTCTTTTATGGTGTTTGAATAAAGTTTAGAAACGTTATGGTTTATAATCCCATACAGACACATGGCAGGCAAGTGTCTTTACCAGGACTGTCAATTTTACCCCAAAAAATGGAAATTCTGTCATCATTTACTTGCAGGATTATCTTTGTTTTCGGCTGAACACAAAAGGATATATTTTGAAGAAATATCTTCCGTTTACCACAACTAATGTGTGAGTTGATCAATGTTAATATGTGAATAAAAGCCTAAATTCAATCTGTTCATCATATAAAGCGTGTCTCTTCATAAAATTTGGACTAAACCGCTCAATTCATATGTATTAGTTTTACGATCTCTGAACTTTTTGAAGTGTCAAAGTGGTAGTTGTGTAACTGTCAATGGAGGGACAGAAAGCTCTCAGATTTCATCAAAAAGATCTTCATTTGTGTTGTGATGATGAACAAAAGTTTTATGGGTTTGGAACGACATGAGGGTGAGGAATTTATGAAAGTATTTTCATTTTTAGGTGAACTATCCTTTTAACTATTTTTTAAAAGTACCAAAATGTACCAGATTTTTAAATGATTGACAATATCTTCAAGTGACGTCAACAGTATGTCCTTGGAGGAATCAGACCTCTCAAGGCGTCTCTCAAGCGCTTAAGATGTTTTTCTTGTTAGCTAAACTATGAACAGATGCCACTAAATCGCTCATTTTGCAGCAGTTGTTTTTGAATTCCTCATTAACCATAAGTAATGTTCACCTTGTTCACAGTGGCTACGCTAGTTCATTGTTCAGCACTGAATTGGCACATCAGATGATCTCCAGCATACAATCCACTGCCAAAGACTTCCGCCAAGACTTCAGCTCTCATCAGCTCTGCTTCCAATTGCCAAGACTGCAGCACACACAGAGCTCGGATCAGGAAGAGGAAAACAGCAAAGAATGATCCCGTTGAAGCCCACACAACAGTCCAAACAAACTCAACCAAAGCCTTCATCTGACAGACAGAATACAGTAGATGTGAGGGTTCAGCTGTGAGATCAAATTAACACATTCTTGAGGGCAACATTGAAGGGTTCTGATCTTTATCTCTGCCAAAGTTCTCTTTGGTATTAGTTTCAACTTCTGATATTCTGATATTCATGTTTGAGGTCAGATCTTTGTTTTGTTTTTTTAATCTGACATATCTTTATAATATTACGAATTATTTATATTTTAAATAACCCAGCAAACACACGTTCCCCTAACGTTCCCGTGTGGTTCTCATTTGGTTATTTTTGGGGGAACCAAACAACAACGTTCTAGGAACGTTCCCTGTAGGTTATTTTTAGGTTTAATTTTATAACCTAAAGGGAATGTTCCCATAAAGTTTCCAGAACGTTCCCCTAACCTTAAGGGAACGTTCTATTTACGTTAAGAAAACTTTCCAAGATCACAAATAGGGAACGTTCTGAGAACCAAAAACGTCTCAGGTTACTATTGTAACCATAGTTCCCTGAGAACAGGGAACTCAACGATGCGTTGATCGACACCATGGGAACGCCTCCAGCAGCGTGACTGTGTCTGAAGCATCTATATCAACTAGTCCAATGGAAAGAATGAGCGTGACGGGCGGGTGACGTCATGACCAGGAATTGATAAAAGCACATCCGGTGCAAGCCGGCATTAGCTTCGAAAATTGCCGAAGCAAGCCGATCACAGGGATGCAGGAAGTATGGCAGGGTGACGCATCGTCTCGTTCCCTGTTCTCAGGGAACTATGGTTACAATAGTAACCTGAGACGTTCCCTTTCGAAGGGAACTCAACGATGCGTCGATCGACGCCATGGGAATGAGAATACCCAAAGAGCCAGAATTCCAAGTACCTGAGTGTTAGTCTGTTGTAACTAAGCACTAAGCACCTGAGAACCTGGGGCAGCATCCAGGTCCAGGCTGTAAAACCTAACGAATGTGAGCGGTGAGGACCAGCCTGCTGCATCACACACGTCTTGAAGAGAAACTCCAAATAATAAGGCTTTAGAGGCCGCCATACTCCTAGTAGAATGAGCTCTGACCGCCAAAGGACACGGCTGGTCAGAGTACTCGTATGCAAGTGAAATAACCTCAACTATCCACTTACTAACCGTCTGTTTAGAAGCAGGAAGACCCTTCTTAGGTGATCCAAAGCAAATAAATAACTGGTCGGACTTCCTCATTGAAGATGTCCGATGAACATAAGTATCCAGTGCTCGCACTGGACACAAGAGGTTCAGCCTTTCCTGGTCCGCAGATGTAAAAGGAGGAGGACAAAAAGCCTGCAGCACAATAGGCCTCGGAATCAAGGTCGGCACCTTGGGGACGTATCCCTGTTTCGGATATAAAAATGCCTTGACCATCCCTGGTGCAAACTCAAGGCAAGTGGGGGAAACCGAAAGGGCCTGAAGGTCTCCAACTCTCTTAAGGGATGAGATAGCTAGCAGAAAGATAGTCTTAAGGGTAAGAAATTTCTCTGAAACCGAATCTAAGGGCTCGAACGGAGCCCTAGAAAGGCCTTCTAGTACTAAGCCAAATCCCAAGCTGGCACCCTAGTGCGAGTTGCAGGCCTCAGCCTCAATGTGCCACGATGGAAACGAGTAATCAGGGGGTCTCGACCTAACGATGTACCCCCCACCAGGGCGTGGTAAGCCACAATGGCCGCCACGTAGACCTTAAGCGTGGAAGGACATAGACCTGACGTAAAGCGCTCCTGCAGGAACTCGAGTACTGTCTTCACAGAACAGTTAACTGGATCCCACTGATGTTGGTGACACCATACAGAAAAAACTCTCCATTAAAGCGCATATAGTTTCCTAGTAGCTGGAGCTCTGGAGCTTAGAATGGGCTCAGCAGCCTCGGCTGAAAGACCACTCTCTATGAGTTGGGCCCCCTCAGAGGCCAAACCCACAGGTTCCAAATTTCTGGTCGGGGGTGAAATATTGTTCCCCCCGCCTGAGACTGAAGGTCTCTCCTGATCGGGATCTCCAAGGGAGGACGGTCTAAGAGATGGATCAGGTCCGCAAACCAGATCCGACTCGGCCAGCGTGGTGCTACTAGCAGTAGGCTTATTCCATACCGCCGGACTCGCTCCAGAACTCCTGGGAGCAGAGCAACAGGGGGAAAGGCGTACAGACATAGCCTCGGCCACGTCTGCACCATAGCATCCAGCCCCAGGGGGGCTGGGTGAGTAAGCGAGAACCAAAGTGGACAGTGCGTTGTTTGCTGAGACGCAAACAGATCCACCTCTGCTTGGCTGTAAAACTCCCAAATTTTCTCCACCGCCTCGGGGTGGAGTCTCCAGTCCCCTGGCCTCAGCTCCTGCCTCGACAGGATGTCTGCTCCAATATTCTGGTCCCCAGGAATATACACTGCCCTCAGGGAGAGTACCTTCCCCAGAGACCACAGGAGGAGCTGGTGCGCCAGTTTGCAAAGCGGGGGGGGCCAACCGCCAACTGCTCTGATTCCGCTAGAATCAGCCAGTCGCCGATGTAGTTCAGAATACGTATGCCCTGCAGCCTGAGCGGGGCTAGAGCTGCATCTACGCATTTCGTGAACGTGCGGGGTGATAGAGCTAGACCGAAAGGAAGTACCCGATACTGGTATTCTTTGCCCCCGAAAGAAAACCTTAGGAACTTCCTGTGCTGAGGGAGGATGGAGACATGGAAGTAAGCGTCCTTCAGATCTATCGTGACAAACCAGTCCTCGCATCTGATTTGAGTCACGATCTGTTTGAGTGTCAGCATCTTGAACTTGAGTCTCTGTACTGAAAGATTTAACAGACGAAGATCTAAAATGGGAAGCAACCCTCCATCCTTTTTTGGAACAATGAAATAACAGCTGTAAAAACCCGACTCTCGGTCGGGTGAGTACACCTGAACTGGCTGCTCTAAAGCCCCTCTCAGAGGGCGCGAAACCGATGCTGTGCCGCAGCATAGCATCAGCGACTCGCTGGAGACCGCTGCCCCCTGAAGCACCAAGGGTGGCAGGGTTGGCAGAATGGTCTCGTGAGGACCCCGAAATGGAACGGGCACCGTATAATGAGGTGTACACCGCTCTACTTCGGTCGGGGCTGTCCTCACAGGCCTGACGCATAACCTCAGGTCTTTTTTTTTTCTCAGCCGAAGTCTTCTTCGCCTGAAGAACGGTCCTCAGATCCGGCTTCAACTTAGAAGACTTCGACTGAGAGTGTTGCGTCTGACTCCATTGTCTATGTCGAGGTGCACAGGACGAAACACTCTCTTTTTTTTGCACACGATATGATGAGCTTGATGGCTGGGGCTGCTCACGCCCAGCAGCCCCAGGGGGTTGGACACGGCGAGGGATACATTTTTTAAAAGCGTCAGCTTGTTTTTTAGACTCCTGAAATCGCTCGACGACCGCGTGAACTGCGTCGCCGAAGAGACCAGAAGGCTCAAGCGGAGCATCTAAAAGAAAAGCCCGATCTTTTTCTTTAATCTCTGAGAGATTTAACCATAAATGTCTCTCAGTAGCTACCAAGGCTGCCATAGACCGCCCAATTGCTCTGGCGGTCTCCTTAGTAGCCCTGAGAGAAAGATCGGTAGCCCGACGAAGTTCTCGAATTTCGTCACGAGAAATACCCTCACTATTATCCAAATCCCCCAGCAGTTCAGCTTGATAGGCCTGTAGCACTGCCATTGTATGCAGACACGCTCCAGCTTGACCTGCTGCCGTATAAGCTTTGCCCACTAAAACCGAGGTGGCTTTAAGCGGTCTAGTGGGCAAAGCCGAGGCTTTCAGAGACGATGCAGGACCAGGCGAAAGATAGCTGGCTAAATTCTGTTCCGCCTGGGGCATCGCCTCATAACCATACTCTTTTAGCCCTCTTATTCTCGAATAAGTGTTAACTTGAGGGCTAAAAAGTCGTGAAGAGTATGGTTTATTCCACGATTTCGATAACTCATTATGAAGATCGGGAAAGAAATGAAGCCCTCGTGGTGGAGATAATGTCGCTGAAGATAAAAAACGCTCATCTAATTAACTTTTAGGACGAGCGTCCTTATTCTCAGATGGCCATTCAATATTTAATTTCTCTACTGCCCGTGACATAACATCCACCAGCTCATCATATGCTGGGGAAATACATTGAGAATCTTTTTCCCCCATGTGTGTTCTTTCACTTTCCATACTCATAACATCAACCTCCTCGGAGGAAGAGCAATGAAGTAATGGAGGGCTCTCTCCCTGGGCGGAAGAAACCGCAGCGCGTGCTTCCGACACCGGGGGGAGAGCGCTGGATCTTTCGGGTAAGGAAGTAGAAAAGGCCCGCGGACCCGTCTCTAATCCCTCCGAAAGATCCTTTTGCGATCCCCAAGAATGCATTCTCCGCGCCGCCTCGGCAGATGCGGGTCCTGATCCCTGAGGATCGCGAGCCTGCCCACTCTTCTCATCAAAGAGTGACAGGCGAGAGCGGAGTATGCGAAGCGGCAGCATCTCGCAATGCTGGCACTCAGCCCCCTCGAAGGCTGAGACCGCACGCTCCACTCCCAAACAAATGACACAAAGCTCGTGTGTGTCCCCACCCGTTAAATAAAGCGGGCAGGGAGGAACACACTGCTTGTACACCTGTGAAGATTCAAAATTTCATCTTTTAATATTATTTTATTATTAAATATTATGTATCTGTATTATTATTCTTTATTAATATTCATAATCAGTTGTATCATCTTATGAAGTTGCAAAAGCATGAGTTTGAATGCATAAGGGAACTATAGATAGCATGGATCCATGGGAGGATCATATGTCAGACAGGGGGAAGCTATATTTTGCTATGGGGTGTGTACAATGTAACATGTTCGACTGATGTAAGTGCATCACAGATGTAAACAACAAGGATAGTTCTTAATATGGAAGTGAATTGTGACATGCTAAACATAACGTATACGTATGACATACGTTCTAATTTTAAGAAGCTCAGAGCAACATGTTTTGTTACCTTATAAGGAAGCTGTAAGACTCTCTGTGATGTATAAAAGCTCAATCTTACTGTACTACCTCAGAGAAACACAGAAACGCATAGACCTGGCATGAATACAACATCTTGAAGTTTCTCTCCTGACATATAAGAATAAAAACCTTCTTGGCAAGATAACTGGTGTCTGGTCCCGTAAATCAAATAATAACGGGGAAACAAAAGAGGCTTTAATTCCAAGTCTACATTTGGCGTCACGAACAGGATTGCATCTTCAGGCATTTGTCAATCATTCAAGGTAAGACTTTTCCTATTCTAAATAATTCTAAGTCTGC
The DNA here is from genome assembly GCA_030578275.1 of Meda fulgida. Classification (NCBI taxonomy): domain Eukaryota; kingdom Metazoa; phylum Chordata; class Actinopteri; order Cypriniformes; family Leuciscidae; genus Meda; species Meda fulgida. The sequence continues at coordinate 30,409,581 of CM060621.1, read as the reverse complement.
CTGATGATTGGACATTGACTGAAACTGCTTAAAAGAACTGTGTTATTTAAAGTACCAGTTGTTTTGCCAAGAATATATGTGTCAGAAAAAAAATAAAAATAATTTAAATAATTAGAATGTGGCTTATTTGAGTTGCTCTGGTCAGTAAACCTCTGAATATTGAATGATGCTGGGGAAGTCTTTTTCATTTTTGAAAAGACTGTAGAAAGTGGATCTTTTTAGGAAAAGACCATCTTAGTCAAATTTTGGAAATAGCTGTAAGGCGATTTAGCAATTAGCTTGTAAGGTGGTTGGAATATGGCGAGATTGCGATAAAGGGCAGATTTATCTCTAAAATATATCCAATACACAAAGAATCGTTTCAGAAGAAGACGAGGATAGTGTGACAAGCAGTGATTTATAGCGGTTTACAGTGGCGGGTCTGTGCTTGAAGTTAGTACAGTGCAGTATAAAAAATACAAATAAACCCTAAAACGTAAATACGCAGAGGATTGAACCCTTAGAAGAAGGGTATCAATGGAATAGATGCTAGAATTGCATGCATTCTGATTTTGACAATAAAGCTGTTCAGTGTTTGGAGGAAAAGACTGATCTGAGAGCAACTTTAATGTGTGTGTATGTATATATATATATATATACATGTGTGTATATATGTGTGTATGTATATGTATATATATAAATTAATCTGAATTAAGACAAACAAAAAAGAAAAACAGAAAATATTAGAGTTGTTTTTTGTTTTTTTGTTTCCCAACCCCTTCTTTGTTCTTGAGAAATTAGAACAGGTGGAAAGGGAGAAAAGCAGAGGGCCTCCCCTGGAATTCACACACACACTCCCTCACAAAAAATAGCCCTGCTGTTTGAGCACACAGACACAGAGTGACAAATAATTTGCAATGGCAGAAAGTGGATTTAACAGCAGAACAATATCTGCTTGGTACTTAGAAAGAAAACAGAAAAAGCAAGCTAAGTTTTTGAAAAAAGGACTGGACATTAACACATCTATGGATGTGCAGTTAAGCTGGCTTGAGTCCCAGAAGGACTCTATCAAGTCAAAAGTATTTCCAATCCTCGCCGCACATTGGATTTTGAAACAAGGTGGAATTTGTTGTGGTATCAATGGGTGCCCGGTCCCACTTGTTGAAGCAATGAAGCCTCAAATTGAAGCATATAACAAATTGAACAAAATTATGTCTATTAAATGTTCAGATGGAGAAAATACAACCAATGATGATTCATTTGATCCAGATTGGACAAATATAATAACTGAAGCTGAAAAGAAATATTCACAAGCACCAGTGAAATCTGCAACAACTGTAACGCCTCCTCCTTACAACCCAATTTATCCAATTTTGCCTGAACAATATACAAATTCATCTAAACCTCTGACACAGCCTCAAGCTTCGAGATCAAATGGAGGTCCAGTTGACAAAATGTATATTGCATCTGCACAAGCAGCTCCGGTAATAACAAGATCTAAAACAGTTCAGCCAAACAGAGACATGCTGCGATGTACACCAGTTCGGAATTATGATTCTGACTGGGGTGATGAGACAAGAGATGACGACATGATCACAATTGACAAGCTTGGTCCTGAATTTTCTTCACCTGTAATTAAAAGGGAAGGATCTGAGATGATGACAGAAGAGAGACCATTCACACCAGGAGAACGTCAAGCCATTCTCACAGCCTTGCCTCCTCTGAAGAGACAAGATCCAAACACAGAGTTTTGGCGAGAATTAGACTCATTGATTGAAGCACATCAAATGACATTAAGAGACATACACACCATTGTGAAAGCTAAAATCCCAAGAGACAGATGGGAACGCTTGCCAGCTTCGATAACAACCGCCCGATGGATAGATTTGTGGGTTGATGGCCAGGGACGACCCCTGGGTCTTTGGCAAGCATTAGATGTGTTCCGAAAAGAAATCCAGGAAATCTTGGGCAGTGGTAAATTTCCTTTCACATTAGTGACATTGATTAGGCAAAAGGATGATGAATCTCCAGATGAATATGCTCTACGTAAGTGGAATGCTTATGAGAGATGGGCTCTCTGTGCCAAGAAACAACCTGACAGAGATGATGTGCAGTTCACTGACACACTTGTGGATGGACTTAGCACAAAATACCAACAAGCCTTATCACTTGGAGTCAACCCAGGTGAGACATTTGACCAAATTATGCAATGGGCTGGCCGCTTAGAGATGGCTATGAGATCAAATAAAGAAGAAGGAAACAAGCCATATCGAAGAGGAGTGGCAACAGCTCAATACAACAAGGACACAAAGAATAGGGTGATTTCCTGCAGCAACTGTGGAAAGCGTGGACACTCCTGCAGCAACTGTGGAAAGCGTGGACACTCAAAAATAGATTGTTGGGCTAAAGGAGGTGGAGCAGAAGGTCAAGGTCCATCATTTAGACAGGTCAGTGCAAAAAACCATAATGAAACCCCTCAAGGGAAGACGTGGACTGAAGCACAAGTCCGTCAGCTCATTGAGGGAATTATGCGTCCGCAATAGGAATCAGCGGCCCCCTGTATTAGTAAGAAAAGCGACAATCGCCTTTTCGTCAATGCATTAATAGGGGGCCACCCATGTGACATCCTTGTTGACAGAGGCGCAGCCATTTCAATAACAGATCTGAACCTACCTACAACAGAGGAAACTATGGATGTTGAAGGAGTTGGAGGAGGTATCACAAAATTCCGCAAAAGTATTCAAGTTCCACTGCAAATACATGAAGATGAAGTCTTATGGACATCTTTCTGGGTTGGGCCGAATTCACAAGGAAGCCTTATTGGCATGGACATTCTTTCATTATTAAACATGATCATATTCACTGACAGTCGTCAAATCGCTACAACTGCCGGGATAATACCACACGAAGATCGCACATGTAATCTAAGGTCTGTTGGTACAGCAAAACCAATTATCAGAAACTGGAAGAAAGACGGTGTGTGGGGTCTTCTGTGCAGTTTATATCCGGATGTTTGGGCTAAACACAAATTGGATTGTGGTAAAGCCAACATTGATCCCATTGTTATTGAGGGACCGATACATGCCCCTCATAAACAATACCCCATCCGACCTGGAGCAAGACGAGCCGTGGAGGATATAGTGGCAGACTTGGAAGCTGAAGGAATCATCAGACAAACTTCATCTACCACTAATAGTCCTGTCTGGCCTGTCAAGAAATCTGATAACTCATGGAGACTAACCATTGATTACACAAGACTTAACAGTGTAACACCAAAACCGCATCCTATTGTGGCCAATCCTGCCACCATTCTGAATGACATTCCAGGAAATGCTAAAATTTTTACGGTACTGGATGTACTGTCGGCTTTCTGGTCTATACCTATAGACAAAAGATCTCAAGAGAAATTAGCCTTCACAGTGGGCGCAAAACAGTATGTTTGGAACAGACTCCCACAAGGTCTTAATCTTTCTCCTGTTGTATTTCATAGAGCTTTGGACCAGTTCTTAACGGAGCAAAAAGCTGAAATTGAGAAATCAGGAAGTGTCTGCCTCCAATATGTTGATGACTTGTTAATTGCAAGCCCAGATGAAAACAGCCATGTATTTGCTCTGAATGTTGTCCTACAAGCCCTTAGGAAAGGGGGATTCAAAGTTAACCCCGATAAAGCACAGCTGGCCAAATCCAAGGTTATCTATTTGGGCCAAGAAATATCTGTGGAGGGAAGGAGAATGACAACAGAGCGTGTAGAGGCATTACGACAACTTCCAAAACCCCTAACAGTTACAGGAATGCGGAAGGTGATGGGACTTTTCAACTATTGTCGTCAGTATATACCTGATTTTGCTAGCATCACCAGCCCCCTCATCGACCTGTACAAGGGAGGAAAGCCTGGAGTGGGACATATAAACTGGACACCAGAAGCTGAGGAAGCGTTTACTTCTATGAAAGAAAAACTGACTTCAGCCCCAGCATTGGGACTTCCTGACGGACGGTTGCATTTTCATTTGTGGACCAGGGTAGGAGATGAGACATATTCAGCAGTACTGTGTCAAAAACCAGGTGATCGATACAGACCAGTTGGATACTTTTCCACAAAGATTCCTGTCACTATGATTGGGCAACCACGATGTATACAAGCCCTCGATGGTGCCACATGGGCAGTGGATGCTGTTGAGAATCTGATAGGAGCACAAACTATCATATTGCACACTCCACACAGTATAGTGACACTGTTGAACAACACGAACATCAAAACCATAACTGATGCAAGAAGAGCAAAATGGGAAGCAACTTTGTTGAACAAAGATTTAAGAGTGGAAATCATCAGGGACACGACTCTTAACCCTGCAACAATGATGCTGGAACCACACGAGGGAATACCACATGAGTGTGAAAAACAAGTAGAAGAAGATAGTCTTGGTCCAGTTAATCCAAACCCTCTTAAAAACCCAGACAAAGAGTTATGGGTTGATGGATCCAGTTATTATGTTGATGGAAAACGACATACTGGATGGGCTGTAGTGAAAGGAGATGGAACTGTTGTAAAGAAAGGAGCCCTTTCTGGGAAATTTTCAGCACAAGTAGCTGAACTTATAGCACTTACAGAAGCCTTTGAACTATCCGAAGGAGATCGAGTCAACATCTATACAGATAGTCGTTATGCTTTTGGCGTGGTCCATGACTACCTTGCTCTGTGGAAAAGACGTGGACTTATCACTAGCAGTGGGAGCGAAATACAACATGCTTCCATAATTCGTCGTTTGATTACAGCATGTTACTTACCCCGAGAAGCAGCCGTGATCAAAGTAAAATCACATCAATCTGACAAGTCCAAAGAAAGTCAAGGAAACACGGCAGCAGATGCAGCAGCTAGAGAAGCAGCTCTACTTCCTTTTACTCCTGTTACCTTGGTAAAGGAAAATAGCAAGGATAATCCTGAGCTCCATCTTCTGTCATATCAATTGGAGACAGATGAAGAGAAAGAACAATGGATGAAAGTGGGAGCGAAAGAGGATGATCAAGGTATCTGGAGAATTCCAACAGGACAAGTGGTGATGCCTATCGGAACAAGAAGAGAACTAATGCAGCTGTATCATGGAAAGGTACATGCTGGAGCAAAAGCAATGAAATCTCAAATCAGTGAGACTTGGTGGTGGCCAAGAATGATGAGAGACATTGATGATTACTGTAGGAGATGCTTGATATGCCTCAAAGCAAATGTAGGAAAATCTGTAAAGGTGCGAATGTCACATGCACCCAGACCAACAGGCCCATGGACACACCTCCAAATTGATTTCACAGGACCTTTATCACCCAGTGGAGGGTATCAATACATACTTGTAATCATGGACAGATTTACTAGATGGGTGGAAGCATACCCTACAAAATCCTGCACTGCTGAAGCGGCAGCACGAGTAATGGTGGAAGAAGTTTTTCCTCGCTGGGGCCTTCCATATGAACTTGATTCTGACAATGGAACTCATTTCACTGGGAAATTGATGAAGGAAGCAATGAAATTGATGGGAATTAAACAGAAATTCCACATTCCTTATAGGCCGGAAAGCTCAGGCCTGGTTGAACGAATGAATAGATCTTTGAAAACCGCTCTTACCAAAGCCATTCTGCAAACTGGCCAAGGCTGGCATAAGTTATTACCTGCTATTCTGTGGAACTTGAGAGCAACTCCAAACCGAGTTACAGGACTAACCCCTTTTGAACTAATGACGGGAAGAGCAATGGTTCTACCTCCTGATGCTCCGCCACCAGCGGGAACAGGAGGAGACTCTACTTTGTTCCAAGAAAAGTTACGCCGCTATCTCGCAATGCTAGACAAAGCTACTAAAGACAATAATAAGAAAGTGCGAGAAGCTCAACAGCAATGGGATGAAAAACACACCACTACTGACATTCCACACATTCCCGAGTTAGGTAGTTTTGTCATGATCAAACGAATTGCTAGGAAAGGTTTAGAGCCTAGATGGGAAGGACCATATGAGATACTCCTAACTACTGATACAAGTGTTTGTCTCAAAGGGAAGGGTGTAGGAACAGATAGATGGTATCATTGGTCACAAGTTAAACCTTGCTTAGTGAATGGACAAGATGATAATGATGGCTTATGGCCTGAGATTGAGCAATGTTCATCGATTAGTTTTAAAGATTGGGAACAAAGAAGTGATGTTAATTATTTCTCTGCTTCCATTTCAGGAATCAGTTCCATTGACATTGATTAGAGATGGTTGCAAGTTATTCTCGATACCCAACGACGATGGCCATGCTAATAATCCAAGTACTTATATGTGTTACTAGAAGGAAAAGTACCAAACCTGTCAAATTGATTATTTCTAACCAAATGGATAGAACTAAGAATGGGACATACAGCGTGAAATAAGAGATTTTATGCAAAACACTACCTCACAAACAATGAACATCCGCTTACTGATTTTCAACCCCAAGGGATAGGATCCTTTAACGTCAACATTTATTTTAATTTCTTGTTTTGGTTCGGAACTGAAGGATTTAATTAATTAACGAGTTAATTAATTAATGAGTTCAGGCACGGGCAGAAGACTTATTAGTTTTTCTTTTCTTAGGTGATTGGGGTTCATTTTAAAGACATACACATAGATATTAAAATACACATAGTATACGGGGACATAACATGGGCTGGGGTTTTGTTCTTTGTTTTGTTTCTCTGTTTCCATTCTTCTGTTCTTTCTGTCTATTTTCTTGGTCTGCTATTTCTTCTCCTCACTATCACTTCTATAGGTTGGCCACCTGGGAATGATGGTGTGGAACTGACGGCCGTAGTTCCAGTGGAGGGAGATGAAGATTCAAAATTTCATCTTTTAATATTATTTTATTATTAAATATTATGTATCTGTATTATTATTCTTTATTAATATTCATAATCAGTTGTATCATCTTATGAAGTTGCAAAAGCATGAGTTTGAATGCATAAGGGAACTATAGATAGCATGGATCCATGGGAGGATCATATGTCAGACAGGGGGAAGCTATATTTTGCTATGGGGTGTGTACAATGTAACATGTTCGACTGATGTAAGTGCATCACAGATGTAAACAACAAGGATAGTTCTTAATATGGAAGTGAATTGTGACATGCTAAACATAACGTATACGTATGACATACGTTCTAATTTTAAGAAGCTCAGAGCAACATGTTTTGTTACCTTATAAGGAAGCTGTAAGACTCTCTGTGATGTATAAAAGCTCAATCTTACTGTACTACCTCAGAGAAACACAGAAACGCATAGACCTGGCATGAATACAACATCTTGAAGTTTCTCTCCTGACATATAAGAATAAAAACCTTCTTGGCAAGATAACTGGTGTCTGGTCCCGTAAATCAAATAATAACGGGGAAACAAAAGAGGCTTTAATTCCAAGTCTACAACCTGTTTCGCCATAACGTAACCGAATAAATTGAAACAGACAACAATAAATCGACAGAGACAGTATAACATAGATCGCTTGCTGAGGCAACAGAAGCTAATGCCGGCTTGCACCGGATGTGCTTTTATCAATTCCTGGTCATGACGTCACCCGCCCGTGACGCTCATTCTTTCCATTGGACTAGTTGATATAGATGCTTCAGACGCAGTCACGCTGGAGGCGTTCCCATGGCGTCGATCGACGCATCGTTGAGTTCCCTTCGAAAGGGAACTAACGTTCCCAGAACGTAAAATTGTTAGCTGGGAAAAAGCTGTTCTTTTGAACTTTCTATTCGTCACAAGAATCCCCAAAAACTAGTTAACGCTAGAATAGCTGCTGATAATGCATAACATTTGCGGAGACCACCTGCAGAAACCTACGACAGAAACACTGCATCCGTAGGGGCTGCCATTGTTGTTTTGGATGGTTTCGCGGGCTATGTGACGTCAGAGCTCGTAACTGGGAGTACATCGATCTAGTACGAGTTCACGGGTGGGAAGTCACGGGTTTGACTGCCGTTCCAGTGCACTTTCACGGGTATAAGGTTGGAAAAACACAGGTTACAGGTTGCCTGGAACGCGGCATTAAATACACAGTGATGATTAACTAAAGGACAAACAGCTGTGATGAAAGTGTTAGTGTTATTACAGTTTTCAGTCCATTGAGTGCAAGGATAAATTAATACCAAATACATTTCCAAATATACAAATAAAGTAAAATAAAAGGTATAACAGCTTATCTTGCCTTATGCGCTGTTTTTCCTCCTCCGTTTCCCTCAAATAAACAAGGAGAAATTATTAAATTATTACAAATGCGCATAAGCCCATAGACAGTAAAAGAAATGGACACAGCGACCCCATTGATTTCAACGGAGAAGACTGAAGCCCGATTATTTAACTTCCTGTCTGATGGCTGAGCGACTGCGCAGGCTCAAACTGAGCGTGACGACAGTCTGACAGTTGTAAATCTTCTAGTAGCTGTGGCAAGAAAGACAAATCTGAATCACAATCTTGAAAAATTCATCTAAATATTTTGTACCGTTGCTTTTATGGACTCTCTATCTATGGGCTTCTCCCTTGACTTTATGCCTCAATTTCCCCCCGATTGCCTCATAGACAGTAACAGATTGCCTGCGAGCTTCTCCTCCTGTCTATACGGTAATGTCTCTATTGTGGGACAGAAAGTCGCGTGGTTATGACGCAATCGTTAGCCTGTTTTTTACAAAAACTTCAGCTTCAACTTCTGGCTGATGGATTACCCCCCTGCATAAGCCCCGTAAGGTCCGCCATGCTGGTTAGTTTACATCGAGCTACCACAATTCCTTGCGCTCAGGTAGTTTGGCGTGACTGGCCTGGAACGCTACAAAGTCGTGAGTCGTGGTTTGAAGTCATGATTTACGTGCTCAAAAACCTGCCTTGAACGCAGCATAAGTTCCTTTTCAGTGCCCGGTATTGTTCGTGTTTGCATTTATCCATTAAACCTATTATACTATTTTCATCTTCATTGGATCTAAGCAGTACAAGCAACTTTCTTTTAAATTTGTAATTGATGATAATTATGAATGTTTCTTGAGCAACAAATCAGCATATTAGAATGATTCCTAGTAATGGAATCATTGGAATCATAATGGAAGTAATGATGCTGAAAATTCAGCGTTTCCTCAGGAATATATTCTTTAAATATATTAAAATAGAATATAGTTATATTAAAATAAAATAATAGTTGACTATTACTGTTTTTACAGACTTTTGAATGGTCGTTTATATTATACAGGCCTACATCAGATTATGAATCCCAGATTTGGGTATGTGGTCTTAAGACTTTTGGACACTACAGAATAATTAAATCTATTCAGCTTTGCAATCACAGGAATAAATGACATTATAAAATATATTTAAGAAGAAAGAATTTATTTTGAATCAAATATATTTCAAATATTTTTTATGAATATATTTCAGTAAATATAGTGTAAAATATGATTTAATTATTTAATCTAACCATTTTTATGTATATCTCATTTTGCTCCTACTAAATTATATTATATTCATATACAGGGTTTGACAACTTTTTTGCTCACCAGCCACTGTGGCTTGTGGTTTTCCAAAGTTACTTGCCACTCAACAGTTTCACTGGCCACAATTTTGGCAAAGGGAAAAACTGCCATATCGATATGTTTAATATTATCTCCTAATTTGGCACTTGGTATATAAGGCTGCTTTCACTTTAAGACCTGACACACAGATCCATTATACTATATGGTTTATATAGCCAATATACTTGTCCTTATGTGTGGACACTTTGGGTGTGAGCACAAAATCTGCAGGAATGAGTGCAATTATGCTCAATACATGCAATCCATGCCGATATTCAAACCCTGTGACTACAACAATAATCATCTGGAGCAAATGAAAGGCCCCAATATGCCATTGTCTTGTAAATGAATAGCCAAAGCACATAAAGTTTTACGTATTTAGTTGATAACAGTGTCGTGTAAAGGGCCCCTGAGATTGCATTAAAAATTCGATTAAATCCCTTTACTGTAAGCCTGGAATTAAAGAGTGAATTTCAGGATTTTGAAAAGAAAAGTTCTGACGTAAAATAAAGAAATATTCTTCGCCTTTTTTCTTGATCACTAATCAAAGAAACAAATTGCTGCTCTCTAGACATCAGCAGTTGCTCAATGACAAGCCCAAACCTGTTGAGCGTTATACACACCTCTGGTAATTCCCCGATCTCCCATCTCTCAAACATCCCTTAAAAGACAGTAAAGGAAGTGAAAGCTCAAGGGTTCCTCGAGTTCTTGACTTCATGCCACAGTTTTTACACATCCCTGCTCCCAACCCTGAACCTGCTGCTTCTAAAACTCGAGAGACGGGTTGTTGAGGAAAGCAAGAAACAAACAATAACAACCAGAGGCTGATGAATGGGTCTTGGCATAGGAGCTGGGATCGAAGCGATTGATCCGAACCTGGCTATCTCAGCGGCACTTTTACCCTCTGTCAAACCCCTGCTAGAGGGAGATGGATTTTGTCGGCCAGAGCAGTGGATTAATGGTGGAGAGGTGACAGCTGGGTCCGGCGGTGTGGCCATCCCCTCGGGCAGGCAGTGTCTGGACGTGTGTGTGTGTGTGTGATGTATCGACAGTGCTTCGAGAGGTAGATGCTTTCTGTGACTTTATTGTGCGTTCCTGGATTGACAGCTCCAAGACCTGTAGATTGGGCTACCACAATTCCTTGCACTCAGGTAGTTTGGCGTGACTGGCCTGGAACGCTACAAAGTCTGGCTGGCAGAGGATGAACATGATTTCACCAAGTCCAACATGTTCCTGGATCAACATCTTTGTTGATCCAGGAACAACATTCCAATCAACCAATTAGATTTTAGGGGAAGTTTACAGTTTATGTCAAGTGTAGGCTTACAACCTTCTACATTAGTGTAATTCCCCCATATAATTTGTTGGGATAACTTAGGGTTAGGTTAAGAGGTAAGGATAAGGTTAGGACAAATTTTTCAGACTGGAATGTTGTTCCAGGATCTAAAAATTATGTTGATCCAAGAACATGTCTTACTTGGCAAAATCACGGTGACCCTGCAGAGCCAGTGGTGTCCTGCGCTGGTACTGCTCTTGTGTGGGCAGCTCAGGTGGTCAACGTACAAATTACATTTTAAAATATATTATAATGGAAATAGCTCATTTTAAATTGTAATAATATTTCACAATATTACAGTTTTTACTGTATTTTTAATCAAATAAATGCAGTCTTGGTGAGCAGACTAGACTTCTTTCAAAAGCATTAAAAATACTGACCCCAAACGTTTGAACGGCAGTGTATACATTAACAAGCCTAAATCAAATCTGGATCAAAGTTTTCGGAAATGCATTTTGACCAGTACAACAAGGTCAGACAACCTCTTTAATTTTTTTTTTTTTTCAAATTAATAAATCATCAGCTCCAGCACTTTTTCCCCCATCCTAATTTTTATTCAGAGGGCGCCATACTTTATTCTCAAATATTAGGATTCAAAGGCCCATCTCATGTGAAAAGTACACGACAGAACACTGAAGGTCACAAGCTTAAGAGCTCTGGGGCAAACCATTCATTTCAATTCCTTTGCCAGTGTTCCAAAGTGCCGCATACTCCTCTTTTTTGTTTTGAAACATTCGTTGGGAGGGTGAGGCGAGGTGTCGTTAGCATTCCAGGAGCGTGGCGCTCTCCTCTCCTCTCACTCACTTTCTCGTTCTCTTACCCACCACCACAGCATCTGCAATTTCTGCAGTGCCACACAAACCATTGCGTTCTCACCCGAAACATTCCCTGTCAGCTCGTGAACACAACAGAGTGCGCGTGCACGTATTCTCACACAGAGTAATGAGGATAAAAATGTAAGCAGACAGCTATGGAATTAACAATACCTCCTGTTTTCACCCCTCTACACTTTCTGAACGCCCCATCTTTTGTCCTCTTACATCTCGCATATTTTGCCTTTCTGATATCTAATTAAAACAAAAACTCTGCATGGTGAGACTTCACTCTTTTCTGCGTTACTTACTGTTGCTGATGATGAGAACACGCATTATGTCACATGAATGAAGATGCTATATGTGAGAAAAGTGTGATTATACTAACAGAGTGTTTGAGCCTGTGTGCTCTTCGGTAGTGGATTTGCTTCAAGACTCACAATATCAAGACCACACAATATCAAACTGGATGAATGTTTGAATGCTACCGATCCCGATCTGAATTCTGACTTGTGATGCAGTACGAATCATAATCACACTGTGTTTGTTCGTTCGTTGGCCAGAGGAGAACTGGCTCCTCGGCTGATCCTGGTTTCTCCCAAGGTTTTTTTTCTCCATTCTGTAACCTAATGGTTCCTTGCCACTGTCGTCTCTGGTTTTCTTAGTTGGGGACACTTAATGTTCAACAGCATTATTGATCTGACTGAGGATAATATTGATACTGACGCTGTTGACTGAGAACTGATCTGAGCTGGACGACCACATATCTGCTTTATAGATGAAATGAACTGATTTAATAATTGATGATCTTTACAATGGAACTGAATCAACACTGAACTGACTTAAGCTGAAATGCATAATTGTCCTGTTACCAAACAATCTGAACTGTATAAAGAATATAAACTATATAAATAAAGGTGACTCATACTGTATGAAAGTAAACAATGTCCTTAAAATCACTGAAACAACAAAAGCCCAGCATTTTACACTGTCTATATATGTTGAGTGTTTTCTAAATGTGTCTTCACACACTTGAAGCCAATAACTCATTGCATGACACATTTCTGTCTGCTTTTTGTTATTTGTTTGTGGTTTAAGGATGTTTTGCAACCTATCCATGCTGGCACCTGTATTGGCCAGATTTTACAAAACGAATGATGATGAATTTGCACCAAAATACTTGGAATGGACACAGAATATGGCATCAACAACTAAAAGATATGGGAAGCGTTGTCTCTTTCCTTTTTAATAGGAGGAAAATCCATCTTATATAATAAAAGGTTAGTTTCATTTTATAATTTACATTGAGCACTGTTTTCCCCCTTAGATGTATGTACCGCACCATTCAAAATATTTTTTTAATAAATATATATATCTGAAAGAAAATGTCTCACCAAGGCTGCATTTATTTGATGAAAAATACAGTAAAAACAGTAAAACTTTTCTATTTGGATATACATCGTTTTAAAAAATATAGTTTATTCCCGACAGTGTCAGTGTCCGTTTCCGGATACTTTGTCAAGCTGTTTTAATCTCTCGAAATGACCACAAAACAAACTTTTTGGCCTATTTTGTCTTAAATTTCACTTGAAGCATATCGGTTCCTTAAGGCTCCGTAATAAACTCATGGCAAAGTTCTTTTTTTGTTCTTTGCTTAGGGGTAAAAAGAAGTTCAAAATATGTGACCAGCGATGTACTGTTAGCTAACATCTGACGCCGTCCACACACATGTATATGCAGCCATACATATTAAACTAAAGTTACTAAAGGAGTCACATCACTGCATATACATCCCAATATAAAGTTCAGAAAGTTGCTGTCACTGCACAAGTGTGCAAAGAGCAACAGGGAAAAGGAGTAAAAAGACAGAAAATGGAGGAATCAAGTGGTTGTCTGAGCAAAGGGGACGTCGGGAGTGGGAACGGAGACGGATTGTTTTCTGTTCTCCGGAGCTGCATGAGAACTAAAGGAGACTTTTTTCCCTGTCCTCAACTGGCCTATTCATCTGTGTCACAGCCCGACGCAGATGTGAGAGGGGAAAAGAGAGAAAAGAGTTCATTTTAAGCGTCTCTCGGCGAGGAAACTCTGTATCTCAGAGCTCATCAATCTAATCTATTATCCTGCTTACTCCGAGCCGGTTATCGGAGAAATACAATCTCCTGATGAAATAAAAAAAAGTGTCTTTTCTGCCCACTCAACCTTTTCCATGTCACGCATGAAGGCCGCGTTGCAGTACAAGTCCCTTTTTATCTCTTCTATGTTCTCTCATTTTTGTTATCGAAGTCTTGCAGAAAATGTGAATGTTTTTTGCATGTAATGTAATGGTTAGGGTTGCATATATTTTATACAGCATTTTTCTATATTCAATCATACAAAATCACCATTGTTACATTGACATCCAAATAAAAATATTCTGTATGGCTGCTTTAGCTCTATGCCAGTGACAAACAAAAAGCAATGCTTTCGAACCACTTTTATGCTGCAATGCCACACTGTCCATTTACACAGATATGTGAATAGTCTTGAGTTTAATGGCTGTGCTTTGGAAGAGCGTACTTCAGCAAGTCAATCAGAAGAAGTAATTGCGTCTAATAGGTGCGCCTCGTCGCTCGGCCCGAGAGATTTCTCTGCTCTCTGATCGCTGCCAAACCTCTGACGACCTGTCGTCTCTCATGAGTCCTCTGTCACCAAAAATAAATTGCCTGCTCACTGAACGGGTCACAACAACAAGCGATGTCATTACTTTCACGGCAATTGATCACACCTTCAGAGAGAAAAGTCAATAGTCAACATAATTGTTAGTGGTGTTGAGCCTCACATTGAAGAGGTCTGGTTTGTAATGCATGCAGCTCATCTTGCGACCCTCCTTTCAGGTGAAGTTGTGCTAGTTTTTGAGGATCAGACTAAAGGAACGAGGGGCCCTGTATGTGCCGAAATTAGCAAGTAAGTCCATAAAGCTAGAAAAACATAGCCTAACCAGTGTGTCTGTTGTCCTAACCAGATATGATATGATAAAACAACAAGACATTGTTTTTTTTTCCCTCCCACATAAAGCTGAATTTGTTTTCTAGTTATCTGCTACCACAACCAATGGTCCGATGAGGACATTTTGTTATATGGTTTCCATTTTGGCAGAGGCTATAGAAGTACTATGCTATTTGCATTCAAGGCTTGGGTGTGTTTTATGTAAATGACGTACCTTAGGCACGCTCATTTAGACTGTATACAAAACATCAGTTTCTTATTGGCTGTGATTTATTAATTGAAACAAAGTGTTGATATATTAACTACAATTAATTTTGTAATTCCAGAAATTGTAAGAAATGTTAAAAAATGTATTCAAAATATAATATAATATATTGAAGTTATCCTGAGGGCCCCCAAGTTGGGAGCCACTGTGTTAGAGGTCATGTGACAGGTGGCGTTTTAATGACTATAGTATGTCAAGAGTGCGGTAAGTAGCTATATGATGCAGTGGGTCAAAGGCCTACACTGTTGCTAAGCTATATACGTGTATGTGTGTATATATACACACACACAAGTTTTGTACAACATTCATAAGGTGACATTTAAACAGTTTTCACTGATTCCTTTGCATATATTTAGTCTTGATACCGTATAATATGATGCAAGGTGTTCCTCAGTGTCCCGGTCACCACTGCCATACACACACACCCTCACACTGATGAAAAGTTTTTTTGTTTTTTTCCTGTGTCCATCTGTTCTGCTGTGAATATACATATATTTGTGCAAACCACCATTTGGCCTTTCCTCATAGTCACAAACGCATCACAGCTAATTAATGAGTTACGTTGTGAGCGCAAATCGATCTCCGCAAAGGGTCTAATGGGAAATTAAAAATGGTTACCGATACTGAATCGTGCCAAGCAAGAGTGAGCTGCTGCCACAGCCATTTTCAGAAAACCTCAAAGACACACAAATACACCCACACCCACACACACACACACTAAAAAACACCTCGCTCTTCCTCTCTCTATCTTTTTTACAACACAGACATACACACACTTACTCTTTTCTTCTGTCTATGTCGTCCCACAGGATGTGATTAGATACAGCAGCAGCCATTCGGCAGTGTGGGATCCCAGTCTGGTCACATAGATTTGAGACTTTGAAGGCACATATATCATTTTTCCTGCAGGCTTCCACAGCCCTGGCCCCCAGTCATTATAGAGCTCCTGTCATATGCTTCAGTCTGATAAACTGAATGTCACATGGGTACCGTGAAAACACAATCCACGTATACTAGTAATCATCATTTGGATCACGTTGATATTTGACATTATGAGCGAATATCTGATTTAATGAGTGATTGGGTCATTATAAAAAAGAAAAGAAGGATGAGGGGGCTTCAAGGAGTCCGGGCGGTCATGAACAAGAAGCATAGCACACCTGAACATTGAATTTGTAATAGGTATTCTACAAAATGCCAAATGTAGCTATGTCACGCAACATGTTTACCGGCAGTTTTGCATTGTTACTCGCAGGATATCCTGTTAGCATTCGATTCCTCACTAACAACTGACAGTACAAGGACACTGTCATGCCGAATGTGTTCTAGGCTTAATTCAGGCAGTGTGAGTTAAGGCAAAAATAAGGTAGCAATTCTATTCCTGCGACTTCTCTCTTTCCCTGTCACACATTTTATACAAATGGTAACAAAACGATAAACTATTCCACAACATAGCCTACATTTTAAAACATGATATTTTTAAACGCGTCAAATGTCAGAACGCCATTGAAGAACAAATACATTTTTTAATGTCCAAAGACATGCCATTAATGTATGATTTTGTTTTCAGCAGATTTGTACCTTTTTTTTCTGGAGGTAATTTTTGAAATATCGCAGATGTCGCATGCACCTGTATGAAGGCTTTGAGACAGTGAATGTTCTTGTAGTAACATCAGCCGATTAGCATTACATCATTTTTCTGGCTCCAAAATAGTGGCATTCACAGCTCAGGTGATTTTTGGCACGCTTTGGGAATTCTGCACTGAAAATAAGACAGATTTCATATTGTGTTCTTCTGAGGGGAATCAATCATCCCTGTTACAAATGTTATTTTTAAAAAAAAAACTTTATATAAATAACTTTTTTATCAAAAATACAGTAAAAACAGTAATATTATGAAATAGTATTACTATTTCAAATAACTGTTTTCTATTTTAATATCTTTTAAAATGTAATTTATTCCTGTGGTAAAAACTAGAATTTTCAGCATCATTACTCCAGTCTTCAGTGTCACATGATCCTTCAGAAATCATTCTAATATGCTGATTTGCTGTTCAAGAAACATTTCTTATCATTATCTATGTTGAAAATGTCAGTTGTGCTGCTTAATTTTTTTTTTCTGGAAACTATGATACATCATTTTCGTGATTTTTTTTTATAAAGTTCAATGAATAACATTTATTTTAAAGTATTTTTTGTACCAATGTATACGTTAACTGTCACGATTGATCAATTTTAAATGCATCCTTGCCAATTAAAATTATTAATTTCCTTAATTTACTGACACTGGTAGTGTACGTGTCTTCAGAACACTTGGAGCACAAAATCTTAAACAACCTATTCTTGGTCAGTTTGATGGACTTTCATTATATGGAAAAGTCTTCAGTGCATGATACTTCAGAAACGATTTGCTGCTCAAGAAATATTTCTTTTAATTATCAATATTGAAAATGGTTCAAAATTTTTGTGGAATATTTTTTTTCAGGATTCTTTGATGAAGTTGTTCAAAATAACTGATTCATTTGAAACATAAATCGTTTGTAACATTATAAACGTTTTACTGTCACTTTTGGTCAATTTAATGTGTCAATTTAAAACCTTTCTTTAAAAAAATCGTACTGACCACATGCTTTTGAATGGTAGTGAATATATACATCCATATATCTGTTGACCAAATTACACAACTGAAGGTTTAAAAAAAGTAGCAAAATGCTGCATGAAATGAATAGAAACTAGAATGAAGCAGGTCTTGCAATATTTAGTTTTGTCCTCCAAAATTGGTCAAACTCAATTTTCTGAAGGTCAAGAAAATCCTTTCATTAAAAGACTGTTAAAAAAATTATGCCCTTCAAGCCTATATCCTGTGTGCCACACACACACATAACCCTTCATAACCCGTGCCTTCATAGGTATTAGATATGTGCATTAGCTTTGGACTCTTATGACACACATATTGACTTTAGCTCACATATAGTCCACAGTATAGTCCCCCCCCCCCCCACCACCACCACCACCACCTTTTTTCTCTTATTATCTTTTTTTTTGGAGGGGGGGGGGGGGGAACACACATATGCATATGAGCCCACTAGCTCTTTAAGCTAGTGCTGCTGGGGATGAAAATGCCTTTTCCTTGAATTATTCACATCCCTAAATGAGCTAACAACCTCAGCAGAGAGTGCAGTGAAGAGCAGAGAAAACTGGTGTTAGGTTTAAATTCAGATGCCTATTCTTAGAGAGCTCTGGGACCCTGATACACATTTAGTTTGTTTCATTTAGCAGGCAGCTTCAATCTGACAAAGCTGTGTCAGCGGCGTCTACGGTTGTCGTTGTGAAGCTAGTGCACCACTTTTGCTTTGTTGCCAAATTGGAATCGTGTGCTTCCATTTAGATAATCATGTAAAAATATCTTTCTGTGAGTAAAGCACACATAGTGGGAGATCTATCAAAACATGACACATTTTCTTGCTGACTTTATAATGCCGGTGGCACTTAACAGTTTGCTACGAACATAAACTTGCTAGGAGATGGGGCTCCTAATGTAAATGTACATACAAAATATAAGAAATAGCCCCGTTTTGTAGGATTTTGCTGTTATGCTGTTATGCTGTTTTCAGCGCTGTGAATCCACTTTCCATGCACTTCAAAATGACGAGGACTCGTGCTGGAATTGATACGGTAAAACCGACGCCATCTTTGATGTTCGTATCCCTGTATATCAAGTGCTGAGGAAGATCTGGAGCTGAAATTCAGATATGGTAATGTGCATTTAGTTTCGGAGCACTGACCAATGACAACAGACTGGGCCATTTGACCAATCAGAGCAGAGTAGGCTCATGGAAAAGAGGGGTTTATAGAGACCGAATAATTGAAAAAAGAGTTTTCAGACTCTATTAGGAGAAATTAGGTGATGTGCAATGTATATTATGAGAATAATTAAGTGTTTTTGACCTTGGATGCATGTAAACCTATTGTAGATTACCTCCAAAAAATTATGAACCTTTAAAATAGCATAATAGAGAGACTTTAAATTATTTTAAAAAGGTGTTTGTTTGTTTTTTTTTACGGAGGAAAACAAGTATTTATGAAATAAGTATTTATTTCAAGATGGATAGATCAAGACATTACACATTTTCATATGACTTTATAATGACCAAGCCACAATTTGACAAACAACCTGGTTTTGTAGGATTTTGTCAGCAAAACTACCAAACAATTTTCTCAATTTAAAAGATTAGATTCATTATTTAGCTTTTCAAATTATTATTTACATTTACAGAAATGCAACCTGATCCATCTCACATAAAGCAGTTTAGGCCATGATACGAGAGACTTCATGACTTCATTATGTTATCCTATGTGATAGTTTTACCAATGAAAAAAAAAATTGCATAATATTGAAAATTGAATAATATATGCATTTATATAAATGTTTAAATGTATTTTTATAGAAAAAATGATATAAAAATAAATATAATGATAACACTTAACAATAAGGTTTCACTTGTTAACATAGTAAACAAAATGTTTTATTTTTATTTTCACATTTCTAGGCAGGAGTAGACCAGAAACCAGATGTGCCAGATGTTGCAGATATTGTGTGTAATTGATTTCTATTGACTGACATGTTGGTGATAATTCATAAGAGCTCAATTTTGATTGCACTGTTTTTAATATCCCCAACTAGTGGCAAACTGGTACTAATATAATAATAATATATTAATAATAATAATAATAAGTCTGCAATAATAGTATTGTGGTTTTGTGGTGGAGTAGATGGCAGAGGAAAGATTCTGTAATGACACAAACCCAATGTCGCAACAAGAAAAACATGATGTTGATGAGGAGGAGGTGCCAGCAGTGTTTGCCGCTCCAGGCATGGGAATCTCATCTGCTAATTACCCATGAATGTTAACAGCCATCCCCTTCCCTGCACCAAGGGCCCTGGGCTTAAGGAGAAACCCAGCCTGCACTCCGTACCTCTGCTGGCACTCGTCTGGTCCCACACAGATGGAGGGGTGTGCCCTCTGGTAACTGGAGACAGCATATGAGACATGGATGACCAGGTCTCCCACAAGAAGGCAGCAGTGGGCATTTGGGTACTGCACTACAACACATAATTAGTGAGGAGCATCTGTTCTAGAAGGTTCCTCCAAACTCAGAGGGCTCGGAGAGCTTGAGTAAGCCTCTGGCCTTCGGTGGGTGCCGTAGCCTTTATTGCTTTGGATGATGAATTGCAGTGTGTTGCCTGTTGAGGGAGTTAACAGTGATTATGGTAACGAATACAGATCAAGTACGTTCTGCGGAATGTTGCGACACTTGCATTATGCTGAGCGAAAGTGAGGCACGAATGTTGTGCATATCAGCAAAACTAACAAAATTATTTTAGATATGAATGAGACAGAGGTAAGAAGAAAAGAAAAAAAGAAAAGAAATCTAACACAGGTAAAGTATTCTTGTAAATGAATGTACCGATCTATAAAAAATGTTAGGTATAAAAATTATAGCGCATTAAAATTTACACTAAGATAAACAATTTGACCAATGTTTTTTCATATTTTCAAGCAAACATATTACAAATTTTCATCATTTTGTAATAATACAAATTTATATAAATAAATATTAAAATAATTAATAAAGCAGTTTTGTTGCAAAATTTAAATGGTCATCTATCCATCCATCCATCCATCAATCTATCCATCTCTCTTTTAAAAGTAGTTTCTTTATGTATAAAAAATTATTGCACATTAAGAATACATTTGGATAATTTGAACATTATTTTATTTAATTTATCCATTCATCCATCATTTTGCACATAAAAAATATTGTGCATATTTATATAAACAAAATATATATATATATATAAATGTATAAAGCAGTTAGTTTTGCTAAATTTGAAAAAAAAAAATCCACAAATCTCTGTTAAGTGCTTCAATCCTTCACAGGCTTTTCAGGCATTTTTCAGGCCAACATTGAAAGTTTGTCTTGAAAAATTACAGATTCCATTTCAATGAATTTAATTATTTTAATTATTCTTCCTTATATTGCATTTCAAATTGCAGTTCTGGATCATGTTTGCTATCTCATTTCAAATCCAGAAACTGATATGGAATCTAAAAAGGCACTTTCAATTAAATTATGAATGCCACACACTCCTGCACTCCTTTTATATTCCACCAAAAAAAGATTGTCTCAGTAGGTCATATCTGGTATATTGATGAAGCAGAAGCTCAAATACACATCAAACGCTAAAAAAAAATTAGAAAAAAACGTGTGTGTGTGTGTGTGTGTGTGTGTGTGTGTGTGTGTGTGTGTGTGTGTGTGTGTGTGTGTGTGTGATCAGAGATTAATCAAGAATCAGAGATGAGTGTCATTAAGTATAATGTAAACTTTACATGTTTGACAGTCATCAAAAAGTACTCTCATCCCAGTGTTTCGTCCTTCCTCGCATCACATCCTCTCTTGAGGGAGCTTTATAATGAGAGAGTTGTCGAAAGAGAGCACTCACCTTTCCTGCCAACTCATCAGCCTTGCTATCAATGTTCTGACCCACCTTATGGAAACTTGCCCATTAGGCAAAATTGTCTCTCTCCTCAAGAAGCTATTTACCACAGCAGAAGAAATAAATAAATAAATAAATGCGCACATACTATCAAGAAATGGGGCCAAGGAGAAAGAAGCTGTTAGGAAGCCATCAAATAGTAATTCTATGCGTATCTCTCTCTGTCCCTCTCTCTCTCTCTGAGCAGATAGTTATCAACTCATTCCAGCACCAGCTCTCATTAACCTGTTCACAGGTTGGAAAAGAAAGGAGGCGTTTTTTCTCCCCCCTCTCAGACGCTCCATCTCTCCTCCTCATTCGCGTTCTCGCTCTCTATCTCTTTTTGTAAGAATCACAAAACATAATTTCCTTTTCAAATGACTGCGGCCCCCTCAGCTGACCCCTGGGCATTGAGGCAATGCAGAGAGGGACTGGAGAATGAGGTTCTGAGGATAACTTCCTCAGGCAAACCTCACAAAACACTGCATTCATTACCGACGGAAATAAGGCTGATAGGAAAGAATTGAGGAGAAAGGGTATTTGGAGGCATGCGAGGGTTATGTTCGCAAACAATATTTGACAGCTGGTGTGGCGTGCGCATAAACGGGGCAAAAATGTACATCTGATTAGAGACTGGCTGCTCGCTCGTAGGACACTAAACCTGCACACCTGACGGGAAACAGTGCACTGCTGTAGCCACGCTACAAGCTGCTTTTTATTTAAAAAAACAAGAACCCCTTCCAGAACCCTTAAAATGATCATGGACCAGGGCCCAATACCATGAAGCCGGTTTAGGTAGATAGCCAGGTACAAGATGTCTCAGTTTAGTTTGCACCAAGGCTTTTTATGCATAATGAAAAGTGACTCGGCTTTTAGTGACTATACATTTGTCCAAGTCTCTATATTCCTATAAATATTATCAACCATATAAACTAACTTCACAACTTGCACTTGCAAGATATTTTATTCTTGCTGTGTAAATACATTTATATACAGTAGTCAACATTTGAAATGGATCAAAATAGACAAAATACCTAAGTCAAGTACGGGTTTTGTTCAAAATTCATGTATAACTTTGATGAAAGGTTTTGATCAAATTCAAATGTTGACTACTGTACTTCATATTCTTCAATCTCTTAATCTTCGACAGAAGATAAAAAAATTATCTTGCTAATTCACTTTGAAATTTCTCTATTTTTCAATTGGCAGTTCGCTACTGATGTCACACTATCATGTGCACACACTCCATGAACTCAGGATCAAAGCCTTGGTTGACAGAGAAAGTTGATGATCAGAATCACAACAAAGCCTGATCCAAATGGTTTGGTTTTGTCAACTTCCTGTAACCCTGAGTTTGTTCATCTACCATCATGGTACAGGCCCTAGTTCACGAGTTACTGTATTTGTATTGACAACTAACCACTACCCTTTTCTGTGTTGCATTGTGCTGGTTAAACTATATTTTGTTCTCTCCTGTACATTTATATAAGTACTGAATGACAATAAAGATTGAAGCTTTAATCGGTCAGTCCTCAAGACTTGTGAAAAATGAGAGAGGTTACAAAATCCTTTCTGGGCTTTTTTCCCCCCAACAAAGAAAATAAGTCCTTTACTAGATTTTCTAAAGGCTGTAAACTATAAAAAAGTTGCATTTGGTTTAAGAGATATCTGAGAGAAGTCTGAGAGGAAAAAAAGAGTTTTAAAACAACCTCTTTGAGTTACTGCAAAATAACGCGCAGAGGAGTCACATGAGGTTTCCGGTGGAGACGAAAACTTTAATAAGAGTTCTGTCTCTCTCTAGAGAATCCTATTTTGCTTGAAGTCATAGCAAAGTAGCCCTTGAAACAGCGTTCTTCATGAAAAACAGCACATGCAACTAAATTACTCAACAATAAATTCACCCATAACCAAGTTACAACATACAATGTGAAGATGAAAGCTATCTGGATATTGAGCAATTAGATCAATGTGACGCCAAAGTTCTCAGGTGCGACTTTTTACCCAGTTTGACTCGAGTATTTTCCGGATCTAATGCTTTTTTATTAAGCTCCGTCAGGTTTCATTACTAACTGGAAAATCTAATTTCATTCTGTGTATCTGACAGTATTTCAAACTAATTCATCTTGTCAAGGTGCAGGCTCGACAAGCCCACCAGATGGTGTTTGTGTAAGATGAAACCCTGCTACTTGCCCACCAGGTTCTTAAAGGGCACCATTACCTCTTTTAGATTGCCGTTGCTTCCTCGTTACAGTCGTCTCCCCGTCTCATTTCATGCCTCAAAGCAAATATTCTCTGCTTCACTGATGCCAGAAGAAGAAAAACATACGTAAGTTGAAAACAATTGTTGGATAGTTCTAGATATCTCAAAATACACCATGTACCATTTTTTAAAATGAAAGAAAAGGTTTGTGAGATCCAGTGTTATATATTGCAGTGGCATAAAGCCAAGATGGCAACTGAGTTCAATAGTGCTTGTCTGTGTAAAAGTCACCACTAAAGTGTTGTTAGTGGTTGCTAATTTGTTCCGAATAGTTTTTCATACATTCATACATTAATATAATACAGTTGCTAGGGTGTTCTAGATGGTTACTTACTGGTGTAACGAAGGTCAGCTAGTGAGATCTGTGCAGGTAAACCTCACTCCCCTGATCTCAAGACACACATTAGTGAATTGTTAGCACATCCGCCTCCCATGCCGGAGACGCTGGTTCGAGTCCTGCTCGGAGCGGGGCGTGTTGGACCGGAGGGGTTACATTGGTGCCGTGACCCGGATGGGAGTGAGGTTTAGGGGGGTGAGTGTAATGGAGCGGGCTAGTGAGAGCTGTGCAGGTAAACCTCACTTCCCTGATATCAAAAGGCACACTAGCGACTGCTTTTTCAACGACATTAGCCTACAAAGAACATAAGGGAACGCTCTGAGGATTCAGATGAATAAAGTGCTTAATATTAATGCATTATTATAGACGTAAGGTGAACCACAGAAGCTTTGTTTCAGTACTAATGGGGTTACGAGGTGCAGAGAGGTTAATTCCAGTATCCAAGCCTAGATTTACATCATTGTTTGTAGATTAAAGAGGGCTTTCCAGGGAATGGTCTTCTCATGTTTGCCCTCTCCACCACAAAGCAGCTGAATGTATTGCGGTCTGATTAATCTTAATGAATTATGCAAATGTACGTGATCTCAAGCGATTTCAGAATGTTTCTGTATTGTTTTATTAATGTGCTTTTGAATTACTTCGCACAATTACAAAGCTCTCTCTCCTTCTCTCGCGCACGCACCGCAGTGTTTCTCATTCAGTCGCGTTCCTTTATTATAAACTTGTGGCAGTCTCTGGCGAGTTGCGCGCACAAATAAGAAATTAGTCATTACTGTAATTTAATGACTTTAAACCAAACAAGACTGCGGTCTAGATTACTAAGCGTAACCTGAATCCTCCTCCCCTGCATCTCAAGGGTCTGATCTTTGGGAGTATGTCTCCTTAATTTCTACTTAATTAATTATGTTCGTTATCACGACTACCCTGTGGTGAGAGCGTGGATTCAATTACGATGGGAAAACTGACATAACAATACAAAAGAAAGCCTTGACGAATGCTTTCATCGAGGTGCTGCAATTCTGAAAGTTTGCTATTGACCGAGTGAGCTGAAGTATCTATTTATTACTCTGTGAAGAACTCTTCTGCACATAGGGCTGCTTCAGCACAGGACCTAAATGAGAGCTGTGATTTACTGAGCATGAGTCATTCCATTGATAAGAGAAACATTATCGAAGCTTTTACATATAATTGCGTACACGATTCACTTCAAAGCGCACATCAAAAGGCGGCAGCAACACTGCTTATCTCCATAAACGTGATATAATGTATAAATCTGAGGATTATGAGGGGATTTGGATAACAATTTGCATGTGGGCAGAAATGCTATAGATGAGGACGGGTTAATTTGGACTATAAAACTACACTGACATGACAGCTCCAATAGATTATATTAGCTGCCTCTTCATGTATCCTTCAAATGACAGCTTGTGCATTTCAATCAGGATGTCCAAGGATTATGAAACATCCAGCGTGTAGCATTCATTCTAATGCGTGATTTCATATTCAAAGCATAATGCTGATATGCTTATCAATGCGCTGTCATGCTCAGAAGGAAATGCCAACAGACAGCATTCATATTAAAGTCGAACTGCAACACTCATGCCACTACAGAGTCTCCTTGATCTAATGGCTTTTTGGAGAACCTTGCTGGCCCTTCTGTGCCATGTGTGTCCACTTAGGGTGCAGATGACGTGCACGTTGTTTGCTTTCTTCATCTTTTGATTATGGATCCATCAATGCACCAACTGACATCAAAAAGTAAATATTATGTAAATTAATTGGACTTAGCAAAATTACAAAAAAAAAACGAATTGTTGGCACATTTCTCAACTCTAGTGC
The DNA here is from genome assembly GCA_030578275.1 of Meda fulgida. NCBI lineage: Eukaryota > Metazoa > Chordata > Actinopteri > Cypriniformes > Leuciscidae > Meda > Meda fulgida. The sequence goes on along the minus strand of CM060621.1, from coordinate 30,383,680 downwards.
AACTCAATAATAGTGAGGTTTACAGGGGGAAAAAATACTTTTAAAAGTATGACCTACTTCTATGGAGTTTTTTGTTCAGATGTGGTGACTATGAACTATTCATTGTGCCAAAACGTTGGGTGTAGGTTCTTTTGCGCTTCATAGATGAAAGTTAGCCATACAATTTCATGACAACAATAGGGTGTGTAAATAATGACACAAGGTTATTTTTTGGGAGGATTACTCCTTTGAAATCTTCCATGTACCATCTGGTCATCATGTTTGATGAACAACATGCATCGATGCATGCTACATACCTAATCCATATCTAGTTAGTGCCAAAACCCCATACTTAAGCCACACAATGCGCATGAATGCAATCCTTTCCCGGGATTTCGGAATTGATGGGAAGGTCTGGATGCTACTTTATAAACATGGAATATGATCATCTTCATTTACATAAATCTCTTTCTCTCCAGTTTCACATTCATCCCTCTCATCTGGCATCATACAGAGGTCAAGGACGGAAAAAACACAGCAAGTGTCCATACATAACTGGCCTTTCCACACCATCCATAAACCTCATTGAGGTTGTTGATCATTATGCAAATCTGTCTCAATTAAAATCCTTAGAAGCGACAAACATTTAAAATGAATCTAAATAAAACCTGCCATTTTTGCACTCTCATAGCACACGCTCTGGCATTCCTCCAATTCCAATACCTTTTGTAATGTGACTGTATTCCTAATGTCTCCATTACCATTCCGATGCAGGTGATGGTGATGAAAGACGTGGTTGGTGTTAGGTGATGCGAGATGAGGCAAACAAACCGATTCCTACCTGCGTCTTCCCTGCACCCTAATGGGCCCGGACGCCCGTGGACTTAATCCCACTCACAGCTTGCACTATAGCGACCGAGTGCGCTCTGCATGTAAATAAGGATGCTGGGCGTGATAATTCATAAGGGTTCATTCAGGATCTTCTGGAAAGCCTTGTGAATTCTGGGGCTGCTGCGACTGCCCTTGGCCCAGATGGATTAACAGCTGAGAGACCCAGCATGGCAAAGTCTGCTTAATCCTGGTCACTCTACGATGTATCATCGCTGTCCCATATCTGGTACTGTCCACAGCTGGGCTTATATAACATGGCAGTATAACTACACTCTCTGATAACTGTGTATATTTGAAACATGGAGACACACCTACAGTTTTCTAAAGGCTTGTTTTGAGATAAAGAGTCAAGACAGCCTGAAAGATCTCCAAACATGCTGCCTATATGCGCACATACACTAACAAATACTATATTGTTAAAAATACTAATTGTAGAAGCTGTTGGTGTTGCTGAAGCTTAATTCACTGAAGTTTAGTCAAGGTACCATTTCCAGAAAGTAAGAGTTAGATAAAGTTAGAAGAAGTTAGAAAAAATAGGTAAGTACATGGAAGCAGTTTAAGAAGATTCATAAATATACCACTATAAAAAAATATTTATTTTTACAATCGGCGTACAATCAAGAAAAAAAAAATAGTCGTCTCTGACATTAGGTCTGAATATGCACACAAACAGTATGTGGGCAGAGTAGTATGTCCGAATTCATAGTATTCATAAAACAGTAGGTGAAAAGTATCCGGATGACCTGCTACTAGGGATGGGCGATACCACACTTTTAGGGTTCGATACGATACCGATACTTTTTCTTGCATTTTCATCGATACCGATACCGATACCGTTCGTTTCATATTGACAATTTTTGTCATTAAAAATATTATTACATTTAAGACAAATCACAAGACAAATACAGACCATTTAAACTAAATTTATTATGGTCAATACATAATAAAATACAATTTTAAATAACATAAATATGAATGAAATAAACTAACTTAAATATGAATAATACACATTTCCACTTTTCTTATTTCTCAAAAAATAAAGAAAAAAGACCAATCTTGGTAGAAAAAGCTAAGGGAAAAAAGGGGGAAATAAAACGAATACATCAACACCACGCTTCGTTTTTTGTCTGCCATGATATTATACTCTTGTAACTCTTCTTTCCCTCCGACTCCCGCTTTTGTACTGGACTGTGTGTGTGTGTGTGTGTAATTGTCGGCTGTGTCGCTCATTCGCTCGTCTCCTGTCACGTGACATGGGCCAGCTCAATATGCCGCCAGGTACAGCCAGGGGTGTCGCGGCACATAGGCCTAGTAATTTAAGTAATCTAAAACAGCTGAAAGTGATACATACACCCCCAATTATATATATATTTTTAGTTATATCGATATTTTTTCAAGGAAATCGATGCCAAATGAGTAGCGTGAGCATATCGATCTATCGATACCACAGGATCGATCCGCCCATCCCTACCTGCTTCCGGAGAGATACTGAAGGGTGCATTCAATGAACAATTTACTATCCTATGAGGCCACAGGAGAGGATTTGTGAATGGAGGTGAAGCCACACAACTGACGCCGTGGGTCACATGACAATGACAACATGGCAGATGTAGTAGGCTATATAGAATGGCCGCAAAGTTTCAAACCAAATGTAGTACCTACTATACAGTATTAACAAATAGTACTTTTGCTTTGGATTATTTTGATGAATCAGGACTGAACGATTCATTCACAAATTGGACTGAATTGTCCAAATAGTTCTTCAGCCAGTAACTTACTGACTCAACAAACCCAGGAAAAGACAAGACAAAATACGGCAACACTTTATTTTAAGGTGACGTAGTTACACATTACTACATGTACTTACTATAGTAATAACAATAAAATATACATAATTACTAACTAACTAACCCTAACTATAGTAAGTACATGTAGTTAATTAATATTACTCAGTACTCAGTGCAATGTAAATTATCTTAAAATAAAGTGTAACCCAAAATACACATATATTTGTCCAGTCCATTTTGTGAATAAATCATTCACTGAAAAGATCTGACTCAAAAGAACAATTTGTTCACGAATCGGGAATATTGTTACTTTTTTTTCACTACTTAAAAAAAACACTGTAATGAGTCACAAAGTTTAATGAAACATTTCGCTACTAATAAAAAAAGCATTAAATGCTGCACATGGATTGTTGAATTGTTCACAGACCAAATTAGCCAATTCACTGAAAAAAAAAAATCATACTTCTGAATGCCACACCTTCAGAAAACACTTTTAGAATCATTTGATTACTGCCTCAGTTCAGCCATAAAGCTAACATTTGGATGGAAAAGTATTTTATTATTGTCACACTACTTAAGATGAAGTTTTTAGTCTTGTAGTAAAAGTTTCTACCCTTGATACTCCGTTATTACTCCACAACACTGTCATGAATATTTCAAACACCTACCATGATTCAAGGGCAAGAAAGGTCTTTGACTACTCCGTTTCAGAGGACAGACCTTCATCCTAATGCCATGACCTGCAGCACAATGTCCTGAAAACACAGTCAAAGCACTCAAAACTGCCACAGCGCACACACACACACACACACATTCCTAAATGCTTTTATCTCACAGTCTTGGCTAATGACGCATTCTCTCATTTGAAAGCTTGTTCACTGTCTGCAATTAGCTAAACATATTAGTACATTAGTCCATCATTATGAACGCCTGAATGTTATGTTTATGACATGTTCGGAGTTATCCTTTGTGTGACTTGTCAAAGTAAATGACATCTTGACTAACCTCGCAGTGCCCCTCCTTGTTCTACTGTTGATACTGTTAATGGTAAATTAGCCAGACAAAACCGCTGGCAAATGGTTTTATGCTTATAGCATTAGCCCTGCCCTATCCAAGTCAGTCTGAAGGGTTCTGTGACAGCTGCATGAGCGCTACGTGATTCACAGACTGAATGCTAATAAAGTGGCGTCCACACACAAATCTGTATATCAAAGAAAGCGGCTGCATGTCAATTTCAATCTGAACATTAGCATAGTCATGACATCTTGATGTTCTTGAAGATTTCAAAGTTGGCGAATGTGTTAATGGATAATGAAAGATGTCTGATTGTTTATTCTTTTTGTTCTATTGGTGGGTGGATGTTACATTTAAATGCACGTTCTCTTTTATGATGGCAAAGTAATCATTCTTCAAAGTTACAACTGGACAAGATTTCCCATAGAGATACTTTTATTTAAGATAATACTGACACTTTGACTCAATATTGGCCACCAAGGCTTTTAAAAACAAACAATAAATCTTTTTGCTATCTTCTTTTTCGCTGCTCCCGTAGACCACTTCAACTTTTCATCCACTATTAATACCTGCAATTCTTATCGTTATACTTGCCTCTTGCTCAAGTCCATTTCAAAATGCAGCAGAGTGCCCCCAAAATCATACCCAAAAATCACACACCTCACACGGATCCAAAAGTCTGTCCATAGTAGATAGAAGAAATAAAATATTGGCACCAAATGATAGGGGACTGAATATTAGTGCCTCTGGAACATATGATTCAAGAAATAAGTGAACCTTTCAAGTCCACATTCGCTTCAAAAATGTAATCCACTGTTTCGAAATTGCAGAATTGTCTCTGAACTGGTCCACATCTTGATTTTTATGGAATATTTACTTTACATGGTGTATGATCTTGTCCAACACTGTTGTAAAACAAAAACGGGAGTTTGGCAAAGCGAAAATACTGTAGAAGAGGGAGGGGGGAAAGAGAAATACTCCATGTGTTTAAATGGTCCATTCCAAGTGATATTAGTATTCAGAAGTCCAACAACTTGATCCCAATAGTTGTGAAGTAGTTTGAAGTCTATGTGTCTTCATTTCCATTGCTTTGATCAAAAAAAAAGAAAAATGCTGCTAGTCCCAAATGTATATTGGTCCCAGACTATCGTGTGACCTGAAAAAGAGGAGTCCAAGTTATCATTTCGTAAATGTCTGCATATTATTTCAGTTGGGCTGCATTGGATAAAAATCAGAATCAACCATTTATACCAGAAGATACATTAGCATGGGCTACACAGCTGGGGGAAAAAAAACAATTATTCTTAATACATAAATATAGATTATTAATAAACATGCAACTTTAATATTCAATTGAATCACAGGTGTGTCTGTGTGTGTGTGTGTGTGTGTGTGTGTGTGTGTGTGTGTGTGTGTGTGTGTGTGTGTGTGTGTGTGTGTGTGTGTGTGTGTGTGTGTGTGTGTGTGTGTGTGTGTGTGTGTAGCCCACTCCTACTTTTCAGTCGGTCTGAAATGTTAAATGTGAGGTGTCATCGCTGGACTAAACATTACAACACTTCAGTTTTTATCATCATAACATAACGACAACAATCACAGAGTGTTAACTAATTACCTCTTGAATATCAGAGGGCCTCCAGCATTAGAAAATTAGAATATTCTACTATTTGAATTATTCCTCTAAGGCATGATGTGTTAGTAAGGGACTGACACAAGCTCACACATGCACATTGTACTGTCACCTACAAGTGTCATTAACCACACCACCAGCATGAGCTCAGCAGTAGCGGCCTGAAATAGAGACACACTGAGGGATTGGAGCCGTTAGTTCCTCTGGATCTGAGAGGGTTTAGCATGCAAGTCTGGTCCTGTTCCAGCTCTGTAACACAAAACTACGGCTCTGGGTTCAAATGCCAGGGTGGGGCAGGTCTCTATAGCTGTGGATGAGGCCAGACTGGTAGGCTGCTAAGGGAAGCCCAGTGTAATCTACACCTTCAGGTCACTGCCAGCAGGCAGCCGGAGGACACAGAGGAAGAGGAAGGTGTGCTGGTCACCGTCTCCTTCACTTCCTGCATTCCTCTCTGGTTCAGACATGAGATTTGGTGGATTCACTTGACAGGCAATTCAACAGAAATTTGGGTGGGCAAGATCAGACTCAGCTACTGAGAACTGTTCATATACAACATTTGTCTTATTGCTCAACACTATGTTCTAGTTTGTATTTTTCAGAAATGTATACAATATATCAGCCAATTTAACACTCCTGTTCAATTTGGGGTTGTAAGTATTTTTTAATGTTAGTCTTTTATGCTCACCAAAGCTCTATTTATCTGATCAAGAATACAGTAATATTGTGAAATATATTTACAATTTAAAGTAACTATTTGTGTTTTGTACTTTAGTATACTTTCAAATATATTTTATTACTGTGATGTAAAGCTGAATTTTCAGCATCATTACTCCAGTCTTCAGTCTCACATGATCCTTCAGAAATCAGTCTAATATGCTGATTTGCTGATCAAGAAACATTTCTGATTATTACTAATGTTAAAAATAGTTGTGGTGCTTAATATTCTTTGTGGAAAATGTGATGCATATTTTTAAAGATTCCTTGAAGTTTCGAAAGTCCAAAAGAAAAGCATTTGTATGAAATAAAAATAGTGTTGTCATACCTTTGATGAATAAAAGTACTTATTCCTAAAACAATCAAAAAACAAAAAAATATACTGACCCCCAAAATACAGTGGTGAATGCAAAATTTGATAACTTGATACAATTAGTTTGTATATTATTTTTGTTGTGGTGTTCAGAATTAGAAATTTCATATTTATTGTTATAGACCATTGAAAATGTGGTATCGTCAAAATAGGGTTTTTTGTCTTTGTTACATGAGCAAAAAGCAATATCAATAGACTTTTAAGGTAAACATTTAGTTATTTTATTGTTGCCATTTTATTAGATTTAAATATCTAAATGTTATTGTAAATAAAACCTTTTAGATATCAACCTGCAAATGCTATGGACATCAGTTATGCTAATCTTTGCTCTCTATTTAACAAAGCACACAAAAGACCTGAACTGAAAGCGATGCACCCTGCTTTACAGAATATGAAAGTAGTAGACTGTAAAATGTATAATATTGAGTACATAAACAAAAACTTAAAAATTAGCACAAAATGCTAAAACCAGAACATTGCTAAATAATTTTAAAAAGCATAAAATGTCCAATTGAACATAATTCGGTCAATGGACCTTGCCGCAAAAGTTTAAAAGTAATGATCAGAGTGATCAGACCTCTGATAAACTGCACAGATTAAACAATCCCATCATGCCCTCGTCGTTTCTGGGGTTTCTTCTTGTGGTTATAATGCATGTCCATGTGCAAGAACGGTGGCCTGGAGGGCCCCAAAATCAAGCCCAGGTTTGAGAGAAGCTTCCAACACCTCAGAGGTCTGCCTGCTGTTGACGTGTGAGTGCAGTGGCATGAATTATTAACAGGGCTAAAGTAAAAAAAGGTCTGCCTCACGCAGGCCCCTCTGCCCCATGAATAATGGAGGGCTCGACTCAAGCGCAAGCATTTGGTGAGTCAAACTTCTCAGCCTGATGGATGGTTACAAGCCCAGAGTGTCAACCGTACATACACAGTGGCTCGCAAAACACACGCCGGCAAACATAAAAACAATAACTCGCATTAGCCTGCGGAAGTGTATCATTGCCCTGCCCTGACTTTCCTAATTGCAATGCCACATTGTGTTTCTTTTGTCTGGGCTTTTTTGCACATTAAAGTTTGTTTAGGGTCCCAGATTGTGTTTTATTTAAAGTCGATGTCAAATGCAAGGACCACTAACAAGCTGAAAGCATGACAGTAGAGGAAAGCAGAAAACTAGTGCAATCTGTGGAAGAACGGAAGCGATGACTAAAGGCCTGTTCACACCAAGGACATATAACTATATATAACTATAACTATAACAATAATGATAAAGATATAGTTCTAAAAACCATAGTAAATATAAAATAATCGAGTCCACAGCACAACTATAACGATAACGGCACAGAGAAAAAATATCATTGGAATCACTTTCAGAATGTTTTTTTTTTCCAGCTGGTGAAAACATTGACAGCCAATCAGAATCCATCCTGCTTTAATGAGCTTGAGCATTTAAAGTGGCAGACAACAAAACTGCAGCGCGTGCTTAGAAAAAACAGAGCGTTATCATTCATCGGTGTGGATGCTAATATAGTTCTCGTTCTTTGTGTGAACGGGCCTTAACACTAGTTAGCAAAAGGCTTTTTTCTTTTAAATCAATCAACAGTAAAACAGATCATACTTGACCAATTTAAAATGATATGAATTATTATTAATAATGATAATAATAATTAAAGAGTATATCATATTCAGTTTGGTGTATAAATTTAAACATGATTCATTTTAAATATTAATTTATTGTAAAACACCTTGAGCGTGGGAAATCATATACTGTATATATATATATATATATATATATATATATATATATATATATATATATATATATATATATATATATATATATTCATTCGTTGGCCCACTTTATTTCTGTTGTATGGTCTGACTTTTGTTGCAGATATTTTGAAACATTTCTTAACCCTCTGGGTTCGGAGGTGTTTTCTGGTATTGATGGTATTCTGATGGATATAGTACGTGTGATTTGATGGGCTCCCTCTCACCTTGGTCGTCTTGACTTTGTTTCCCGTGCTGCAGCTCCAACCTTTTAGATCTGGCAACACCTTACACTCCTCACCCTCCATACACGGCTCCATCTGACACCACCACTTCTGTGCTACTATTGAAGCTGCGCAGACAGAGAGAAAGACAGGAAGAAGAATCTCAGCACTCCGCTCACTCTGTGGGAACTGCCAAAATGGGAAAGACACATCACCAAATCACCATGGTTTCCAATATTTTAAAGGATGAATCAATGAAGATTGAGAGGTGAAAACCTCAGATGATCTCAGTCACGTCCCCAAAGAAAATTCTATCTCTTTCTCCCTAAAAACATTGAGGCTAAAGGAGGTGGTCTTTGATTCAAAGCTGACGGTTTGAATCAATCAATTCAGTAGGCACAACGCTCACTATGTCTTTCTAGAGAAACTTCAACCTTCATGTCAAGATGACAAGGGTTACGGTTGGGGGAGCCGGCATGATGTTGAGGGTTAAGAGGAATTGAGAAGTAGAGGTGATACATTGTCAAGCTTTGGGCCTTAATTTTTAATTCAGAGCAGAGAGGAAGATGGTTTGACTGACTGTTTAAACAAAAGTTTTTTGCCTTTAAGTCTACATATATTAGGTTTAAGTCCAAATATAAGATAAAATTCTTGTGTTGAAACTTTTACCTGATATATTTTTAGGAAAACAGACCACAAATATTCATGACCTTGAGTGTAGGGATGTATGCAAATGTTGTGTGCAGTAAAATGCTTTCAAAAATGAGAATGTTCCAAATAACACCCGCAACTGACTAACAATAGCCCTTTAATATCTTCCATCCAAACTTTCAAAATGAGAAAGAACATTATGATGGTCAAAATTTGGATACTTTTACAAAGCTTTATCAAAAAAAAAACATTTGCTACATTTATATTTACTACAATAAATCTATGGTAATTGGCCACCACTGATATTCTTGCACTATTTGAAGGAAATCCCACATTAATTTACAGTTTTACAGTAATAACAATAAGCAAAGGGAATATTGCAACTATAATTAATAGTCATTTGTATACTTCAATAGCAAATGCTACTTTCTGCAGCTTTCAGGAACTTCTTTGAAAACTTCTGTTTGTGGGGTCCGAAAATCTGATATCCTTAGTGAAATTTCTATTTTTTATTTTTTTAATGCACGTTTTTTATTATTATTACAAATTACTTATTGATGATATTGATATTATGAAAAAAACATGATTTCCAATGTGGTCTAAGTTTTTTAACACCCACAGTGTGACAATCTACAGCATTGTTATACTAGACCGCAACTTGACTTTCGAAAATCATATTTCATATGTTACAAGAACAGCCTTTTTCCACCTTAGAAACATTGCTAAGCTACGTAACATGATATCTGTTTCTGATGCAGAAAAGTTAGTTCATGCATTCATGACCTCGAGACTAGATTACTGTAATGCTTTATTAGCTGGTTGTCCTGCATCCTCAATAAACAAGCTACAGTTAGTGCAAAATGCAGCCGCTAGAGTTCTTACTAGATCAAGAAAATATGATCATATAACACCTATTTTATCATCTCTACACTGGTTACCTATTAAGTTCCGTATCAATTACAAAGTATTACTGCTGACCTATAAAGCCCTAAATGGTATAGCTCCGGTGTATTTAATGGACCTTCTATCGCCCTACAATCCATCGCGTTCTTTAAGATCACTAAATTCGAGGCTTCTGGTCATACCTAGGATATCTAAGTCCACTGAAGGAGGGAGGGCGTTCTCACATTTAGCTCCTAAACTCTGGAATAGCCTTCCTGATATTGTTCGAGACTCAGACTCGCTGTCCCAGTTTAAAACTAGATTAAAGACGCATCTCTTTAACCAAGCATTCACTTAAAGCTTACCTCTTATACTACTGCTGAATCAGTTCGAATGCATTAATATTATGAACATCAGTTATGCTAATTATTTCCCATCTGCCTTTCTGCTGTTATCTCGGGACGCTAGTCCCGAGGTAAATAGCGTTCGTCAGCTCCAGTTTGTATCCAGCCTCTCACGGAGACTTCAGATGCCCCAACACCTGCGATGGGACGACTCAACTTCTGTGAAGAGACGACTCAACGCCGGCGATATGTTATGCCCTAAATTAATACATGATTAACTGACTGTATTTTTCAATGTACATTTCAGAAATGCACTTTCTGTAAAGCTGCTTTGAGACAATGTGTATTGTGAAAAGCGCTATACAAATAAAATTGAATTGAATTGAATTGAATTTAAATAGTGTAGAGAGGTCAAATGTCTTTCAGTCATAAGCGCAGTGGCTTTTGTCCTCGTACAGCAGGTAGAAGCATGCGCTGTGGTCTCAGTGCTCAGCAGGGGGTGGCAGCACCTGTCAGATGCATTAGAGGGCAGAAAAGAAGATCAAGATCGATTGACCTGTCCAGTGAGGGGGCCGTTGACATGTTATTAGACAAGCAGCCCACGCTGCACTTGAGCGAACAGCAGGATGACAGTGTCACACTCAAATGGACCCTGACTCTGATGTGACAGCCCAGAGAGATGAGACTGAGATAAAGAGGGGCAGCAAGACTTTAAAAAGACAGCCAACTTTAAATTGACAGTTTAATTTAGAAGCATTAATAATTCAAATAATAAAACAGACAAAAGCATCTGGCTATTTTTTGCACATTTTCTACTGTGTTCTTTTGTAAATTATACCATGATATCACCTTCTTTTTTTTAGACATTGAACGTAGTAGTACGTTCTTTCCATGTAAACACTGATGAGACAAAACATTATGACCACCTGCCTAATATGCTGTTGGTCCTCCTCGTGATGCCAAAACAGGGCCGACCCACCAAGTCATGGACTCTACAAGACCCCTGAAGGTGTCCTGTGGTATCTGGCACCAAGACATTAGCAGCAGATCCCTCAAGTCCTGTAGATTGTCCGATCTTGTTGGTCCAGCACATCCCACAAAAATTAAATTGGATTGAGATTTGGGGAATTTGGCAGACCTTGAACTCTTCATCAAACCATTCCTGAACAATGTGAGTAGTGTGGCATTATCATGCTAAAAGAGGCCCCTTCTACCTGGGGAACACCATTGGCATGAAGGGAAGTACCTGGTCTGCAACAGTGTTTACGTAGGTGGCATGTGTCGAATTTACGTCCACATGAATAGCCAGACCCAGTGTTTCCCACCAGAACATTGCCCAGAGGATCACACTCCATCCACTGGCTTGTCATTGTCCAACAGTGCATCCTGGTGCCATCACTTCCCCAGGTAAACGGCGCACACCTATGCGGCCATCCACTTAATGTAAAAGAAAATGGAACCCAGGTCAAGTTCACGTGCCCTTGCGTGTTGTGACATATTCCTCCCTTTACCATTATTAAAATTTTATGTGGCTTGTGCCACAGTAGACCTTCTGTTGGCTCGGCGCATCGACGAGCCTTGGGCGCTCAACAGCCTGACGCCGGTTTGTGTTTTGCTCGTCCTCGGTCCACTGTTGGTAAATTCTCACCCCTGTTGAGAACAAGCCTTGCCGTTTCAGAGATACTCTGACCCAGTCGCCTTGCCATAACAATCTGGCCCTTGCAAAGTCCCTCAGATCTTTATTCCTGTCAATTTCTCCTGCATCAAACATGTTGATTACGAGAACTTGTCAATGATTAGATTATCAATGATATTTGCTTCACCTCTGACTGGTCATAATGTTTTGGCTCATCAGTATATGCACATATAAATTAAAGAAATCCAATTTGAGTGTAAAGTTGATAGGTTGTACAAAGTTCACATGGCCAATGTCACAAATTTGCTTAATTAGATCTTATTTTTACATCATAACTTAGTTATGTTGTATTTCGTGAAAACAAAACAAAAATTACTTTCAGGTTAAAATGATGTTCATTAATGTTATATGTTAACATATGCGCGTGTGCTAATATATAGGTCCTTCTAAAGAAATTAGCATATTGTGATGAAGTTCATTATTTTCCATAATGTAATGATAAAAATTAAACTTTCATATGTTTTAGATTCATTGCACACCAACTGAAATATTTCAGGTCTTTTATTGTTTTAATACTGATGATTTTGGCATACAGCTCATGAAAACCCAAAATCTCAAAAAATTAGCATATCATGAAAAGGTTCTCTAAACGAGCTATTAACCATCTGAATCAAGTAATTAACTCTAAACACCTGCAAAAGATTCCTGAGGCTTTTAAAAACTCCCAGCCTGTTTCATTACTCAAAACCGCAATCATGGGTAAGACTGCCGACCTGACTGCTGTCTAGAAGGCCATCATTGACACCCTCAAGCAAGAGGGTAAGACTGTCACATGTCTGTCCTGTCTTGTGTTGCACATGGGTGTTTGTTATGTTGTGCCATGTGCTGTGGTGATTGTTTATCCCTCCCCCTTGTTATCTGATTATTGGTTTATTTGCTCCACCTGTCTGTCTCGTTACCCTCCTTTGTTTGCCTCTCTATTTAGTCTTCCTGTGTTTGCTGTCCTGTGCTCGTTCGTTGTATTTATTACGCGTTGTGTTCTGTGCCTGTTCCTGCCCTGCCTAGTCTGTTTATAGATTTTGATTTGGTTTGTTTATTTATGTTTTGTCTAATTAAAATACTTCTGCTCTGCACTTGAGTCCACGGAATTATTCCCGGTCCTCCCGTGACAGAACGAACGAGCCAATGTGGATTCAGCGGAGCGAACTGTGTCCGGCTGAGAGAGAGAATGGGATTTCTCTTTTTAAATATTTCTCTCTGTGTGCCCAGAGGAATGAGGAGAGGAGGGCAGCAGAGTCTTCCTCACTGGTCTCTTCGGGAAGGGGATCATCGTCGTTGAGTCCGTCCAGCGGGGGGGTTTCTGACTTCTCTTCCCCAGCCAAGGAGCAGGGGAGGAGAGATTTTCGGGGGACCCGCCAGGTAATTTTTCGTGGGACCCGGGGAGGTTGTAAAGGAGGAGGAGGTGGTCGAGAGGAGGGTCAACATCACTCTCCATCCTGGCCCCCCTTCGATCCTGGACCGGTGGAAGGCAGTTCTGGGCCGGCTTCTCGCCGTCATGGACGGAGGAGGAGACGCCCATCTGCCCAGCGAGAGACCGCTCACGTCCCGTCTGCCCAGCGAGAGACCGCTCACGTCCCGTCTGCCCCAGCGAGAGACCGCTCACGTCCCGTCTGCCCAGCGAGAGACCGCTCACGTCCCGTCTGCCGAGCCAGAGACCGCTCACGTCCCGTCTGCCGAGCCAGAGACCGCTCACGTCCCGTCTGCCGAGCCAGAGACCGCTCACGTCACGTCTGCCGAGCCAGAGACCGCTCACGTCACGTCTGCCGAGCCAGAGACCGCTCACGTCACGTCTGCCGAGCCAGAGACCGCTCACGTCACGTCTGCCGAGCCAGAGACCGCTCACGTCACGTCTGCCGAGCCAGAGACCGCTCACGTCACGTCTGCCCAGTCAGAGCCTATTCACGTCACGTCTGCCAAGCCAGAGACGCTTCACATCTCTTCTACAGAGCCAGTGCCCGTTCCTGAGCCGGAGGCAGAGCCAGTGCCCGTGTTTGTTTCTGTGTTTGTGTCTGTTCTTGTGGCTGTTACAGTTTTGGTGTCTGTTCCTGAGCCGGTGTCTGTTCCTGAGCCGGTGTCTGCTCCCGAGCCAGTGTGTGTGCTGTCTGCTCCCGAGTCAGTGTTGGCTGCTGAGCCGGTGTCTGCTCCCGAGCCAGTGTGTGTGTTGTCTGCTCCCGAGCCAGTGTGTGTGTTGTCTGCTCCCGAGCCAGTGTGTGTGTTGTCTGCCCCCGAGCCAGTGTGTGTGTTGTCTGCCCCCGAGCCAGTGTGTGTGTTGTCTGCCCCCGAGCCAGTGTGTGTGTTGTCTGTTCCTGAGCCGGTGTCTGTTCCTGAGCCGGTGTCTGTTCCTGAGCCGGTGTCTGTTCCTGAGCCGGTGTCTGTTCCTGAGCCGGTGTCTGTTCCTGAGCCGGTGTCTGTTCCTGAGCCGGTGTCTGTTCCTGAGCCGGTGTCTGTTCCTGAGCCGGTGTCTGTTCCTGAGCCGGTTGCTGTTCCTGTGCTCTGGCCGCCCGAGGGGTCGTCTCCGCCCTGGCCGCCCGAGGGGTCTTACCCGCCCTGGCCGCCCGAGGGTTCGTCTCCGCCCTGGCCGCCCGAGGGTTCGTCTCCGCCCTGGCCGCCCGAGGGTTCGTCTCCGCCCTGGCCGCCCGAGGGTTCGTCTCCGCCCTGGCCGCCCGAGGGTTCGTCTCCGCCCTGGCCGCCCGAGGGGTCCTCACCGCCCTGGCCGCCCGAGGGGTCCTCACCGCCCTGGCCGCCCGAGGGGTCCTCACCGCCCTGGCCGCCCGAGGGGTCCTCACCGCCCTGGCCGCCCGAGGGGTCCTCACCGCCCTGGCCGCCCGAGGGGTCCTCACCGCCCTGGCCGCCCGAGGGGTCATCACCGCCCTGGCCGCCCGAGGGGTCCTCACCGCCCTGGCCGCCCGAGGGGTCCTCACCGCCCTGGCCGCCCGAGGGGTCCTCACCGCCCTGGCCGCCCGAGGGGTCCTCACCGCCCTGGCCGCCCGATGGCCTGTCTCCTTCGCCCTGGCCGCCCGATGGACTGTCTCCTTCGCCCTGGCCGCCCGATGGACTGTCTGCTTCGCCCTGGCCGCCCGATGGACTGTCTGCTTCGCCCTGGCCGCCCGATGGACTGTCTGCTTCGCCCTGGCCGCCCGATGGACTGTCTGCTTCGCCCTGGCCGCCCGATGGACTGTCTGCTTCGCCCTGGCCGCCCGATGAATTGTCTGCTTCACCCTGGCCACCCGATGGACTTTGTTTTGCCCTGGTCTGTCTCTCCTGTCCCCCCCCTGGCCTGTCCCTCCTGTCCCGCCTGGGTCGGATGGAGCGTCTGGTAGCCGCTCCGTAGGGAGGGGGTTATGTCACATGTCTGTCCTGTCTTGTGTTGCACATGGGTGTTTGTTATGTTGTGCCATGTGCTGTGGTGATTGTTTATCCCTCCCCCTTGTTATCTGATTATTGGTTTATTTGCTCCACCTGTCTGTCTCGTTACCCTCCTTTGTTTGCCTCTCTATTTAGTCTTCCTGTGTTTGCTGTCCTGTGCTCGTTCGTTGTATTTATTACGCGTTGTGTTCTGTGCCTGTTCCTGCCCTGCCTAGTCTGTTTATAGATTTTGATTTGGTTTGTTTATTTATGTTTTGTCTAATTAAAATACTTCTGCTCTGCACTTGAGTCCACGGAATTATTCCCGGTCCTCCCGTGACAAAGACACAAAGAAATTTCTGAACAAATAGGCTGTTCCCAGAGTGCTGTATCAAGGCACCTCAGTGGGAAGTCTGTGGGAAGGAAAAAGTGTGGCAAAAAACGCTGCACAACAAGAAGAGGTGACCGAACCCCTGAGGAAGATTGTGGAGAAGGACCGATTCCAGACCTTGGGGGACCTGCGGAAGCAGTGGACTGAGTCTGGAGTAGAAACATCCAGAGCCACCGTGCACAGGCGTGTGCAGGAAATGGGCTACAGGTGCCGCATTCCCCAGGTCCAGCCACTTTTGAACCAGAAACAGCGGCAGAAGCACCTGACCTGGGCTACAGAGAAGCAGCACTGGACTGTTGCTCAGTGGTCCAAAGTACTTTTTTCGGATGAAAGCAAATTTTGCATGTCATTCGGAAATCAAGGTGCCAGAGTCTGGAGGAAGACTGGGGAGAAGGAAATGCCAAAATGCCTGAAGTCCAGTGTCAAGTACCCACAGTCAGTGATGGTCTGGGGTGCCATGTCGGCTGCTGGTGTTGGTCCACTGTGTTTTATCAAGGGCAGGGTCAATGCAGCTAGCTATCAGGAGATTTTTGGAGCACTTCATGCTTCCACCTGCTGTAAAGCTTTATGGAGATGAAGATTTCATTTTTCAGCACGGCCTGGCACCTGCTCACAGTGCCAAAACCACTGGTAAATGGTTTACTGACCATGGTATTACTGTGCTCAATTGGCCTGCCAACTCTCCTGACCTGAACCCCATAGAGAATCTGTGGGATATTGTGAAGAGAAAGTTGAGAGACGCAAGACCCAACACTCTGGATGAGCTTAAGGCCGCTATCGAAGCATCCTGGGCCTCCATAACACCTCAGCAGTGCCACGGGCTGATTGCCTCCATGCCACGCCGCATTGAAGCAGTCATTTCAGCAAAAGGATTCCCGACCAAGTATTGAGTGCATAACTGAACATAATTATTTGAAGGTTGACTTTTTTTGTATTAAAAACACTTCTTTTATTGGTCGGATGAAATATGCTAATTTTTTTAGATAACAATTTGGGGTTTTCATGAGCTGTATGCCAAAATCATCAGTATTAAAACAATAAAAGACCTGAAATATTTCAGTTGGTGTGCAATGAATCTAAAATATATGAAAGTTTAATTTTTATCATTACATTATGGAAAATAATGACATTTATCACAATATGCTAATTTTTTGAGAAGGACATGTATATATATATTTTATGTTATATATAACAGCATACACACACACAAAACACGAATACACACACAACAAATAAAAACAGTCTTACCGTCCACACAGGAAGGAGCTGCTCTTGTTGTCCCAGCAACTTGCCCAGGGAAGCAAGAACACTTGACAGTTTGGGAGCGCTCCTCGATTTTGTTCTTGTTACAGCAGCGGTGGGCTGCAATGACCTCACAGGTTCCCGCTTTGACGTGCACTGAGGAAAAACAACAAGGACACAGAGTCTATTAAAATCAACCAGCTGTTTCAAACTCCCCTTGCCGACAAAGGAAACGATGAAGCACTAATGCATATTCTGTTGCTGCCGTTGGCTGCAATGGAAATGAATTTGACATGGAGGCAGTGTACAATTTAATTAATGCAAATGCAAGCAGTTTTATTTGTCCCAGGTCAGAAATCAGAAGAAAATGGTCTCATCAGGTTGGGTTTTACGATTCACTTTAGCAATTACAAGTAAAACGGTTAATTGACAATCATAGGCCTTCAAGCATCTAGAAGGGTCTTCAGGCAGTTTATTTATTTATTTGTTTTGTTTTGTTTATCTTTCACCTATGACTGAACAACTGCTGGGAGGAACATTACTTAGCGTCTGAAAGTGTGTATTCACACATCATTCTGAAGAACTAAATTGGGGAGCAAAAAAAAGAGAATAAAACATTTTGAAAGTTTTAGTGTACCTTTCAAATCAGCCTTAATTGCATTGGTAAAGATTTTCAATTTAAGACTTGAGTTTAAAATTGATTGAAAAACGGGCCTCCATTTTCCCATTAGCTGGCCAATCTCAAAATCTCATCAACAACATTAAAAACATTTTGCCTCCAATCAATAAAGAGCCTTTAACGTGCGCACAAAAGAGTCTGTCGAGCGGCAGGCCGATTGTGGGCTTGGAAAAGAAAAACAGAGATTTACCAATGCAAACGCTGCCAGGTGAAGGGCTGAACCCCCTTTGTGTGATTATCTTTCAGCCTGAACACACTGCAGGGCCAAAGTTAATTTCAAAAAGTTTGAGCGGATGCAAATTGAATATTCAATGGTGGGAGTTTGTTCCTACAGCTTATAGAAAATGATTGCTTTGACTCATTCAATGTGCATTACCTCCTTTATTTATTTGTGTACCTTCAACAGTGCTTCAAAAACCTATAAGAAAAACAAACTGGGCTGGGTTACTCCAAGCTGGGGTTTGGGGGAATTTTGAGTTACCTTTTGAAATTTTTAAGTTACTTTCACTTAACTGGTAGCAATGACGTGGAATATGGTTTGAGTGTAAATAGTAAAGTTAAAACATGCTAAATAACTTGTGCATTCATTTATTGGCTTGATACAATAAGAATATTCTATTTCAGCTATGTAAAAAATTCACTGTTAAATGATCATAAGAAAATATACAATTATAATGAAACAGGAAACATTGGAACAGAGGAAGCTGTTCACTGCTGTTAGCTGGATGACTTTAATTTTAATAAGCCATTTAAAACAGAATATTGACACTAGAGCTGCAATAATAATCGTTAAAAGATCGCAATCTCGATTCAAACACCCACGCAATCTTATTCCTAAATGACAACTATTCGGCTACAGTATGTTTTAAACCTTTGACAAGAACGATCACCCCGATTCAAACCTGTGTTTGCGCTGCCGCTGAGCCAGAGAGAGCAGTTGTCATGTAAAGGTATGAAACTGATCCACAAACAGTCTTTTCAACCACACAGTATCTAAGTGTTACAATAATTCAAATTATCTCAGAAGTAATGGGATAAAAGTTCATTGTTCAAATATAAAAATAGATTAAATCACCTTTTGAAAGTAACATGACGTATTAAGAATTTTAAATTCTTTTAAAAAATCTGCTCTTAAAAACTAGATAAATAATGGGTACAGCAAGTTTAGAGAGAAAAAAACTAGCAGCATAAAATGACATTTTCTCCATCAGCCCACTTAAAATTAGGTTGACACCCATGTGGAAGAGCATGGCACTAGCAACACCAATGTCATGGGTGCAATCCTTAAGAGCACACACATTTAAATATTTTGAGTGAACTGTAAGTTGCCTTTGGTTAAAAAAAAATGTGTCTGAAAAATGCATAATTGTAAATTATTATCTGTGTTCTCATGAGCTTCAGTGACAACTCAAAAGCTTTTAATTTTGGCAGTGAAAATGAACAGTTTCTATGTTTGGCACTGATCAAAATGTGTTCCTTAACTCGAGGTCACACTGAAATTGAATCAAATTTGCAAAACAAAGAAAGTGTCGTGTTCCTGGAACAGATTGTTTTTGGCAACGCCACAGAGATCAGCACTAATACAGGAGCACCTGATCCCGGATCAGCCCTCAACCTGCAGTGGGAACCCTCTCTCAGAATAGCTGCAGGAATGGGTTGGCGGGGCCTAGAGAAACAGTGCAAACTACTGATTAAACCATAACCCTTTCAACAAGGTCATAAACAAGCCAACCAAATCTATAGGCAGTATGTGTGTGTACGTGAGCAATCGGCTCCTGTGAAGATTAAGTGGCCAGTGTTCAGCAGGGTGCCCGAGGACCAACAAAGAGAATTAAACAGTTACTTCTTGGCTCCGTAAACTCGACTGATGTGAGACCTTTTCTAAGAAGGTGTTGTGTCTTTCGCTGGACATCTGTGCAAAATTTCCATGGACTTGCAATAGCTGCGATCGATATGTTTCACTTAAGGTATGCAGGCTGGTCGTCTGGCAGAGTCAGGGAACGTCTGCCTCAGCAGCAGGAGGGGGCACGATCAGGGCGCTAACAGTAATGGGAGCTGGCATAGCTCTTATAGGCACTGCGTTCAACACCACAATCACATCCATTGATCCCACATTGACAAGCACTGAGGAAGATGAGGAATGGATAAACTAGAAGGATGATAAACGCAGTTTATGCTATTTGACAAAAGTCAAAATAAATGAGAAGCTTTATTTGATATAAATTGTTCTTATTATACATTTATTTGATCACAAATACAGTAAAAAAAAAATAATTTAATTAATTAGTTATGGGGAAAACATGTTGAAATTATTAACTCATTAACGCACCCGGCCCACAGACCTATGTAGTTCATCTTACATTTCTTAATGTTGATTGGTGACGAACACGAAGCAGGGCAACAACTTACTGTGTGATGTAGCCTGAATGCAGTTAGAATGCCCGTACAATTTCAAGATAACGGGACAAAAATGCACCTGTATGAGTTTTTGTCTTATATTTATACCATGATGTAGTTAACCAATATCACACGAGTAATGAGCGCAATATCACACCAGTGCTGTTTTTGTCCCAAATACCATGAGTGCAAAGTGAGCCATTTACTTCATTCCTGAATTAATCAGTTAATGAATCACCTACTGGCAGTTTTAGTTTCTTATTTAGAGTATCATTTAATATTTCCACACCGGTATTAATAAATAAAAAAAACGTTAAAAGGTATAGTTCACCTAGAAATTTTGTCATTACTTACCCTCATGGCATTTGAAGCCTAATGTAATAAAGCTTATGTAATAAATTCTTTGTTGGATCAAATAGAAAACGTTTTTCTAAAGCTACTTTGTCTATTTGATGCTTTTCTCATCTAACACAATATTTGGGATTAATTCGATTAATTAATCACCACATTGAGTAATTAATTAGATAAAAAAAATAATTGCATTAAAAAGTAAATACTGCAGCCATTCCTCCAATCTTTCTGTATCACATGATCCTCCAGAAATACATTTTATATGCTGATTTGGCACTTAAAAAACACACGGTTGTGCTGCTTAATATTTTTGCAATACATTTTTTTCAGGATTCTTTGATGACTGTAACGTTCAAAAGAACAGAATTTATTTGAAATAGAAATCTTTTGTAATGCCTTTACTGTCACTTTTGATCAATTCAATGATTCCTTGCTGAATTTAAGTATTTAAAAAAAACTGTAATGCCACAAAACTTTTGAACGGTAGTATTTCAAATATAATAACTTACTTTCTTATGACTTATAGATTTATATTATCTAACGATGATACTTTTCATCTGGTTTCAGACGAGGCTTAAGTCTAGTCCCAGACTGAAATGTATGTGTGAGCTGTTTTAACTGAAAGAAACATATACACATGTATTAAAAAAAGGTTTTTCCAATCACCCAAAAAGTCTTTCAAGCAATGACAAACATATGGTTATTTCACAGGATTTGCAAATGTTGCTGGCACTTGTCAGATGTGGTTAGGATCTAAGAGTCTCCATGCAGTTTCTCATTAATGTGAGTTGAAGGGTAAAATCATCTAACATTGGGATGTGTGACATTCTCCACAAGGGTAAAGGCCATTTTAAAAATAAAACAGAACAGATTGCTGTCTCAGATGCAAGTATGAGCATTAAGCGGGCATTTTTTCCCCTTATGCCTTACTTTTGTGCTTTTCCAGTCTGTCATTGATGAGTTTTTTATGGAACAGAGCGGCTCTTTTACCACAAATAGTCAGCGAACATATTGACAAATAACAAAAAAGGGGAGAAAATACATAAAATGTTCCTGCTAAGCTGCTATTGAATTAGCATAACATAGCCACCCTCTGCTTTGGTGCAAGAGAGAGAGATGACAGACTTTGTGTTCACAAAATTGCTATTCAAAGGTTGTTTTCCACCTAGAAACATTGTGACGGAGAAGCTGGACAAAAATATGAGTGCAAGCTGCTAAACCGTTAAAGCAAAGGCTGACAAAATATAACCATATACCTCAGATGAATGTAGTAAACAAATGATTAAACCATCATTAGCCGAGGACACATCAAAACAGCTATTATGTTGCCACGCTGAACAAAGGCATAAAGGGATGTCCTTAAAGGTACAATCTGCTTTCGTTTCATGTGACAGGCAACAATTACCCATGAGCAATAACAAAAGCCTCTTCATATTGGTTAACTCCTCTTATAAGTTTCAAACGCAAAGCTCTGTTTGCAGCCTCAAAGCTAATAACTACAGGGACAGTTTGCTTAAGCAAGAGCAAAAATAAACCATTACAGACCAGATTGTATTCTGTATCACACAAAACATTAAATCTCACGTAAAAAAGGTAATTGCACTATATAATTGTAAATAAACTAATGCAGATTTTTCATAAAATCAAACTTCTTTCTAATGCAAAGATATTCAGTCATTTTTAAAGAGTCCCATTATGCTATTAATTATTTAAAAAAAAAAAACACTTCCATTTTCTCATAATATACACTGCAACATCAACTCTTTTCTCACAGTGTCTAAAATGGTTTGATAAAGGAATCCGTTTCTCTAAACCCCTTTTTTCCGAGAGCCTTCTCTGCGCTGATTGGTCAGTTGGCCCAGTCTGTTGTGTTTGGTCTACTGCTTACAGTGCGTGTCAGAAACGAAACAGCCATCACCATATCTGAATTTCAGCTCTGGATTTTCCTCGGCATTTAATACACTGTGATACGAACATCAACAATGCCGTCGGTTTTTTCATATTAATTCCAGCCCGAGTCCTTTTCCTTTGGAAGTGCATGGAAAGTGGAGCTGCTTTCGCAGAGCTGAAAACAGCCTCTTCTCGACATGTCGACAACTCTTCCAGGCCTCACATACAACTACAAGTTGGGTTGAGAGTGAGACATTTTTCGCCAGCAGCCAATGAAGACCAGACTGGCATTATGCAGATTTGTTACAAACCTAAATATGTTTGTGCAGGAAGAATTACTGACAACTCGTTTCAGGAAGAATTGTTTTTTTCTTTTGGGAGACACTAACTTTTGCAATAATTTTGCAGAGCTTTCATGTTCACAAACAGCTACACAAATATTACACACTACACCACTGGCCTGACACATGCCTAATGCAATATGCTTAAAAACATTAATTAAAGAATTCGGCAAAGTCGACAGGTTCATCCTGGAACCAAACACACATTCATCGCTAGAGTCTTGGTAGTCTCTCCATCCCAAGGCGCTTGACAGACAATATCAGCCTCAACGGTTCAATGGAGCAGAGATTGTGTGCGTGTGTGCGCGTGTGCGTGTGGGTTTTGATGGAAGGAGTCTGATACGTCCAAGATGGACTGACTCTTCATGGCAGTAAAGAACCATCTGTTCCTTCATCAATGTTCTATGCTCAATGAAGAAGGAAGGGTAATATTGATTTAGTCATCCGAGAGTTAAATAACATCATGAAGTATTCATTAATGGTGCACTGACCAGAGCACACTGGCACATGCACAGAACACATTCCTTAAATTTTTTTTTAAAAAAGTCTCTCTTTTCACACGTACACTTAGTAGTAACGTTTAGTAAAACACACGGTTTTTGCTTATAAAAAAATTTAAAAAAACATTAAAAAAATCTAAAGTTTTGGTACACAAATAAACAATACGCTAATAAAAATAATATAATTCATTATAATAGCAACAACCATCATCTATGGAATCTAAATAGTGGCAAATTTCTGTTTTTAAAATGTATTTTATGTTTTTGAGCTATATTTAACTGCTTCCTTCTTTTTTTTTAAACACCATATATTGCCTTTATTAGTAAAGCCTACACACACATGTCCTCTGAAAATAACTCAACATACAGCCATTATTGTCAAAATAGCTGTGTAATAGAGTACACCCTAAGTGATAATAGCTATATGTCGTTTAACCATGCAACGCCACATGTCCTATTCATCATGTTCATGTTTTTGTCTACTTGACAGGACCATACAAATTGTTGCATCTTGTATTAGGGCAGTTACAATTTGTGCTTTGAGTACAATTCTTTCATACTGACCACTGGATGTTCAACATGGCACCTCATGGCAAAGAACTCTCTAAGGATTTGAGAATTAGAATTGTTGCTCTAGTTGACCTAGGCTATAAGAAGATTGGTAACACCAATGAAACTGAAACTGAAACTGAGTTACAGTACAGGCCAGGGTCATACAGAGGTTTCTCATGACAGGTCCCACTTGGAACAGGCCTCACAAGGGTCGATCAAAGAAGTTGAGTCCTCGTGCTGTGCGTCAGGTGCAGAGGCTGGCTTCAAAAAACAGACGCATGAGTCCTGACAGCATTGCTTTAGAGGTTGCAGAAGCGGAAGGTCAGCTTGTCAGTGCTCAGACCATTCGCCACACACTGCAACAAGTCGGTTTGCATGGCAGTCGTCCCAGAAGGAAGCCTCTTCTGAAGACCAGAAAGCAACCTGTCCAAGAGCATGAATTACTGGAACCATGTCCTGTGGTCTGATGAGACTAAGATGAACTTGTTTGGATCAGATGGTGTCCAGCATGTGTGGAGACGCCCTGGTGAGGAGTACCAAGACAATTGTATCTTGCCAACAGTCAAGCATGGTGGTGGTAGCATCATGGTCTGGGGCTACATGAGTGCTGCTGGTACTGGGGAGCTGCGCTTCATTGAGGGAAACATGGATTCCAACATGTACTGTGACATTCTGAAGAAGAACATGTTGCCCTCCCTTCAGAAACTGTGCTGAACGGCATGATAACGACCCCAAACACACCGCCAAGATGACAACTGCCTTACTGAGGAAGCTGAAGGTGAAGGTGATGGAGTGGCCAAGTATGTCTCCAGACCTGAACCCTATTGAGCACCTGTGGTGATCCTCAATCCTTCAAGGAGTGGAAGAGGATCCAAGCAACAACCTGTGCAGCTCTGGTGAATTACATGTCCAGGAGGATTAAGGCAGTGCTAGGTAACAATGGTGCTCACACAAAATATTGACACTTTGGACTCAGTTTTGACATGTACTAATTTTTGTTGCCAGCTATTTTGACAATAATGGCTGTATGTTGAGTTATTTTCAGAGGACAGTAAATATATACTGCTATACAAGCAGCACAATGACTACTCTAAACTATATCAAGTTTCATTTCTATAGTATTGTCCCTTGAGAAGATATACTAAAATGTTTGCTGAAATGTGAGGGGTGTACTCACTTTTGTGAGATACTGTATATGTGTGTGTGTGTGTGTGTGTGTGTGTGTGTGTGTGTGTGTGTGTGTGTGTGTGTGTGTATGTATATGTATAGTGTAATGGGGTAGAATATGGACTACAAACTAGATGGACTACAAATCCCATGATTTAAGATGCTATAAAGGGAAACCAAACTGTTTAGACTTCCTCTTTGTGGTACCATGTGTCAAGCAGGAAAAGCAGTTTGGTGTCTTTCAAGGCTGTGTAATAGCAGATGAAAAACTAAGTTGATTAATGAGCAGCATATAACTGAATTGGGAAGGTAAGGGTTGTGATTTATGATGACTAGAGTGAGTTTGTCTAGTTATAACGTGTTTGTATTTGTCGTCTGTTGTAGTATTCTGATGGGAATGGTGTTGATTGGTGCCTCAGAGAATTAAGCAGATATATTTGAGAATACAGGTACTGATCTTAATTGAATTATTGAATAGGGGGATATGGTTTTAAGCTTCATTTTATAATTGTAATTTGTGTGTTATGTTCAATGGTTTTAAGGTTTTTTTTTAATCTTTGTAAATATTTTATTGGGCAATCATCAATTTGTATTCTTTGTTTTATTTACAGATGATGCATGATTGCCGTTTACTTTATTGAAAGCATTGGTGGCTTAATGGGGGTCTGAAGAGATGACTTTAATGTTGAATTGAGTCTTGTGTACGGAAGTGGCAAAGTGATTGATTTAATTTGTGATATTGTTTTTGTGTTTTTTTTTTTGATGTTTTGTTTTTGGATCTATAACTGACAGTGGGGTTCCCATCTTCTTGTATATGATTTACTCTGTTAAGGTTTGGGGAATAGATTGTAGTGGTTTGATTTACTTTACAATTGTGGAGGTTGGAGTGAATTTGTGTTTGGTGAACTTGTGAGTGTGCACACAGTTTCAGAGTAATTTCCATAGGATAGGATTGGGAACCCTGTTGTAACGGTTACAATTTTGTTTTTCTCTCTTAGCCAGTTCTGATTACCCCTTGTGAATATTGTGCAATAAACTTTATCTTTGCAATGAAACACACTGTGGTTGTGGCCCTTTTATTTAGTTCTCCTCATCTCTTGCGAGATGACGGGGTTACTATAGTACATAGAAAATAAAACAACTGTATAAAATATTTATCTACATGTACACTACTGTTCTTAAATTTGGGGTCAGTACAATTTTTATGTTACAAAAAAATCTATTTCAAATAAATACGGTTCTTTTGAACCTTGTAGTTCCTGAAAAAATTGCATTCCACAATTTTACGCAGCACAACTGTTTTCAACATTGATAATAAGAAATCTTTCTTGAGCAGCAAATCACCATATTAGAATTGCATATTGTTTTATTATAGTTGCACACCAGGTCGTATCCAGATCTGACTAGGAGCTTTGCCTGGACCCGATGACAATGCAGTGCTGAAGTGCCAACTAGCCTCTCCCTATGGAGGATCCCTTTCCCACTCTACAGATAAAACGTTGTGATTACGGTTCGCGTACCCACCCCGAAGTGATAAAATAAAACAAAATTCTGTATCAAATTACAGTTACTGTAAATCCGGCCTCTAGTTCTAGTCCTAATCTAGTTCATAAATGCCAGAGGAGAACTGGCCCCCGACTGAGCCTGGGTTCTCCCAAGGTTTTTTTCTCTCCATTAAGTCACCTGATGGAGTTTTAGGACACCAGTAGGTCACTTGATGGAGTTTTTCAGTTCCTTGCCACTGTTGCCTCTGGCTTGCTCATTTGGGGATATTCAAATTAATTAACCAAGCATTAATACCATTGATCAGCCGTACCAATCGTGGATGTTTTTTGTTTTTCCACTAAGAAACAAACATTGTTATTTGATTGATACTGTGAAGCTGCTTTGATACAATTTATATTGTGAAAAGCGCTATATAAATACTGTATACTTGACTTGCCTTGACACCTTATAGCCCTATAAATCCACAGCAAACACAAGGTAACAACGAAGGAGAAGAAATTGAAAGGGAGTGTGGAGAAACTGCGTCAGCAAAGATTCATTTTGTGATATACTCAGCGAAGTTCTTTGTCGTTCTTTGTTTAGAGGAAAGCATCTCATCATAGCAATGTGGATATGTTTGCACAAGCTCTGCAATTCGGCTTTATCCAGTCAAATCACGTCACTTATTTATACCACTTTACAATATTGCTTTAAAGCCATACATATCATTACTGTTATCTATAGGCCTACTGTAATTGAGACATGTTATCTATAGGCCTACTGTAATGGAGACATTTATTTAAGAAATTCATTACAAACAGAAATATATAAACTGCAGTACATAGAAATTTCATGTCGGAGCAGGATTCAAGTGAAAGTTCTTTTACCGGTGAGAGTGAGTGGTACATGAGTGGAGCAGAGCTCACTGGCATAGACAGCTTCGCTCACATGCTCCGTTTCAAAAATATTTAAAAAATCTCACTGGCATTTTACCGACACACATTTTTCTGCCTAAGGAAATTTCCTTACTAACCTATGCCTGTAGACCAAATTTTTATGCCAAGAAACAAAGCTACAAACTTCCACAACCAAAAATAAATAAGAAAAAAATTGTGCAGCTACATTTTTAGACAACATGGGTGGTCAGTAGTGGCAGTAAAGGAAATGGCAACTTCAACTACATTGAGTTGCACATTACTAGCACATTCCAAGTTGCGCTCCAGGAAATAAGTGCACTCTTTTTCCTCGACTTCATGATCAAGCTCACTTTCACTCCGTCTGTCCTAACACTTATTACTCAGTGTGACTGCAGCGAAAAGAAAGAGAAATGATTCTCTCTTTTTTTTTTTCTTTGACCAGAGAGAGCAAGTGAAGCAGAGTGGCAACCCAATTACCATACCATCACCATGGCAATTTACAGCAAGTCACTTATGAAATTGTTATGAGGCGATAGGAGAGCTAGCCATCTGCGTTCTGAAATGGAAGATCAAACGTTCCGTCTCGACGCCGACTGGTTACCTGATCAGAGGAGTTTGGGTGTGTGGGGGGGTGGGATGGTCTCTAAAAAGTCTAAATGAATAGATGTCACATCAAATGTTCTTTACCGGGTCAGAGCTTTGACACAAATACGCTGTGTTTTTCCCTGACACAAGTCGCACTCTGATAACCAACGAGCCGTGGAAAGCCCAGGCTGGGGCACTGACAGCAAATTTTCGCCTGTAAGATATGGCCGTTCAGGTTCTGCTGAGGAACAACACACATACACGGCTAAAGTATACCTCTGTGGTTGGCAAAGGCTAATATGAAGTCAACACTCCCAAAACAGGAGTGAGTCTGGGCAGAGGTCCAAAAGCTCACGCTGGTGTAAACAGAAACTGAAGAGCACACAATAGCATCACAATGAATACCTGTAAATGAAAAAGGCTTGATTTTGATGGTAGGAAATATACTGTAAGGTAGCTGTCTAGTCTAGGAGTTGTTGGCCCAACTTTAAATACATTCCCCCCACCCCCACCCTTACAAGTGGGATTTATTATATATATATATATTTTTGTTGTTGTTGTTTAAATATATGAATTTCACAATATTAACAATTAAGTACAAAAGTAGAAAGAGTAAAAAAATATATACAGTACATTGGGTCAAAATATCAATTTGTGCCTAGTTATTGAAAGCTCTTCTATTATGCTTTTTTTTTTTACAATATAAAATATTCAACAAAATTGTATAATTGATCTGAGCTCATATCTTGAGTTATACAATACACAATGTAAATAAACTATTTGAAAATAGACTAAAATCTTTCATACAAATATTGTTACATTTTCTTTAACAAAATACATTTCCATAACATATCACATTTGGTTTTCGATTGACGCTCTATTGTGCAAACACAAAATCTAAAAACAAATTCAAGGTGCATTCATTTTATTTCCAGGACAGCATTCTGCAAATAAACATTACAACCCTTTAAGCACAAGTCAACATTATTAATAATTCCATTTCGCTGATGATGCCTTGAGACATCACCAGCGGCATCATTATCATTTAACACAACCCGAGTTTTACGTTGGCATTATTTCTTTTTAAAAACGAATGAGTGACTTTTTCCTAATTATCGCATTAACCATAATGCGATTATCAACAAATCTGCATTTACATGAATGCTTAAACAGTTTGAGAAATATTATTTTCGCATTCTGGGTCAACACATCAAGCACAGAGCTTAATGAGGCAGGGATAGTGATTCCAAAATACTCCACAGATCATTGCTTACCATTCTTCCACTGTAAATATCATTCATCATAGCGGTATCCATTTGAAAGATCTCTCTGGCTCTCTTTCCTTCCCCTGCTGTATCCTTTCCCAGACACCAGAGTGCACATAGTGGTCAAGCCAAAGGTTTGGTGACAGATTGCAGTGGCTGACAGATTCAGAACACATCGGCCAAGGGCTCAAATGAACCTCTGTCCAACACCATCCATCTCTACATTGCACCATTAATGGCTGCCCCTGATCAATGTTCCTCCCTTGAGGAATCACGCACCTATCTCAGTCAATGGTCTCTGAATGTTATTACATTTCAGTTGTTGTGAAAAAGAGTAACACCCTAAAACTAATAGAGTCGCTATCACTGTTCGACATGCACTTGGTGGATGAAAGGAAAGGTGAAGAATAATGTTATTCCAGCATTTCAGAAATGGCATGAAGCAATTGTCTAGAGAAAGTCAAAAAGAGATTTTAAATCCAGGATTTTTTTTTTTTTGTGCAGATACATATAGTTCTCAATACATATATACAGTACAGACACATACTCAAAGGTTTACATACCCATGTGAAAATGTTAATAAATCATAAAAATGTCTTGTTTTTTGTTTTAATACTGTCCTGAATACACTGATTCACATAAAAGATGTTTACATATGGTCCACAAGACAAATAGTCGAATTTATAAAAATGACCTTATTCAAAAGTTTATACCTTTGATTCTTAAAACTGTCATTACTTTTGCAAATTTGAACCCTTTCTGACAATTTGATTTTGAGATCCATCTTTTCACATACACAGGACAACTGAGGGAGTCAGGGACTCACACACAACTACTAGAAAAGCTGAAAAAATTCACCGATGCTCAAGAAGGAAACACGGTGCATTCAGAATTACCTTTTTGAATTGGATGATCAGTATACTTAAAGTAACATTACATTATAAATAAATAAATAAATATGTAAATAAATAAAATAAATAAAATATTTGAACACAGAAAAGGCTGTTGGTAGATTCTGAAGCAAACTCAAGGAAGTTATAATGCTTCTGTTAATCAGCCAAGTGAGCATATTAGTTATTCATCAATATTCTCAAGATGGCCAAATATTGTAAATAAAATTTACATTTATTCATTTAGCAGAAGCATTTATTCAGACTGATTTGCAAATAAGGAATATACAACAAAGTAGTTACATAAGGAGGCAGTAAGTTAGTAAGTTGTGCTATAATACAAAGTTCCATAGGTTCCATGACGTTTATATACACAATGGAACGTTCTTCGGATGAGACGTTAAACCGAGGTCCTGACTCCCTGTGGTCACAAAACAATCCCAGGATGTCTTTCGAAAGAGTAGGGGTGTAACCCCGGCATCCTGGCAAAATTTGCCCAGTGGCCTCTGTCTATCATGGCCTCCTAATCATCCCCATATATATATATACACACTAATTGGCTTCATCACATTCTCCTCTCCACCAGGTGTGTGGTGGGGGTTCTGGCGCAATATGGCTGCCGTCGCATCATCCAGGTGGATGCTGCACATTGGTGGTGGTTGAGGAGATTCCCCCCCTTCTATGTAAAGCGCTCTGACTGCCGAGAAAAGCACTATATAAATGTAATGAATTATTATTTTTATTTATAATTTATATAGATATATATACTAAAATATATTTATCCCTCCATAGTTAAATTGTGCCCTGGCTGCTCTGTAGTTCATTTGGGAACTGAGGAGTGAATTCTACTTTTCTCACTTCTGAGACTTTTATTACACCTGCCTGTCTGCATGTTCTTGTCTTGTCTAGCTTTCAAGACGATAGCTTCAGTATTTAGTTTCTTTCCTAATCCATTAGAGGAGCATCCGAGGTCAAAAGCTTGCATACCATTCACATCAAAGCACCTGACTCTATTGGAGAATAAAGGGAGGGAAAAAATTACACAATGACAGAAATATGTGTGCAACACAACAAAGCTCTTTATAAAGGCTCAGGTTTGATATTACTTTATGGCTTTAACAGCACATTCTAGCTAGTCCACAATTCCCAAAGCTGATCGAATATATGAAATCATGACGTAATATCATATGAAACATACTGTTATATCAAAAAATGCTCAAAGGCTACTTATATGGACTACTATAATGGTGCATTTTCATTTTTGGAGCCACATTCAGCCTAATACCTCCATTAGGAGAGAATTCAGTGTTCGTTTTCCAACGTGTTTGTTCATTACGAATGCATCCTGTCTCTCACTACAGTCATGTTTGCTCTAAATAGCATGCTGTCCCCACCCTCAAAGTGTCAGTAGTGTTTTATATCTCACATATGCACACATACGCTCACATACACTCTCCTCTGAGCCTGCAAAACATGACTGACAGGAGAGATGTCATCACACATGCTGCCGTGGTAACAAACAACACCAATCACCTTCCTGCGCTGTCATCTACAGTCTGAGGTGGAAAGGAAACAAACACAACTCTCTCGGATTCAGAATCGCATAAAATATAGTGCATGCTCCAAATAAAACAAATGCTATATTAAAAGGACTGTATTACTGTATTAAAAAAAATCTTTTTTTGGTGCAAATCATGGTGCAATTTTTCAAATGTAACTGAGATTTGAAGGTTGTACATCTCTAAAGGGGAATATTTTAGGATAGTTCACCAAAAAATGACCCATACCAAACACATATGCTGTTATTTTTCAAGGTCGAGAATAGATTTCCAACCAAAACCACCATGGTAAAAGGCATAAAACACCTCCATGACTAGCTCTGACTCATTCAAGTACGCCATTTCGGGGCAAGGTGAAATATTGCTAGCATTAATTGTTAATCGGCCAAATTACAATGAGTGTTAAGCAAAGCTGCTGCTAGCCAGAGGTGAAATATTACAATTATGAATTCTTAATAGTCTAAATTACTTTAACTCAGGTCTGTTCAAGAGTCATTAACTTACTGAATGCTAGCTGCTGGTCATAATTAATTCAAATTCGAAAACACCACATCGCTCCCTGACACTGAACATTTTGTTTTGCATAATTTAACCAGCATCACTTTTCTAGTAGTATCACTGGTCACTGTGGGTCACCAGACAGGGATTAGACTGCATGTACGATATGAATGCTAAATTAAATCACAGCAAAACAGATATACGCAGGTAAAACAATTTTACATGTATAATAAATTACCATCCACTTTTGAGAGTGAATGATGGGGATGTCAATTTCTTTCTTATATTTAGTTTTTTTAGGACTTGCTAGGAGCTTGCAGACCCTTAACCAATCAGTAGCATTGTTCAATATTATATCTTTTTTTTACACTATTTTAAGTTTGTTGGTACAAATTTCCAGGGAATATTGTTAGTCCAACATGTGCTATTATGTAGATTTATGGTAATTCACATTTCTAAGTATATCTGACTCAAAAGGCCCCTGTATGCTGGATAAAATGTAACTGCAGTGTACAAGATGAGTCATCAATATTTTTGGTCCATTTTCCGGGAAGAGAAAGTCATTTAAATTTAAAATGCGTACTGTATATCTGCTTTATTTTAGGAGTGCACTAGCATGCAGATGGTTTCCGAGTAAACGAATAGGCCTATGGAGGAAAATTCTGCATCCATGGGTTACAACCCTTTAGGCAGATATTTAGACATTTGACTTCACAAACACCGGAATCTATGTTGATGCATTATGTAAAATCAGCACTGGAAATAGGACAAACTTTATTATTTTTTTATGTTGTAACATACTGGTGCCCTTATTACTGTTGAAGTAAAACAGTTCCCTGAATTTATTTTCAACATTTTAGAGTGAAACAGTATATTTTTAAATGAAAAATATCATTAATAATCATTTATCACTATTATTATTAATTACACGATTTCACTCTGCAAAGACAAGAGCATTTATTCTTTGCAATAATGTGTACCAATGAATCATGTAAAATAAGACCATGAATATGAGCACTTTATGCATGTTATGAACTGACTGCATGGAAACCAATGAAGGGAGGAGGGAACCAACAACCCAAGAAATCCACAAACCTGTGGAGCATCTCTCACAATACTTCTCTCGCCTCCTGTTGTTTTGCTAAGGATGTCTGCTCGTAAACGTCTTCCAGGATTGATATCGTATTATTACTTGCACTTATTTAGTGGGTACTTTCAAAGGGACAGTTATTAAAGCAAATATCTTTAATTTACGATCTGGGGCCATCAATCAGTTCTAGTAATAACAGCAAGGAATTCCTTATTAGAGCTGAGAGAGAAATAGAGTTCCCTGACATATCCTCAGCTGGGTAAAAATATAACTTTGCTCAAATCATGAAATGCGACTCTACTGAAGGTGTGCAAACAAACCGTGTGAAAAAAGTTATCATAGCACCGTGTGAAATCTAAAAAGCAATGTGCACATTCAAAATCAATTGATTTCTTGTTTAGCCTTACTATGCAATATTACTTTCAATATAGTAATAATAATTGAGAGGCAAAATAGTGGATGGTAAATTAAAATTAAAGGTATCTTTAACAGGGAAAGGTTAAACCCACTGAAAAGGTTAAAAAATCCAAAGCTAAGTTATTTAATTCAGTCCTTTAATAATAATAAATAAATAAATAAAGCACCTGTCACACTTCTCAAAAATTGATGGCTACAATTGCAGGGTCCAAGAACACTAAAATTACTGTTTTTTTTGTGTTTTTTTGCACCTCACATTTATAAGTCTTCATGATGGCAATGTTAACACTGTTCTCAGCGAGGCCCGCTAGACCGCTGTCAGCACTTCTCTGCTAATTGCCGCCCTCAGTTAAAACCATTATGATCCCCTTTTATTCTGTCCAAAATAGAAAAAATCGTGTTGCTCAAGTCAAAGACTGACCGCCAGGAAGTCTCACTGGCTACTAATGAGATGCTAGTCATGGGTAAAGGCTCGTCGTATGAGCCCTGGGGCCGCTTGGATAAACAAAGCCATTATGTTAAAACAGTGTCTTAAGTTCTAGTATGACCCACTAGAAGTTAGTCTTACTTTTCGGTATCAAATTAGGCTAATCTACGTTTTTATGTAACTGATTTTAAAAAACTATGAACAGTCTTAAAGAAAAAAAACTTGTAAGACTCATCATTATGAGTTATAATGATGGCGATAATGACATGGACTATGACTTGAAACAACAACTTGTTTAAACAGTGAAAATGTGAACAGTGAAATATGTTGAATGTACACTGATTACTACTGTTGCTATAGGTTTGCTTAAAATTATATACTTACAGTTCCAGTGCAGTTTGGGCACACCCAGCTTTACTATTACGATCATCCACTCAACACTTAAAGGGATAGTTAACCCAAAAATGAAATTTCTGTCATTAATTCCTCACCCTCAAGTCGTTCCAAACCTGTAAGACTTACGTTCATCTTCGGAAACACAAATGAAGATATTTTATACACATTTAAACATTGATCAGCGAACATAAACAGAAGCTCCACCGAACCTGCCTGACACATGAGAATGAACCTCATTGGTTCTCGCACGTCAAGCAAACATGCTTGAGCTTCCGTTTATCATAACTGATCTGCGAGTTGATGAATATATATATGTGGGGAAAAAAGCCTAAATTCAATCTGTTCATCATATAAAGTGATCGAGTCTCTTCAGAAGATTTGGACTAAACCGCTCAATTCATATGTATTAGTTTTAAGATCTCTTTACTAACTTTTTGAAGCGTCAAATTGGTAGTTGTGTAGCTGTCAAGGGAAGGACAGTAAGCTCTCCGATTTCATCAAAATAATCTTCATTTGTGTTCCAAAGATGAACGAAAGTCTTACGGGTTTGGAACGACATGAGGGTGAGGAATTAATGACAGAACTTTAATTTGTGGGTTAACTATCCCTTTAAGAAACGTCAATTCAATTCTATTTACATGTTTCAAAAGCAGCTTTACAGAAAGATATTGCGGTAATAAATAACAATATGGAAGTTACTTATGTAGAGGCAAAAAAATATCTATTTATCAGCTTCTTAAAAAGTACCCTCTATCTACAATAGATGAGCTCTGCAACTACTGGGATGCTTTTTAAACGATATTAAAGGACTTCACATATATGCCAGACTCTAGCTGGCTGGTTCCCTTCACTTCTTTCACATTTTCAGTGTTGTGTCAAACAAATGATCAAACTTTACCTAAAGCAAATGCCATCTATGACAACTGAAACAATCACTACTTGCATTAAATGTCACATGCAGTACTTTAAGTCAAACTATATAAAAATGATTTGAGGACATTTATGCCATGTCTGTCTGCCTACTCTATCTATCTATCTATCTATCTATCTATCTATCTATCTATCTATCTATCTATCTATCTATCTTATCTACAGTATCAATTGCATTCGTCTATCTGTCTGTCTATCTGTCCATCCACCATGTCTTAACTCCAGTATACCGTGAGATGTGTTCCATGTGGTCCAGTGTCCCGGAGGAAACACTGACCTGCCCTGCAGACACTAAAATGTCACAGTCCATAACCAGATGTCTTCCTCCTGTCTTTCCCTGGTACAAGCTATAGCTACACTATTCTACACAAAGTGCACTGAGGCATGCACAATTTCCCTTGTAGACATGCAAGCCCAACTCTACATTCTGCATTCTGTGACAAGCCAGCCAACAAACGAATATGGAAATAAGTTTAAAGATTTCAAAGATTTTTTTTTTTACCTGAACAATACCAGCAAGGAACTCTCATGAAACCCAGAAACAATACCTGGAGTGAGATATGAATGGTGTAATTATGAAATCTACTAGCAGGGGCTAAGACCATGCTAATGAATAATGTCAGCCATTATTCTTCTGGACAAAGAAGGTTATTATACAAGTAAAAGTGTTAAAGTGTAAGTGGGTATGTGCAAGTTAACATTTTTGTTTTGGTGATCTCATGAAATGAAAAATTCAATTCAGTTTGGGTCCATATTTCATCTCAACATCAACAGAACATTATTCCAGAAACCAGTTACATCTATAACTTTCTGACCTGCATGGTGTATCACTTCAAGCCCCATATCTGAAGAAAAGAAACCAGCTGTCAGATTAAATCTGATAATCAGTTCTTGCAATGTGGTTTTCACGGCTCCATTATTCCAGCGTGAATTGCAGAATCTCCCCCTGCAGCTACTGACTAACAAATCAGAAAATGCTTGATTGCTGCGTATTAATATGGAGACGCATCTATTTAAGGAGAAGAGGAGGGAAACATTACATCTAATCAACAGCAAGAGATGATCTTATTGCTTTATGATTTCTATGGAGAGATTTTACATTGATGCATCACATCAGTGTCTTCAAAATCAACACAGGAAATACATGACATAAATAAAATCTCAATTGTTTCTCCTAGAGAGCAATAAGATTAAGAGGTGAGCAAATGGGAAATTTCTCAAATATCGCTTCGAGTTTCACAAATTGAGTTCAGATATGCCAAGACAAAGTCTGTAATAAAAAGTCAGAAATTTCAATATGACCTTTTTCCCAACAAATTCTTTCAAGACCAAATGATCACAGCTATCAACATCAATGCCAAATTTTACTGTAGTAGAAGTGTAGCTTTTTAATGCCAGGTCAGCATCTGATGCTATCTTCATGGCAAAAACGGGTTTAATAAATACAATAAAAAATAAAATAAAAAACAAAAGAACAATACAGCAGTTAAAATGATAAAAGATGTTTAACATTTACACATGATAAAAATTCTAAAACCTTTTCTGGTAAAATCTTACTAAAATCCTTAAATGAGCTTACTACATAAAAATGTTGTCTACTTGCATGAAACATGGGACAGTCCAATAAAATATGTTTAAGAGAAAGGGGGTCTTGCAGAACATACATAGAGTTGGGTCCTCGCCTTTAAGCAATTAGTATGACCTATGCGACATCTGCTGAATACCACTAGATCAAATCTCGTTGTCAACAGTTGTCTCATTTGTATCTATGAAAAGGAAATACGGTTGACAAGGAGCACAATTAGCAATGGCTAACATAACTTATTTTTTCAATAGAATGACATTAGCTCAACGTTTTTTCAAAATAGCTTTTCCAGTATCAAGTTACTTTTTCCAATAACTAGCATTTTTTCAAACAAATTTTCAGTCAAGTCCATTGAACATTGTCTAGGCATTAAAAACAAAATGGGTTGCCAATGGGTTAAGAAAAGTTAATGGAAGTTAAATTGTCTGAAAAATAGTCTTTATTTAATTGTTTGTTTATTTTTGCTTCTCAAGGGATTTCTGCTTCTCAATATTTGAGACAAAGACAGGTCTCAGATATTTCCTACAATATAAAGACCTACCTTTGAGCAACACTTTCTCTAGATATGCTCATATTTAAATTGTCCATGCTTATTGTGAAACAACTACGACTTTATTGCATTTCTGCAAGTTTTATTCATTTATTTATTTATTTACTTAAGTTGCCAGATTTTCCCTAATTTCCCCTGCCTCGTTTTTTTCATCTCATGCCATATCTTCCTCCCAATGTTACCCCGTGTCTCTCTCTCTCTCATGACTAACAAATGAGTCCTGGCATTGATGTTGTCCCTGAGGTGTTATTGGGCTGATCTGTGCTCTCTTAAGGGTGTTCTGAGAGGTTGACTTTCCAAAGCAGCAGGAGGCCTGCACTTCTCTTAAATAGCGGGGCTAAAGAGGTTTGTTTACTGGGTAACACCTTGGCCTGACCTCCCCGAACCACTGGGAGTTACTCTGTGATTAGTTCTGTGCTAGCCTGGAGCTGAGGAGCCAGCACCGGGTGGAAAGCCACTATCTTCCCACCACAGGGTGAATGATTGAGCAACATGCTCTGTAATCAATCATCCTTTCTACCTCCGACATACGTACACATCCAACGGGAAAAGGATGGGGCCTCCTAAACTTGTTGCTATCTTTGTCGCGGTGCCTGAAAAGCTGCATGCTTTTATTTAGAGTCGGCCTTTGACTTGATAACAGGAGATTAATTGTTGCTGTTGCTTGGCTTTTCCCCAATGGGTCTTTGTGGCTTTCGGCGAACACAGAGAAAGGAAGACACAGACTCACCAGGATATACGCAGCTAATGTCTGTGTGTGTATGTGCTCAAACACGACTTTCTCTTTTCGCTCCTGGTCCATGTGGACAGGGTCTCATTATTGCGATGTGTATTCACATCTTCCACCTTTTGCCCAGGGTTCTCCTTCACGTTGTCGCTTTCTCCTTACAATGACATTTCAGTGACAAGCCTGACACCTTCTCCTCTGGCGCCCCTGTTGGCCTGCAACTGGGCTCCACTGACCTAACGCTGCACTACCATCAAGAGACTTCAGAAAGAGAAATCACAAAAGTTATCACTTTTACATCTAAAGGGTTTCTCCTAGACATGAGCAATGAGAGTAAATGGAGAATAGATCTAGGGTTACATTTTACAAGAAACTACTATTTCAGACTTTCACAAATTGACATACCTGTCATTTATTTGTTATTAATTGTGAAATTTACTAGAAATTTAGGAGTGAAAATTGTTTCAAAGTAAAACCAACGGCAATTTTTTTTCATCAAAAAGCAAAGGTTGCAACTTAATTACATGAATATATGCGCAGCATGTTTCAGAGTTCAGAGCGACACTGTTCATTTACACACAAGCATTTGAGTCACTTCTAACTTGTATTTGTAATGAGAGCTGCTTATAAATCAGCTGCTGTCAACAAAAGAGAAGCTTTAACAACAGTAATAAATGTACTTTAATTTTCCTCTAGAGCAAACTGATTCAAAGTTGATACTGTAATGAAACCATAATCACAAACCCAGATCCATC
Organism: Meda fulgida; assembly: GCA_030578275.1. Taxonomy (NCBI): domain Eukaryota; kingdom Metazoa; phylum Chordata; class Actinopteri; order Cypriniformes; family Leuciscidae; genus Meda; species Meda fulgida. The sequence continues at coordinate 30,344,804 of CM060621.1, read as the reverse complement.
TCAAAAGCTTAGAAAGACCAACATATTGAATATTCAGCACCTTGCATCTCCAATATGAGAAATTGAAGCTTAGATATTTTTGTTTGTATTCATTCAAGCTAATACCAACAGACAATTTTTATTCAAGCTAATGCCATGTTATTTCTGAACAAGGTCAAGCAGATGGTTTCGAAAACAAGTGACACAAGGTTGTTCAACCCCAAGTACAACAAGGCAACAGTTGTCTATGAATTTCCAGGAAAAATGGACTTCAGAACCTGGGGATCAAGCTCATTCTACACTAAATGCAGCAGTTGAGTGGGCAACATCTGAGTTGATAGTCTGTTTTCTCTAATGCTTCCCATTAAAGTTAATGTGTATGTTTATATGTTTGCATGCAACTCACCAATATGGCTGCGATGTGTTGAGGCTAGGCTCAGCTGACCCCAAAGAGACAGCAGACAGATGCCCAACAGCAGCAATCTCCTGCCCACACGCTGCAGTTCCCTCTCCCGCATCCTACAAACACACACACAATACATTGAGGCAATTATTAACATCTGATTCAATGACATATGGGAAATAACAGTCAGTAAACAGCTAATTTAGTAATGCTATCAAATGGTAATACTACAGTACTTTTATTTTCCATAACGAGGCTAGTTGTCACATAGGCTTTATCTAATTAACCCCACTAGCATATTTAGGCAACAATATAATATAATGTAATATTTAAATGTTATAAATTCATAATTTAATTTATGAATTACAATATTTATTAGCCAAAACAGTGGTTTGATGTTTTTGCATAATATATTAAAAGCTGTGTTGTATTATCAATTGTTTTTCTTTTTAAATTTAACTGAAAAACCTGCTAACCTGTTGTTGTCGTTTTGACACCACAATATTGTTTAAACTATTGGGGCATGTTGTCGCCAAAGGTCAAGATAACACATCTTGACCTTCTGTGATGGTAATAAAGATGGAAATGTTCAACAGGTTTTTCTAGCCTAAAATCAGGTATGTGCAACCACTGCAAGGTACTTCAATCATGGTATTTTTTCTACAAGTGACACGTTTACATTAAAACGGCAATTTTGATTTCTTGTTCATTGTAATGGAATACCATGCTTCTTTTCAGTAGGGAAACATTCTCATTTTACCCCATTTGGCAAACAAACAATTTTACAATTCCCCTTAATTGCCTTAAAACCCAGAAATTAGCCCATTTACCATTTAAATGTCAGATCAAATATCCTATTTTACTCTGAAATACAGTCAGTTAAACTACAAACAACATGACCCATAAATCCTCAAAATGCGAAATCGTTTAGAACGCAGCAGACACGAATCCAAACAGCCATTAATTTCCTCAAATATCAGCCATCCTTCAAATGTGTTAGCGATTGACACAATCTAGCTTTTTGGTGGTGGTCCGCTCTTGTCTGGAAAGCACCGTAATCTTGATATACTATCAGAGGCTGCAGGCCAGTAATTCCCTCTCTGTCTTTGAGGGGTGCGGAGAGACCAGAACACACAAAAGCAATCATCGTGCCGACATGCCAAGCTTGTCTTATACTTGTGGAGCGGGGACAACAGCAGTATCACAGGCATCTTTTCATGTCTTTTGCCAGCATCTCTCCTCAAATTACAGCAAAGGCGGGCTCCATGTGCGGGGCTGTGAGCCAGCATGTTTGGCAGAGACTGTGAGGCTTTTCTGCATATGTTCAGCAGTAAGTCAGACTCTGGAGGTTTCCCTGTCCCTCATTACTCTACACTAAAAGAACATTGGTTTGGCTTTTATGGCCGCAGCAAAAGCATGCGAATAACCCAATTTGAGGTTTTGATTAAGCCAGACGTTTTCTGAATCAGTACTATTTGATTAGAGAAAAAGCCCACAGTTGCATTTTGCAAGCCAAAAAAAAAAGTCTTAAACATGTTAATGAACACTACATCGATATATATATATATATATAAAGAACTAGATTTCTAAAGTAGTGCTTACCCATGAAAAACTGACTGACCCAAATGTAGGGTGCTCTGGGTGGTTACCAGGGCATTCCTATGCAGCTAATAGACTTCTGACTGGATGCCAGGGTGTGGCTATGCTGGGGATTTCTATAGACGATTGCCAGGGCTTTGCGATTCAGTTGCTATGTGGTTGCCAGGGTGTTCTGGTGGTTGTCAGGGTGTAGCTATGCAGGTAGTGCATAGACTGTTTTCACCATGTTACTACTAAGTTGCTACCAAGCTAATAGGGAATGTTCTCAGAACTTTGGCTAACGTTGTGTGCCGTTGCTTGTCACCTGTTTTTAAAATTTAAGCCATGAAATAATAAAGGCATTTTAAATTTTTCTAAAAACTAATATTCGAGTGCCTTGAATAGTTTTTTCATGAGTGGTGAGTGTTCTGGGTGGTTGTCAGGGGGTTGCTATGCGGTTACTGGGGTGTTTTGGATGATTGTCACGGCTTTGTTATCCGGTGTTGCTGATAGTGCTCAGAATGACTTTTACAATGTCATTATGTGGATGCTAGCTCAGAGTGGTTGCCAGTAGAGCTGCATGATTCTGAATAGGGAATCACGATTTTTTTTTTTTTTTCAAACAGAGATCCCGATTCTCCCACGATTCTGAACAAACAACTAAACAAAATAATGCAAACTATCAGAGTTTCTGACAAAATGTTAATCGCTGCAGCGTCTTTGGATGTTTCAATGTTTTCTCTTGGTCAGCGCCAACGCAGATTTGAATGTTACAGTGTGATTTTGTCAAAGGTTTAATAGACAGGTAAATCCTTGTCACTTAGGAACAAGATCACATGGGTGTTTGAATAGAGATTGCGGTCTTTTAATGATTTATCGTGTAGCTCTAGTTGGCAGGATACTGCTATGGTGTTATTGAATGGTTGTCAGTGTGTTCCTATGCAGTTGGTAAGGTGTTTCGAGCTAAGATGATGCTTGATTATGGGTGTTCTGACTGGGATACTTCAAAGACATCGTTATGCAGATGAAAAAGTATTCTGAGTGTTTGAAGCATGCTAGTGTTGTTAGGATGTTGGTAAAGTATATTTATTTTAGAATATTGTTTCTAGGGAGTTGCTAAGAGGTTGCTTCACTGTACAGTTTTCCATTTTGAGCGTTCGCCAGGTGAAAAACGTCACGTCTGATTACCTAGAAAAGTCATAACACCTCTCCTCAAGAAGCCACACAATCTGAGGTTTTATTCATGTCCATAACACAAACTACAACAGACTTCAAAATCCTACAAGAAATAATAACAGCGATGATTGCCTTAGCAAACAACACTAAAAAATTTAATATGTGCTTTTTAAAACTTGATTAGAAAAGTTTTTGCACAATCAAGTATCATTCATCACCCCAGCGTCTTTTCTTTCTCTCTTTCCCTCGTGCTTTCTTTCTCCCACCCATAAGCACAATTAGACTCTCTGTCTGCAATAACCGCACAAAGCCGATGGGGTTCACAAGCTTATGAGGTCGTTGACAAGTCACTGGAGTTAAAGTATTGAAAACACACACACTGTAAATAGCTGACGTCGCCCTGCATGCACCCAAAGGGCTTGCACATATTGATTGAAGAGAGACGTTGGTAAATGGAGCCAAAGAGGTCAGAATGTTTTTTTCCTAACAAACCCGGGCATGCAACAACACTTTCCTAAGCGGACATGTTTTAGTTTAAGGCCAGAACAATTCAATTGCATTTTCAACGTGTTAAGATGCAAACAATGTAGCCTTTGACAAGCCCTCATGTGATCCAATCAAATTCTCAAAACACAATCTAATCCAGGGTGTGATAGAGGCATCCAATAAGCTCATTATTAATTTGGCCAGTTTAAACTGTATAATACCTACTACGTTTTTTAAATAATATGAGAAGCAGTATGCATTTCGCAACGGTAAACGTTTCAAACTGTAGTACAAATATTTGCATTCTGTGCACAGTACACATACTACATAATGCAGAAACTACTGTTGAAAAAATTAATATTACATTTAATATTAATACTTCTAATATTAATACTAATACTTTTAAAATTAATATTTGTATTAATGTAATGACTTACATATAATAATACAAAATATTTCTATTTCAAATAAATGTCACATGTTGCAATAAAACTCATAACGTTATTTTGCATTCTTAGCTGAAAATTTCACATTTTGCACACTATCTTTATAATTGGTAGCACATAAAATGTGCATTCAATGCAAACAACACACTGAAAAAACATTTTTTTTCTTCCTTTGTGGACCCAAAATTCTTCACGCCCTCTGAGGCAGTATGACTCACTTTTAAAGAGTATAAACACATAAACCAGAGGGAGGAAAGAACCAAGTTATTAAGCGTCTTCTCCCCAGACTCATCATCTCGCTGCAATATGTGTAAAACACTATACACCTAAGGGACACCAACAACAGCAGCTGATTGGCAGCGTTAAAGACACCAATGAAGGCATTTTATGAAACATTCAAAGAAAAACAGGCATTAAGAGTAAAATTGCAAATGCCAAACCAATCAAACGCAATAAAGTGAGTGAAGGGGGGGGGGGGGGGAAAAAAACAACTCCTCCACCTGTTCTCCCTTAGAAGAGCGAATCACTTTCAATCCAGCAATCCAGCCCACCACGGATGGCTAATTAGTCCCTTTGGAATGCCCCCCGTGCAGATGGCAAGATGTCTGACATATTTATTTTGGTCCTTCTCGTCAAATCGCTCCTTTCTCTGGTTCTCAAACTCACACTCTTTATACGAACGGAGGCGGTAAATGCATTTAGTCCTGCAGATGTAGAATCATACAAGTTCTCTAGACTCGCTTGACCTTGCTGCGTGGATGTAAGTGCGCTCATATGAAAGAAGCGAAGAGAAAACAAAATTACAGAGCCGCCCAGGTAGGCGCGTTTCCCCACAGGGCTTGAAGGAACCGGGCACGCGAGGCTCGCGTCTGCCAGCTCGCCAACCACAGGAGAGCAAGTTAAGATCTAGACATCTGCTCGGTGAAGTGGGGAATCAAGGATGGAGAATGTCTGAAAGGAAAGAGAGAGGAATGTATTTAAAAAGGAAGAAATGAGGGCCCCAGGTGTAGTTACGGGTCCACAGCACCATTGATGGGCCTTGACAAGCAAGAGCCAGGAGGGGAAAACAGACGTTTGGGCACTAGGCACTTTCCACAAATAGGATTCAAAATGGGTCTGAAATACTGTATTAGTTTCCTTTTTCTACAAATGCTCAGTCAAATAAGGTACTTAGCCTTCAAAACATGGTGATCATCAAACTAAATAATAATCTGTTGCAAATTTAAAACTCTAAAAAACAAATACAATTTAAAACTTACATATAAAATTATCAAAATTAGACTTTCACTTCAAAGGGGTTAGTCTATTTGTGACCAAACATGATTTATCCTTCAAAGGATTTCCACAAGTAATATTTAAACACTAGATCTTTTATTTTATGATCTCTAAAAAAAAAGAACAAATGAATGAATGTAGACAATCTATTTATCTATAGAAGACTGTCAGACAGCATTGTTATCACTGACAGAACAATCCGATTTGTTTTTTGATCAGAAACACTATCAAAATGTATTTGTGTTGAAATGAATAAAGACAACATATGGTGGGCAGAACACTTTGTGAGACAAGCCTTTTGGTTCAGTCGCTTTGAAAACTTCTAATGCCTGCTAATATGGAGCCTTCAAAGCTCAGCGTTTGATGGCAGTCAGTTGGTGAAATCAATAGCAATATAATATGCCGATTTTTAAGTGGATTCTATTGAATTTGAATTTAGACTACTGTGCAAAACAATAACTTTCATTTGTCAATGTTTTAAAGGAATTTCTATAAGCAATCTGTTAAAGTTAGTCTCAAAAGTCCCTAACAACTGTTTCAAACTGTCAACATTTATTTACATACTGTAGTATTCTGTACTATGCAAAAGTTTGGAGTCTGTAAGATTTTTTTTGAATGTTTTGAAAAGTCTCACCAAGGTTGCATTTATTTGATGAAAAATACTGTACACTGTTGAAGTATTGTGAAATATCATCAATTTAAAATAGCTCTGTTTTATTTTAATATATTTTAAAATGCAATTTATAACTGTGAAGCAAAGCTGAATTTTCAGCATCATTACTCCAGTCTTCAGTGTCACATGATTCTTCAGAAATCATTCTAATATGCTGATTTGGTGCTTAAGAAACATTTTATTTTATCAGTGTAATATGACCAAGACCAAAGCCAGAACTCCTTAAATTCATCCAAAAGATCCACATTTACTGCCTGGGAAATGTCTTATGTGATATCCCTGCAGTTGTGTCTTGCCCGGTCTTGAATTAAAATACAGAATCCACTTAGTCTGAGACCGAGACCAAGGCCTTCAAAAATGGTCTCGAGACCAAGACCGGTCTTGAGTACTTCAACACTAGGTAGTGTATATAAAAAAACGCATCTATGATTATGACAGTCTCTGGGTTTTGAGCGGTAAAGAAAACAAAGCATACTGATGCTATAGTTACCTTTCAACTAATGTAAATGAGCATTTTTAGTGCGACATGAAAACATGCAGACTAACTTGTGATTTAGCAGTAGGAAGTAGCAAGTCTTGGTTCACAGCTTAGACTTAATAAAAATTTCCTTGTTGAAAATAGTCCTAATTTACACCCAGGTTCTGACTCAAAGGATAATATCTGATGCTATGTGGTTAACCGACAGGCACACATAACTTTGAACGACTGGAACAATTTGTTGTAAGACTGGGGGGGATGAGAAAAAGTTAAGAGAATGCAATATAGGCACAAGAAAGAGAATTCTGCAAGATTACACACCTATATGAATGTGAGAGCAGAACCTCATTTTCCTTGCAGCTTCAAGACAGCCTTTTCAAGAAGCAGCTGTGAAATACGGGGGAAGCTAGTCGAAGTCTTGCATATCTCTTCTGTAAAAGTCAAACCTCACTCTGATTGCATGCATTTCACCGGGCTGAGAATACAAAGGGTTTTCTTTGTTTTCTGGGTGATCTTTCCACACTGGAAACTCCTTACAAATACACCTGTGCTCTTCATTTCCAGATGAAAGACTACGCAACAACACGAACTGAGCCGCTGGAAACCTGTCTTTAGTCTACAAACATCTGTTGGAACAAGGGATGGAATGATGTGCAAAGGAGAGTCGTGAAACTAAAGACACGTTAGAATCCAGTTGAGTGTCATCTGATCTTAATAAGCCAATGTTACTTAACCTACGCTGCCAAAGAACATTTCATGCGATTATAGGAGAAGAAAAGCTCAAATTGATTTGCACATTCAGATTTAAGGCTTAAAAATTAAAGGGACAGTTGAAAAAAAAACAATCAAGTCAACGGGGTCTGACATTATTTGGAACACTCTTCAAAATCTCTTCTTTTGAGTTTGACAGAAGAAAGCAAGTAATCTGGACTGACATGACAGTGAGTGCGAAGTCTGCAAACTATCGCAATAATACTCAATAAGCATACACACATATGACCGGTGGACCCATTGTTTAAAACTCCTGGATTACAGACACACTCGTATGGTACATGAATGTACACAAACACACACACACACACACACACACTCATCCTGTCTTGGCTCTGCTTGTCTCAGACTGCCCTGAGGATGTGCCCGACTCATTCTGCAAGTGTCTCTCACTTTCCAGGTCACTCCATATTGCTCCCGCTGAGGAACAGAGGTCAAAGATTTCGGAATGACTTAGACTAGCATACAACTCCAAAGAGGATACGCAAAGAATATGTCACATGTAATGCCAGATCACAGGACATTTTTTTGGCATTGGGTGGGAAAAAAAACACCAGAATAAAAAAAATGTCACTTTCATCTTTTTGGGGGGGCGGTTATACAGAATTGTATTTTTAATAAAACCATTGCATGGTAAAAAATGAAAATGGTAGAAGGATTAAGAAAATAACTTTTATTATGTTCCAACCTGATTTTATTTTAAACCAAACATTACATTAAATTAGCAAGAGTTACTTATACAATTTAATCCTATTATTTCAATTATCTGTCCCATTTTGCAATTACCAGCAATAACAACTGACCCTATAAAACTATCATGACAATATACCACGGACAAAAAACAGTACCCAAATAAATAAATAAATCAAGCTTATGAAGCCCAAAACAATTGTATCTAGTGACAGAAAAGCCGTCACAATCTCTTACAGTTGCTTAACACTGTGTCCTAACCAGACATCACAGACAAAATTACAACAACAAAATTATTCATTAAAACAACGTTTTACAATCTCTTTAAATCTCTTTGAGTCTCTTTTTCAAAGTGTTAGTTGCGTTTGTACAGAAAACTCTCAGATGTGTGTTCTGAAGATGAACGAAAATCTTACGGGTTTGGAACAACATGAAGGTGAGGAATTAATGACAAAATTGACATTTTTGGGTCAACTATCCCCTTTAATGCATTATCACGTCATGTTTGATTAGGACACTACAATATTGTTCTATTTATTCTACTAGAATATAAACTCAAATGTTAGCCAAGTTTTTGTACTGTTATTTAATAGAATAGTTAAAAAAAAGGTAATGTATCATTATCAAAGGACATCAAACCAGTAAACACACGTATGTCACAGACAGTGAAACCAACCAGGCATTGCGTTCTAGTTTAACATTAAATATATATTTTTTAAATTTAAAAAGAGCATATTCACATGCATTCAATCCATAAACGGTGCAAAACCAACATTCATCAGGTAACATTAAGTGCATAGAGTAAATACAAAAAAAAAATCATAGAAAGCATGCACATCCAAGAAGAACTGAAATATCCTTTATTTTAAAGGTGTTGTTATTGCTACACCATTTGTGGAATTTACATTTACATTTATTAATTTAGCAGACGCTTTTATCCAAAGTGACTTTACAAATAAGAACAATAGAAGCAGTTAAACTAACAATAGGACAACAATATGCAAGTGCTATGTCCCTTACCAGTTTAATCTAAATCTATTATTATTTTTAAAGATAATAGATATAGAATAGAAGATAAAGTGTTAGTATTAATGGATCAAGTGTTCCCAAAAAAGATGCGTTTTCAGCCATTTCTTGAATTAAAAAATGAAGAACTGCCTGTGGCGATGTCAGACTAAGAGCAACATTGTAAAGGGGAAAATCAACCTATGAATGGTCTAAGGTCATGGTCTCTACACATGAACCTAGGATAGGAAATGATACACCTTTAAACATGTAAGTTCAGCTAGAAGCTGTTATTTTCCATTGCATTTTCCATGCAAAAGTCTGCCTGAAAAACCAGAGCAATCATTATGCACCCCTGACTGCTTTTAACTGTTCCTTTCATCTGAATATTGGACTCTGGATTATTTTAAAAACCTTCCCGATTTCTGAACTACTAGTATTTTTCCCCCAAAGCCCAAACTCTCTCCTCCACCGACCGAGATTTCACTCAAGCAGATGATTGCTAAATGCTAATGCTAAAGCACGAGGGGGAAATCTGACACAAATTGAAAGCATATTGAAGGCCAGAAGAGCTGTAATGCGATCAAAGGCATGCTGAGTGGATCTCCAGGCTTCCCCCAGTGCTTTTCAGCTGACACTGTGTCTGCCTGAGCAGAAAATTATGCTTCTGTTTTTGTCAGTCATAAGAAAATCCTCCTCCTCCTAACTGTGAGCCCTGGAGTCTGAAAGCTCTAATACTGATGACAGAACCCAGATTTAAGAGTTGAAATAAATACTGTACCTGCTTAGAGGCATTAGAAAAGTCTTGAAGTGAAATTCTTTGTATAAAATAAAGCTCTGCAGTATAGTGTTGTGTATGAAGTCAAAAAGCTGATTAATTGCATTCCAGTTTGCATGCTCTTGTTTAAAGAAATACGCAAGGCCAAGATAAGTTAAAGAGCCTGACAGTTTAGAGACGCCAACTGACTCATCCAAGTGGGCTCTTTTATTTTGCAGTTTTCTCTCTGATATTCTAAACAGCCATTAAATGGACATTCTTGGATTCAAATCAAGAGATTGTCGAGGGTTGTTTGTGGTGGTTCGGTTGGCTGCTACACCACACCGTGACCGGACTGCCCTGAGCTCTTTCCCTGACACGGCTGTGTCTTGGATGGAGATGTGTAGTGATGTAGTCACTACGACTGTCTCCTGCATTAGATGATGGCCATGCATTGATTAGAGGAACAGGAGTTGAGTGGGGTGCATAAAACCTCCTTAGCTTTTCTAAATTCACTGCATAGCTTCTTGGAGCTTATTGCTTTAATGTATCGTTTTTAATCAATAGATTATCAGAGGACATCAACCTAGTAAACACGTGTGTCTAAAGTCCTATTCGGACGGGATTAGTTGTCTTTGCAGTGTGTGGACACAACCACCATACAATGAGAAAAATCCATTCACTCCATTTTTTAATCCTCAAAAAGTCTAAACACCCTCAATCAAGCCTTTGGATTTTATGAGCAATATGATGTCATATGCCCCATGGAAGAGAGGGGTGAGGTGAGCAGTTGCTCATTATCATTTAAAGAGACATGCACCGAAACGGGTCGCTGTGAACAGAGCTGTTTTTGAGGAGGGAAAAAGGGTGTTGTTTTACACAACCATTGAGGAATTTTAACCAAAGTATCTTACAAACTTTACATGAAGAAAATGGAAGGAAAATGGGCATCTGATGACCCCTTTAATACATCGTTCGTTCGACCGGACCTAACTGTTTATATAAATATAGGTTATAAGTGTTTGTGCACATGAAATCAGGAAGCAATAAATATGCACATGACGACAGAAAGGTGACAGCGGTGTGTAAATCAATTTACCCCTCCCACTTCTGCTAGTTTAACAGATTTCTTATCCATATTAACAAAAAAAATGTATCATGTGAAGACTAACATCTCTCAGATTAAACTGTGAACATCAAATAGATGTCTTGCTGAACTCAGGGAAAGGGTTTCTACACAATGAAGAAAATGGGTAACACTTTATAATAAGTATACAGTAATAAAGTATTTTACTAATCATTAACAAACTATTAGCTTATAGTTAATTCATAGTTGATTTATTGTAGTCTCTAGAGGGTTAATATATTAATAGGCTATATAAAAAAAAATCTTCATTCACTTTCACTGTAATTAAAACATTTATTATTGTTCCTAAAAAAGTTTACAAATACATTAAGCACACACACACGTTTTAAGAAACACTTAATACTAATACTAACTTGATGACATTTTCCCATTTTTCAAGACCTAATCTAAAGTAATAACTATTTACAGTTAATAAGTTGTTAAAGCATTACAAACATTATCTAACTCTTTCCATATGAGCCAATTAAACAATAATAATTTGGTTAATTACAGTGATTATGAATGAAGAATTATTTAGCCTATTAATATGTTAACAATGTAGAATATAAAATAATAGTTGGCCAATTATTTGTAAGTACTGTATACTTATAATAAAGTGCTACCAGACAAGGTTTTCTTACAGTTGTACACATCCAATCATTTAGATGAAAAGTTGTGTGAATGATAAGCACATTTTTTGCAGAGAGGTTTAGTAACTGAGAATGACATCACGCTGCTCTGTTCTTGCAAGTGTCAATCGTCTCATGGCTCTCTCTTGGACTCGAACACAAAACACTTTTTACTGTCAATTAACATCAGACAGCCATATTCTTCCTTCACAACCAGACCATCATGAAACATTGGACACTGCAGAGTTTGTATCAGAGAAGTGCTTGAACAGAATGATCTGTTGTGGTTTTCACTCTATGACTGCGAGTTTGATCGATAATTGTTTTCTTCAATGTTGCACTTGTCATCTACACAGACAATAACAACAATACTTTTTCTGTAAGTTACAGATGAAAAAATGATGCAATAAATGACATACTGTCTGAAACATTCTTTTTTTCTACAACCAGGTTTCAGCCGCCTACACGTCTACACTGTATATTAAAAACATACAGGAGGCTTTATTAACAAGCAGTCGAACAATACTCGAGATGCACAGAGCAAATGGCCAATATCACCACAATAATGCACATTTTCTTGTTTATCTTGTGCTTGATTATTGTGCAAAATAAGAGTTCAAGCTTTTTAAAAATGTTTTACATGTCTCACTAACTCTTTCACCGCCATTGATGGAATTTTCCATCATTTATGCGACAACGCTTCCCCGCCATTGACGTAATTTTCCAGCTTTCCGTGTTTTCACTGTTACGGTAGGGGACGCTATTACGCAACGTCTGAAAGAGTAGAGAATCTCTGTATCTAATAACAGGCAAAAACTAAGCAGAAACAAACGATAATAGCATTGCTTATGTACATTGTAGTCTTTGAAAAATCCTTTTTGTTCAAAATGTTGCTTTTTTATGAAACATCCACATTCAAGGATGTTTCATTTTTGTTTAAAAGCAAAGGCATCGTTCTTTTGTAAATATATTGCACATATATTGCATATTATATTATATTATATTATTTGCATTTATTGCATATTCAGATAATCATACAACAAAATATTCTGAGGGCCAGGAAAGTTTTGTAAAAATTATCAAAAGCGGTGGCTGGCAACTTAAAAAAAAAAACACTGGCAGAGGAAGAGGAGGAACTGGCTATCATACAGATCATTCCTGATATGCAGCACCTTCTGAACTAAACAGAGTACTAGACTTTCAGAAGTAAACTTTATACATTTTTAACTTGATTATTGGCAAGAAAATGCTGTAGAATAGAATAGAATAGAATAGAATAGTACAAAAGACTAACCGGAAAAAACAGGACATGGAAAATAATTTTAAATTAATGACCAATTAAACAAAATTACCAAGAAGTATTTGTAATATTTTAAAATTACTAAAATACAATGACCATATTTAATCATTCCTTTTCATTTTATAGTTCAGTCCAAAGTAAATAATGTAAACTAAATTCAAACTACAATGGTGCAATTATTTCAAATGTACCAGCTGCCTTGCTCTCCAGAAACTGGTCAAACTGGTTACTATAAGCTTGAGTTTTATTAAGCACTAAGCTTTTAGTAAGTAAACAAATTATTCACATTAATGGGTTGAGAGGGAAAGGCAAACTCTCAGACCTCCTTTGGCTGTGGTAATAGGCCTCTTTAAAGCACCTGCTGTGAAGGTCTGCAGAGTGAGAATGCTGATCTAGGATCGGGAATCTTTCTCTCTCCGCATTAGCCTTAGTCAGCAAGCGGAGAGAAGACGGTGTGCCTCTGGAACAGCACTGCCTGGTGAACAGCCTCCTTGCATTATTCACAGAACCAGCAGACAGGTTTGGCTGCTCCATTTGCTGCCCTGCTGTCAAGAAGCAGCGAGCATGCAGTCTTACATTATTGACCAATGCAGCTCGCAAAGGGGAAGCGAGCAAAGGGAGGGAGAGAGAGCAAGATGGTCCACAAAAGGGTTAGCAGGATAATCTGAGTTTAAAGAGGCGCTTTATGCACCATTCTACCATGGGAAAAAATACCACTTGATGAGCAAGCACAAGGAATAATAGGATGACAAAATAACGCAAAAGAATTACCACGGCCTACACTTTTGCACCACGTTACGATTATTCGATTGCTGGCATCAGCAAGTCATTACACACCAACAATGTTCAAGTTCTTTTTGATACTTTAAGCTGGTTTATGGATGGGGGTTCAATTGACACGGCTTTCTAGAGCAGTACACGATCCACCTCGCTTAGCAACACACTCTCTGTTCTGGCGAAGTCACAAACAAATGTGCACCTTCATGACCCAAAAAAAACATTTAGTAGCAATTTTGTTTGGTTTATTACAAGCTGTATATGACACCCATGACCACTAAAATTAAAAACAAGAATGATATCTATCTATTTATATATACATGTACTACTGTATGTGTTTCTGTGCATCCGCACGTGTGTGTGTGTGTGTGTGTGTGTGTGTGTGTGTGTGTGTGCGTGCGTGCGTGCGTGTGTGTGTGTGTGTGTGTGTGTGTGTTGAATTGGCTCCTAAATATTACCAATATCCCTACAATTGTATTTTCATTTATAAATCTGAAGTATAGACTGCATAAGTTAAACAATGTTCGAATCAAATTTACATCCATGGCATTGCTGTGTACAGTACAGTTTTTTAGCATGTTGTTATGTGATTGCTAGGGTGTTCTGGGTGGTTGCTTACCGATTAAAGTCAAAAGAACCCATCCGCAAGTCTCTAGATATGGTTTGGGTCCCTGCTTCAATGTAAGCCTGTGGAATTTTTGTAACCCATTTCATCATCTGCCTGCCAGGTGAAAATTATAAGTCTGACCACTTCGAAAAATAATAGTACACCTCTACTCAACATGCCACATACTTTGAAATATTATTCACATCCGGAGAACAAATGGTACAGGATGAGTTGCATTTTCAGTCTTTTTCTATTTTATTTTTTATTTTTTAAGATGAGCATTAGTAATCATAATATGTTCCTCAGCAAGCAGCACTAAATCTCAAAGCCTTGCAGATGACATTCATTTGTACTGAATCTGCACAGCATATGTGCTTGTTTGCAAAATGTGAAATTCCTTTCAAGGGCAGCTAATAAAAACCGCTACAGCTCATAGCCTTGTGAGACGTTACTGACATTAATTAGACATGTAATTGAGTTCTCTGGCATGTTTAGACAAGCTAATTCTCAGAGCAATTTTGAGGCTTTATTCCTTTATTGCAGTTGTTAACGTTCCACAATCTTGAATTCTTTAAATTCATTATGCAGGCCGCTCCTATACAGATCCGATTCTCAGCAAGATAACCACAGGAATAAAGCTATGAACTGTAAGAAAATAGAGTCCCTATGTACCATGGAGTATTTAAGGCACGTTTGTGTGCATGCGTGCATATGACATGCTTAATTTCCAAAGCCGATGGACTAGAAATAAGAAATGAAGTAGTTAGGAAATCAAACGACATTTTCTTAAAGGACTTTTGTAAAGATTTTGGTTTCCTCTTTTTATCTCACACAAACAATTTTGTGCTCAAGGTTTTGCCAAAGCATATTTCCACCTTCCATTTATTCTTATGCACATAGTCTTGACTTGATGCTATGCATAGAGTTTAATATTTATTTTGCCTATAGCAGTCTTGCTATATTATGCTATAACCCGCAGCATTATGGAAAAATATTACCGGATATCATCATAAACGAACGCGTTACATAAAGCTGTGTGTTTAGCAGTGCTTCACTAAATCAGTAGCTGCTTTTATGACACAAAATGTTTTGCTGTTATCACCATGATTTCAAAATGCATTACAAGAGAAATAAACACTCTTTCCATATATTATTCATAATTTAATTAAGACTGTAAGGCTATATTTCGGCTGCAAGGAAACTGCGGTGAATACAGATAAAAACATAGCAGATTAACAAAAATATGATTGAACATACAGCAGCTACAAACTGGATTTAGACACTTAGTAGGCACAACAGTACAACCACAAATTATAATTCTGTCATTATATACTCAACTTTGTTGCTGCAAATCTGAGTTTCTGTCTAGTGTCAAACACAAAAGATGATGTTAGGCACAATGTTTATGGTGCTAAAAAATAAAAAAGTGACAAAAAAAAGACTTAAAAAAGCACCACAAAACCATATAACTAGTGCACAACACTACATCTATTACAGTTGCTTTGTGTTTAGAGACAAAATGCAAACCAACTGAAATTAATAAATAAAAAAAATCACTGCCATAGCTCTTATTCCTGCAAATATCTGCATATTCAAATTTGGCATGTTGTGATTGCTTAGACCCATGAGAACCACATGACATTTGACACATTTTGACTTACCATATTTGAATATATGCAAATGAGATACGAAAGCAGCGCTGGAAAAGATTATGAGTGAATAATGACTTTGATTAATACATTTTTCCCCATCACACAAAGCTACTGCATGGTTTTAGGAAACTTGGATACCACGCATGAGTCATGAGTTAAAATAAGAAATAAAGTCAAATAGGTACACACTGGAAGTAAGCAAGTAAACGAACGGGTGAACTATTTGCCCACAAAGGAGGCCACTGTGAAAAAATTCCGCCATTTACTCAGCCATTTTAAAAGAAGGCATCACTAAGCAGTTCATTTTTACTAACAAAGAGCCCTTTGATGGACTTCAAAATGCTAATACTCCTTTAACAAATGTATTCCTTTTGAATATCAGAGAACAACGGAGGGATTCCGGGAAGGATTGTGCTGTCGGCAAGCCATCTGCATGAGCCTGTGCTTGCTTGTGTGTAAAATGAACAGAGGAAAGAGCTGGGAGGGGGCTTGTGAATAGATGCTCTTGACATTGCATTAAACAGACATAATTGCCAGTTAACCCCTTGCAGGTAGCCTGGGGCAGGGCACTGCCTCCATGACTGCAGTTCCAAAGCGCAGAGTTCAGGGGCATAGCCCAGGGGCCACCCAGGTGACGGAGAGACGTCTATTTATTTCAGTTTATGTCAACTTTTTTATGTCCTTTTTTTTATAATTATTTTTCCTCTTGTCTGTCCCCTCGCTTTCACTCAATATCAAACCTTCTCTCTAACTCTCTCTCTCACTCGCTCTATCTTACTTAACTTTTTAAGAACATGCACTAAGAAAAGAATGAACTGGTTTGCGGTGAAAATAATGTTCTGAATGACATTCAAAACCCATGTGACTCAGTTTCTTCCAGAAAAAGAACAGTTTATGAATAATGTACTGGTTCATGTTTTGCATTCAATTACATTAAATGGGGTCTGGACACATCAGTAGTCATATGGACCACTAGCTATGTTTCCATCCAAAATTGCAAATTTAACTTGTGCGCAAAATTGGAATATCGTATAAAACACTGTTTCCATCCAGTGAGTTGAATAAAACAAAATTGTCACTTCCTGACAAACTAGCAAAATATCACTAAGAAAAAAGGAAGTTGCTGCAGTAGGAGAAGCCACTGCGGTTCTTTTTTTTTCATAATAAATTACTTGCGCCTCAGAGCGCACAGACGAAACACAATAAACCGTGTCATGTTATCTTGCTTAAGTTGCTTTCAGGGGTGCTGTTTTCCTGCTGTTTGGGAATCCAGTAATGTAAGACAGTTCTGGGAGATAATTCTACAGAACCACTTTGACGACAGACTTTGGGCTAAGACATTTCAGAATGACCAAAACAAAATTTCTGATGCTGTGTAACGCGATTGGTCTGGTTATTATGTAACTATTAAGTAATTCAGTATTATATACTTTTATGTACATTTTTAGAATTCATGTGCATCTTGCCGTTTACATTCATCTTTATGCAATATCTCAACTTGCACATAGAAATATGGATGGAAACATAGCTACTGTTATGGTGTTTTTGAAACTTTGACCTGTACAATTCTTCAGGCCATGTTGTGTTTCCCAGAAGAAACAAAGTTACAGTTTGGAATGACATGAGTGAGAATAAACAAAGCAAACTGTGGCGAACAGGACGGCCGAGGGACGTGAGAGAACGGCGCGAGGCCGGTGGTGCGATTGCTAATGAGCAACACATGTGAGGCACACCGGTCTCGCATCTCTCACGGAGGAGCGGAAGCATAAAGGAGGAGCGACGACGTTGATGATCGAGAGAGGAACAGGCCTGTATTTTAGTTGTTTTGTTTTTGTATTTTATTTTAGCCAGCAGTCGTCCGCGAGGGGCTGCTGGCGGTGTTTTTGTTGTTTGTTTTATTTAAATAAATTATATTTTTATTGTTCGCCGGTTCCCGCCTCCTTCTTCCCTGAACATTGCTACACTGGTGCCGAAACCCGGGAAGAGGGAGGAACGCGCTGTCAGAGAGTCCTCGCCGGTGTGGGGAATCCGCGGTGCCATCGAGCATGGTGCGCGAGTCGCCGCCGCTCGCCGTGGGCCGGAGCCTGCTGCCATCCGCCGAGCGAGGGGAGGAGCAGGGAGCGGGGGACTCGCGGCCACGGACGCTCGAGGCGGTGCGCTGGAGTGAGTTGCCGGTGGGACGGTCGAGCTCGCTGCCGGCCGCCTGGGTATTGGAGGGGCGGCTGCCATCCGGGAGGGAGAGGAGGAGTCGCCGCCGCTCGCCGTGGGCCGGAGCCTGCTGCCGTCCACCAGTGAAGGGGAGGAGCAGGGAGCGGGGGACTCCTACCGTCTGCCCAAGGCACCCGAGGAGCCGTCGCCGTCCACCAGGCGGCGGAGGAGCGTCGAGCCGTCCACCGAGGGCTACCCAGCGTCACCGCCAGGCACCGCGGAGGAGATCGCCAGCTGGTGGGGGACCAGATGGCAGCGCGTTGTGGGAAACGGACCAATTTTTTTTTTCCTCTCTCCCCTCTCTCGATCTGTCGCTCCTCATGCTTCCGTCTCCGTTTCCCTCGGTTTGTCTGTCCATACTCCCCAGGGATCGCCGCCGCCGGGGGGGGAGTAGGCACAGGCTCGTGAGTACCCCCCGGCCTGTGAGGGGCGATGGGGGTATGTGGCGAACAGGACGGCCGAGGGGCGTGAGAGAACGGCGCGAGGCCGGTGGTGCGATTGCTAATGAGCAACACATGTGAGGCACACCGGTCTCGCATCTCTCACGGAGGAGCGGAAGCATAAAGGAGGAGCGACGACGTTGATGATCGAGAGAGGAACAGGCCTGTATTTTAGTTGTTTTGTTTTTGTATTTTATTTTAGCCAGCAGTCGTCCGCGAGGGGCTGCTGGCGGTGTTTTTGTTGTTTGTTTTATTTAAATAAATTATATTTTTATTGTTCGCCGGTTCCCGCCTCCTTCTTCCCTGAACATTGCTACACAAACTTTCCCCACAAGTTAATTTAACACTGAAAAAAGTAGTAAAATCTAAATTAACTTTCCCCGTCAGCATTTTTTTAATCACATTTTTGCCAAAGTCTGGATCGGATTCAGAACGACGATCAAAACATAGATGGAGTAGATCGAGTCCATCAACACCCCTAATGCTTGCACAGTCCTGTAGCTCATCCTGGGTCGACATTTTATTCAGTAACATTAGGCAGTTTTAAATATAAGCTGTTTAATGTTGGTGATGGCATTATTTTACATGTATATGATATTGCTTGTTTCTGCAACTTCTTCGCATGTGCTTTGATCAGGAGATTCAGTACTCGTTCAGAAGCTGTGTCATAGCACCCCCTAGCGTATAACAATGAAAACACGGAAACCCGTAAAATTCCGTGTTTGGTGGGGAAGCGTTTTCTCACAAATAAGGAAATTTATGTGTTTGGCGGGGAAAGAGTTAACTGGTTTTATCCAAGAAAAAAAGATTATTTAACATGACTAAACCAACCTACATACATTATTTTATACCAAGAAAACTCATTTTTATGAGTTAAATGAGGTAGAAATCACACTTTAAAGTAACAATTGCACAAACCAGTTTTTTACAGTGAAGACCGTATTCTTTTGCCTAGAACAGTAAAACAGCTAAAGAATAATTTAGACAACATTACAGTGTAAATATCACTTTTTTGAGCATAGTTATGATTATCATTTTTGTACAGAAGAATTCATGCTGTAACACAAAACAAATGGAATGCCCTGCCCATTGACCTCAATTGCAATTGCATTAGTGTTAACATGTCTGTAATAATAATATGCTAATGCAAACACTGCTTTAACTATTTCAGAACACCTCGCCCCTCCATTGTGCAAGTCTATTTAACAAACTGAAGGTCAACATGATCTGTGGTAATTCACAGCAAGCCAGAGATGCTACTGATAGAACTTTTATACCTAATATAGAACAATTATTAATGTGTATTTTAAACACTGATTTGCATGATTGTCTCTACATAAATTATCTCTTCAAGGCAATATTGTGTCTGGAATCCTTTCAGCACTCCAGATGCAAAATTGGGGCACTAGATCATGCCAAAAACAGAAAGAGAGAAAGATTTAAACATCAAAATTGTCCCTCTTTATTTTCTTCATATAAAAATACCTCAATGATTCACTAGTTTTTCATTATAATCCCTACAATCTGACCATCAGCCATGATCACCCCACCTACATTTTACTTCATTAAATTTCCTCTTTACTTGGGAACATGTCATATTATCGAAGTACAATGGGTGGCAAAAACATTTCAAAGTCACGGTGACCGGTACAATCTGAACGTGAGCAAGAACCGCTGACCTCTGAACGTTAAAATATAGTCCACTTAATCTGGGTCGAAGTGGTAATGGTATGTCACACAGCCACAATTAATGAGATGAGCTGGTCAAATCTATCCCACGCTCTATTAGCTCGACTACAAGGTCCCGTCAACAGAGCCTCATTACCACACTAAACACAAGTGCCAGCGGCAGACTGAAGAACACTAAAAAATTATAAACCATTTGCACCCAATTCTATAATTCTGGAGAACTAGCAGAGTCTAGACGTTAAGCACTTGCTAATGTGCAGTGCCTATTTGGGTTGCTGTCCATGGTTCTGAAACATGTTCCTCACATAATTTTTTCCTTTCCCCTCCCTTCCCCTGCAAGGCAGCTTTGACATAATTTTCAATATCACACAGACTTCATCATAGTGGCACTGAAAATTTGCCTGTGCATAGAGAGTTTAGTGCTCTTAGGAGTTCTCAAATATGTCATGCGGATGAGGTTAAGGGCATTGCCCTTAAATGCAATATGCCTTGTATTGTAAGTAGATTTAGTAAGAAAGTGTCTAAGAACATGCTCTATGCAAGTATGCAAACAAAGACACAAATGCTTGGCTAATACTTAATAGTGGTAAACCTCATTACTTCAGAGGCAATCAAGTTAATGTCAGTGCCATTAAAGTGGACCACAAAAAGAGATGTTTTGAAGAATGTTCACAATGCACTTTACAATTAAAGTGGATGGGGACTGGGCCAGTCAAGCTCCAAAAATGCAACATAAAAAAACCCAGTCCATATGGGTCATGTGCTACAGTGCTATATTTCAAGACTTCTGAAACAATGATAGCTTTGCATCATATTGCATAGGCAAGTCATTGTTCACTGAAAATCTTGCATGGCCACCATTCACTTTCATTGCGTGGAAAAGAACAGCTTGGACTTGTGCTATAAATAACTCCCTTTGTGTCCCATTGAGTTGTTAAATCGAGTTGTTAAATCGAGCTTGTGTATCTAGAAGTACTTGACTTAAAAAGTAACTTTCAGGCCTAAATGCAATAAATAAATAGATTAATGGATGCAAATGGCAAGTCATTTTATTTCCATCAGATCTCTTACTATGAAACAGTACAGACAAATATTTACAAGAATAAACACTGAAATAAATTTCTCTCGGTACAGACAGAAGCTATAAAATTGTATTTTGAAAATCCATAAATAGAATTGTGCTCTCTACAAATTTATTTCCAGAGGGCTTATCTGATTTTACATTTAATGTGAAGACGATAAGCCCTTCCATCCAAAAGATAAAGCAAATGAATTTCATTGAATGCCCGAATCATTTGTCAAGCAAACGCTCAAAATAGCACAAGATCATTCTTATTGACAAAGTTAAAACTTAGCTAAGATCCATAATCTCTGATAGGCAGTGCCTGAAAACAAAACAAAACTGAGGAGTAAAACCCAAAAACCTCCCTTTTATTTCACTTTGCAACTATCACAAATGCAAGAATTCTCTAAATGAATGTAGTCCCCAATTGCATGATCTCAAATAACCTCTTATACTCAATGTCCTCAACTCAATGAGAAGAGACATATACAGCTGTGTCTATAAAGCAATAACAGCAGGCAAATATTCTTAAATAGTCCATTTTATTATTTTGTGCAACAGCTTTATTCATAGTTGTTACGATTACAACATATGAGAACCGGAAATACTTTCCATTAGGGCTGGGCGTCATGGCGATATATACTGTATATACTAAATATATACACTTAAGAGTGATGAAACGCATAAATGAGACAATAAAGAGCAGGACATGCTTGATGTTAAAAAGTGTTAAGCACAAAAAGAACTCGCGCTGACTGACACACTCCTGAAGCACACGCACAGAAAAACTCGTCTCTCAACATACAATCGCGAATTCAGTTCTCTTTCATCTTTTACTGCGCTTGAATGGTCGAATACACACGCAATTGTGTCAAAATGCCCATCATGTGGAGTATCCATGTAAACACAGTCGGTTATGTCTCAAAGTGAAAGTAAACACTGTGAACCGGATGTGCATCAGTATAATGGATATGTGCGTTTTGCAATAATACAAGCTGTCATTAATGTTAATCAAACAATAGAGAAAATTTCTTGACTGAATAACTTTTCTTAAATAAGAATTAACATTTATTTCATACAGTGAAGACTATGCATTATTTTATTTTTATATTTAATTATTACATTTCTGTACTATTTCTAACTACATGTAAAAAAATAAACCTATTGTACCTGAAAGTTTTAATTTAATTAATATTTTTGTTATATTGTATGTCTTTTTTGTTCTTATTTTTAATAACAAAAATATAATAAAATAACAAAAAAAATACATCCTGATATTATATATCGTTATTGTAAAAAAAAAAAAAGTGAAATAAGATTTGTCATATCAAACACACCTATTTCCCATAGTCAAAGCTAAAAAAAATAAAAATAAATACTTTGCTTTGATAGTGGTAAACTTCTAATTTATCATCTGAACAGTTTCTGAACTAGTGCTTTTATAATTCTAAACCATCTAAAACTATACGCATCCACACCTTAAACTATATCAATGATTTCAAAATAATTGTAAAAAAGTCCATGCTTAATTAGTCAAACGTTTTGCGTTCCCTAAGAAACTTTTCATTCGCTTGCAAAACCTTTTGAGCTCTTTGCGAGCGAACACAAAGTTTCTCGGAGAACGCAAAACGTTTGCGAGAGAGCGCAAAAATCATAGACTTTATTATTTTGAAAATGCTAGAGTGGCATTATAATGCTCCGAAAACATGCTTTCTATCAATGTAAGTTTAAGAGATTTAACATTTTATTGTCCGCCATGCAGTAAGTCGGATGACTTAAAGTACAGTTAAAGCACAACTCTTTTCACAAATTACTATACAATTTAAAGTATCATTCATGTCAGTAACTTAACTCATAACCCACCGTTTGTGCTACAGTGTCAAAAAATAATAGTGAGGCTTATATTAGCCACATTCACTAATAATTACATTTTTAAGAGCATCTTGTGTTTTTTTTTATAAAACTGTAAAGTCTGTGTCAATACAATGACAAAGACTTATAGTTTTATGGCAGCCTTCCTTGATTTATGATGGCATTATTTAATTCAGTTCCATGACAGCATGAACCTGTTGGACATCTTCATCCATTAGCCTTTCACATTGTATTCACATCTACCTTATCACCGTAAGAAAGTCAAACTCTGAAAGGAACAGCCTGCGGTTTTCATTACTGTACTGTGGCCGAGCTCAGAGATAAGGTGAGGGAAACAGTTCAATGTGTGACCAACCGTTTTTCATTTCCTGACAGCAACAAACCCGAAGCATATTAGCATACAAGCATTAGAATGTATCAGGCACAACATCTAACTCTTTGGAATTGGAGGTAGAACATAATGTAGCTGCACACAGCAACAAAATTCCCAACCATTTGAGTTTTTTTTTTTTTTTTTTCAGAACTGCATCTGCAAACAACAGGGGAAACTGATGGATCAAATAAACAAAAGACTGCAGCAAATTTAGCATTCTCCCGCCGTGAACAGTTTGTGTGCCGTGGGTTCATTTTTAGAATAATTAATATTTCTCTTGTATTTTACAGCTCTGTTGTTCTGAGAAAAATCTGCACATTTGTCATTTTGAGCAACTAATTCAACAGCGATTATCACATTTTAGAAAAGGAAGGTTGATTTGATTTTGAACTTACAGGACATTATATAATGATGGGCAAACATTGAGAAGGGAATTCATCAAGAACACATTGCGTTGCCTGACAGCATTGTTTAGTCACACACGTTGATGCTGTTTTAACACCCAATTTAAAAAAAGGAATTATGCAAATCAGGTAGTAGAAAATGTGCTTGCAATCTGAAGAAAAATAAATGAAGTAAAAAAAATAATTTTACTGTAAAAAAGTGACAGTATATGTTGCAATTTGCAGTAAATGATATACTGTAATTTACCAAACCAGATAAAATAATATACAAAAGGTAATAATTATCTTTCTTCTGAGTCATATGGATTTCAAATTAAATGAGGGTGAGTAAAATTGACAGAATTTACCTTTTGGATAAACAATTTAGTTTCAATTTAGTTCATAAAATAATTTTGTAAAGTTTTGTTTTTCCTTCATATTTAAAATGTTTAAAAAAATATATAAAATATTTTCCCACATATTTTGATTGTTTAATCGAACATAAACTAATATTCCCTTCCAGGCATCACTTTTGGCCACTACTGTAGTTAAAGTAAATGAGCCACAGGTTTTGCACTGAGACACCACGAAGCATTAGTGATGCGCGATATATCGGCCATCATATCGGTATCAGCCGATATATGTTCATTTTTAATGTCATCGTTATCGGTCCGATAAGAAATTTTGTCTGATATCTTAAAGCCAATAAATAATGGATTCTTTTATTTTATCCATTTTGATTCTTCATACGCAAGTATTTTGTTCAATGACTTGTTTGCATTATTTAGGTATTGTTTTACATATTTGGCCATAGTAGTGTAATAAATTGTATAACTTACACTGCTTCAAACTAGGCTACTGTACTGTATATGATTTATGAAGTGTTTGGGACATGGCTTTTAATGGTGAAACTTGTTTTTGTAATTAGGCTCTTAATTTATCTTATCTTATATTATCTTATCTCTTAATTTAGCTTTATCGGCCAATATATCGGTTATCTGCAAAATAATTATCGGTACCGGCCAAAATGTTCATATCGCTGCATCCCTAAACATGATAAAACATGATTCGGTAGTAGCAAGATTCTTTATCCACTTCAGAAGAAAGGCCATTTAAGCCTAACTTATGACATCCTTGAAGTACAGGTGGAACCACGAACGGTTCATCGACTCTCAGACCGCAGGCACTGCTAGCCCTCTGGATGAGTATGCTAAGGATTTTTCAGAACAGAATGCCCTGAGCCCCTCTCATTAGCTTGAAAGAAAACACTCCATCCTTTCAGGGAAACAAATCTTTAATTCTCAGTTAGGCTGTGACCTGTCAGGCTGGAACTGACAGTGAGCTGAATGTTAACCAGTGATGTTGAAGGCGAGCTAGTCGAGATGATATTGAGGGTTTGAAGAGGTTTGGAGGTGAGCTCCAAGCGCACCTCTTGTCTTTCTCAAGTTAGAATAGAATCACTTTAACGATCAGATTCTTCTTTCAAGACGTTGTGCAGCTGTACTCAGATAAGACCTGAAATGAGATCAATGAACTTTGACATTCTTCTCAAAAGTTTGGGAGAGGATTAGATGGCGCAAAGCTGGAAAGGGCAACTCACCAATAAAGAGGGCGAAACTACAGTAGCCTTCAGCCACAGTTCTGCATGTTCCTGTCAAGCTTTCTGTGATGTCATACTTCCTTTTTGTTTCACATCAGAGGGTGCGAAAACAACGAATCTGCCAAACGAAGCTGTAAATCGGTTGGCAATGTTCCTCACGGGCTTCCGCCAAACACAGGAAAAATACAGCACGACACAAGAAGCCCTAGCATCTGTTCTCTAATCCAAAAGACCCAGTGCATTTTCTGTTTCTCCGGCTTTTATTTATTAGCTGTCATTTTGGCTTATCTGTCTGCGAGAAGAACGTGACATTTGCAATTACGAAAAGGCAATTCATTAGCGCAAAAACACGGCAGATGCCTGGGCAGGAGGTCAGAGAATGGAGAGTGCCACCGCACCGCAATCTGTATTCAGACGCCACAAAGACAAGAGGCAGGCAGGTATGCGAAGAACATCGCGCCATTGTCGAGTCTTCAGCTGGAGCTGAGAGACCAGGCCCGGCAGGAGAGACACAGGCGAGATGGCTTGATCTCCGGATGTCTCAGCTTTGGGGAAACGAAGCCGTTACAATTTGACGGTGGAGAACGCAAGTAAGACAGGCTCTCAAATGGATCAAACCTACAGGGAGGTGAGCGTCACTTCAACAAAAGCAAACTCTGTCATCCTACAGCTCCATTTTTATATCACAGGAAATGCTTTAGCCAGTCTACCGTAAGAATTTCGGGGATGTCTTGAGACTTGAAAGGCCCTTAAAAGCTTGAGTCAAAAGCTACAGTTATCAAAGTATAGCCACACAGTTGTGCGTGGTACTCACTTATGAATCATAATTCCAAATGTCACTACCCACAGTGTCCCTGTAATAGAGCCTAACTGCAGTTTGCAAGCTTGGATTTACTGCTGTTTTGTAGCACCAGAGTATAGCATTTACCATGTTTTCATATAATCGTTTCACACGTTTCTATTCAGCAAATTTACTCACCCTAACATTTGCATTTCTTTCTGCTGCGGAACACAAAACAATATATTTTGAAGAATGTTGGTTGACTGGAAAAAATTGGTTGAATGTTCGACAGAAGGACAGGAAAGAACAACATGAGTTAGAGTAAATGATGACAGAAGGATCATTTTTGGGTAATCTATTGCTTTAATGCATTTACTGAATTATAATGCTTCATTTATATATAAACCAATTCCAAAAACAGAAATCATTTGCACCATTTTTATCAGGGATATAAATGACCATTGAAGCTCAAAAAGTTTGGAATACTGTGTTTTGTACTACAAACCTCTGGTCTGTCTGGTGAATTTATCTAATATGCACTTACAGTATTTAGCTGTCATCTAAATGAATTGCTTACACATTATTGTGTTGTCTTTTCTTAAAAAGTTTAATTTCATCAGTCACCCAAGACCTGGAATTCATTGGGCGAGGTACTGACACCGAAGTTAAGTACCAGAGGTGAAAAGTTAGTATCAATCCAATGCCAACAATACAGATTGTACAGACAGTCCTGCCTAATGAAAAAAAGACATATATATTACCGTTCAAAAATGTCAGTTTAGTTTAAATAAATGTATACTTTTTTCCAGTAGAAATGTTTTAAATTGAACAAAAACGTCACAAAAGATTTCCATTTCAAATAATTCTGTTCCTTTGAACTTTCTATTTTCAGTTTCCTGAAAAAAAAAGTATGGTTTCCACAAAAATCTTAAGCAACACAACGTTTTTCAACATTTCTATTTATTGAGCAGCAGATCAAGTCAAGTCACCTTTATTTATATAGTGCTTTTTACAATACAGATTGAATCAAAGCAGCTTCACAGTGATAACATGAAAATAATACAACAAAGTTTGTTTCTAGAAGAAAATTGTGTCATCATCCACCTTAAGCTAGGCAGATCAATAATATTGTAGAATGTCCTCAACTAAGCAAGCCAAAAGCCAAGGCACCATATTAGACAAATCAGCATATTAGAATGATTTCTGAAGTATCATGTTACACTGAAGACCTGAAGACTGGAGTAATGATGCAGAAAATTCAGCTTTGCCATCACAGGAAAATGTACTTTTTAAATTTATTCAAATAGAAAACGGTTATTTTAAATTGTAATAATATTTTACAATATGACTGTTCCACTGTATTTTGATCAAATACATTCAGCCTTGGTGAGCATAAGATACTTTTTCAAAAACATTTTTTTAAATCTTACAGACCTAAGACTTAGTGTACACTAAGTGTACACATGGTAGACGGTAGTGTACACACTGAAACACTAAACAGCATAGCTAAATCTACCATTTGAACCAATTTCTATTGTCATATGGTATAAACCACCATACTGCAAAGCCCTATACTGCATCTTCATCTCTACAAGGCCTTTGCTTTGCTACTAAATTGATTTGTTGGGAGCAAAGAAAACAACTTGAGCAATAAATTTGTAGAGACAACATACACACCCTGGCCTGTACACACACACACGTTCACACAGCAAAGAAAGAGGAATACTATAGCCAAGTATAAGTGGACTATCAAATAAATGCTTAAAGGGATAGTTCACCCAAAAATGAAAATTCTGTCAGTATTTACTCACCCTCATGTTGTTCCAACCCCGTAAGACCTTCGTTCATCTTCGGAACACGAATTAAGATATTTTTGATGATATCTGAGAGCTGGATCACTCCTCCATACTAGTCCATAGGCTTCTTCAAAGTTATTAAAAAAAAAAATAGTCCAAGTGACTACAGTTGCTCAATCTTAAGTTTATCAAGTGGCGAGAATACTTTTTGTGCGCAAAAACAAACAAAAATAACGACTTCAACTATTCATTTCCTTCTCGTGGGCCTCTAGTCAGTTAAACTAGCATGTTTGCGTAGAGCTACGTCACAAGTAGGCTCACTATTGGCCGGCGCTGGTCATGTGTGTGATGCGTGTGACGTACAACAACAGAAGCTTACGCTGTTACACTAGTTTAACTGACTCAGAAGGAAATGAATAGTTGAAATAAAGTCGTTATTTTTGATTGTTTTTGCGCACAAAAAGTATTCTCGTCACTTGATAAACTTAAGATTGAGCCACTAGTAACTTGGACTATTTTAACAATGTTTTTAGTAACTTTTCGAGGCCAGCAAGTTTCAATTCCTGAAGAAGACTATGGACTAGTATGGAGGAGTGATCCAGCTCTCAGATTTCATCAAAAATATCTTAATTCGTGTTCCGAAGATTAACGAAGGTCTTACGGGGTTGGAACAACATGAGGGTGAGTAAATACTGACAGAATTTTCATTTTTGGGTGAACGATCCCTTTAACTCATTAAACAAAAGCCATTGAAAGGGCATTTGTATGTTTCTGAGGACAGAGAAAAGGCAAATTCAAGGCAAAACTGGAGCCGGGTGCATTCAGAGAGTAATTCCTGTGGGACAAGAAGACAGAGCCTGGCCAAATCAAACCTTGCTTAGGAGTCATTATTTTTATCCTTGTTTACCGGGTGGCCTCTCGTGCTCTTCTTCTAAAGTACAGGAAGAAAAACAAGAAAGTGGCACGGAGGAATGATCATCATTATACAATCTGATGCCACATCATTAAGATCAAATCAAGTCCCTAGACAACACTAAAATATATAGATAAACAACGGAGGAAATAAAATAAAATAAAATAAAGAAATGTTACATTGAGACTCCACACTACGTAATTGACTATTTTTAGATGAGGTGATCAACAGTATATGATGCAGAATCATATCAGTTATGAACACACTTATTGTGGATTCTGGCAAAGCCTGCTGAGCATATGCCCATAAATACCAAATTTTGCAGAGAAATCGCTAGTGCTAATTAAACAGAAGTTAAATTAAGGGTCTGCAGTGCTAAGGGTAATTTTCTGTTGGTAATTTAACACATTTGATGTTTTAGTATATTTGCACACTAGATATTGCTATTTGAAGTATGTATAATACACATAGGATACTTAAAAAAAAAGATTGAATTAAATGCTCAAATGAAAACAAGTCCAAAATATACAGTAGTCTGTCACAGCATACTTTCGATTTTGTACAAAATATATTTATCATCATTAAAATAAAATAAAAATCCCTGATACAGCAATTTTTAAATATTATATTATGTAATGTATTTATGGCCTAGTCCTACAAGCCCACATAAAGTTTGAGAGTATTAATATTTTACTTGAGGTGTGGTTTAGCTGATTCAATATTTGTTGTGGCACACAAATGCAGCTCACTACGAAGTGCTGATAATAATAGTTTATAGTGAACACTGCTATTCTCTAAATAATTCATAAGACATGATAGCAGGGCTTGACAATAAGGACTGCCGATGGCCTAGGGCCAGCGTAAAAGTCCATCGGGACAGTTGACTGTCACTTGCCTGATCGGGCCAGTGAGGCATCCCGAAAGTTTATCATTTGCACGTTTGTAAGTCTTGCCAGTTTTGTGTGCGCACACATCCGAAGCTCTCAGTTCTCAGACAGCGTGCGAATGCTGAATTGAGCTCTCTTCTAGAACTGACATATTCACGTCAAAAAATGCCGGTCGAGTTTATAGGTATCTTAGTAATCATAGTTTGTTAGGCTATATCTTAAATGAACATAAACAGTTGAGAAATTTAAATTGCATGTGCAACAGTATATTAGATTCGTGCAGCTCTTAAAGTGACAGCAGCCTATAATAAACCTGCTGCTGTCTTTGTTTTAATTTTTTTTTAAGATATATTTTTTGCGTTTTTGCCTTTTATTATGATAGGACAGTTGGTTGACAGGAAGCGAAGTTGGAGAGAGAGAGGGGGACGGGATCGGGAAAGGTCCACGAGCCGGGACTCGAACTCGGGATGCCCGGACCGCAACTGCGCTATATTCCAGCTCGCTGCCCACGAGGCTATTAAAAAAAATCACTTACTGCTCTTGACTGAATAACTTTTGTAACTTTAAGGATTCATATATTTATTAAACATATTTTTTAGAATTGGAATTCATGACATCGTGCTTTTCCACACCTTTCTCCTCAGTCATTAATTTACCAATTAAAACATTTACAGTGAAGTTTAAATGTTTGTCAATGAGCCATTGAACTTAAAAATGGCTGTGAGGGACAGATGTATAGTATATTTGAGTATGTGGAAAAAGAAACAATGAAAATACTGTACATCTTTTCAAAAGATTTCATTTGCAAAGCACAAAAAAAATATGTTAATCCCTAACAACCTCATTTACGTTCCTATCAAATTAAATATTGTACTGTATCTATCAGGACTGGATATAATGATATTGCATATAAATCTAAAGTTAAACAACTTTGTAAATATTGCAATCATTTTACAGTACTTATTATTTCGCTATAAAGTTAAAACATCTTATTAGATTAGCTTAATGAATCTTCCTTGCGCAAAACCAGCGCTAGAAAACTCCATTCTACAAATCAGTTGAAGCCAAGATGCTGACGGCAATGAACTGATTCAAAATAGATTCAGTGATTTATCTGCATTTATTTATCACTTAATGCTCAAAGTCTACCTTCCGTTATAAATGAATAAATCAATAAATCTACCTCTCCAGCGCTTCAGATAAATGAACATCTTGATATAGAAATAAAACATATTTTTGAAAAGCTAAAAAATCTCGAGATCAACTTTTTTTCTATACTGCTCAGCTCTAATATCAATCAGAAGTTGTACTGTAACTCACATCTGTTTTACAGCAGCTACTGTATATTCAAAAACAGTAATAAGTCAATAAAAGAGTCACTCAGTGGCACAAAACTGACCGACTTTATTTCTCTTTCTGTCACCTTTATCATTATCTCTGCATCAGCTCATGTACTCATGTGTACACGCATACCCATATTCCAGCTCTCACAGCTGTCATATTCAAAAATATGAATATTTCAAAGCTCACTGACATACTGCTATTAAATCAAATAACAACCTTCACAAACACACACCATATGATTTGAGTTTAAAGAGCATGAAAGAAATGTGGTGATGTTGACTTTGGCGAAAAATTAAACATGAATTGAGCCAGTTTATTTGCCCACACTATGCTTTGATTTATTACTATATTGACTAAATAAAGTCACTGGTTAAGCTGAATTGTTGAAGGTTAGTAAATAAAATGCTGTTTTGTACGCTAAGTGTCAACTTTAGTCAATATGCCTCACTGTCTTTGGATGAACGGTTTCCCATTCTTGTATAACCACTGAGGTCAAATTGAAATGTAGGCAAAAAATAATCAGCCATCTGAGAATACAGTCAAGCCCTTGAGAACTACAGTCATGCTTTCCTGGTCTAATCAGATTCAGATCACCTGATCTTCCCACTGTGTCTTCCTGTCCTCACAACCTTCCACTTGTTCTTTTACAAATTCATCCCTCCATCCTCTTCTTTCTTTCCTCTATTTGCAGGATTCTGTCACACGGTTACATCAGCCTAGCCTACCCAAAGGGCCAGAAACAGAGGCAGAAAGGGAAAAAGAGAGAGCAACAGACAGACAGACAGACAGACAGATAGACAGACAGACAGACAGACAGACAGACAGATAGATAGATGGGAGGAGCCTGTCAGTTAGACACACCCCAAAATCAGAACTTCCGTCCATTCACCAGCTCTCTGTAGAGCGTGAGTTAATGAGTTCATCTTGATGAATCCCGAGTCTTCATCTGGCTCATTCTCTGTCCAACACGACAGTCCAAAGTAATTTCCATCAGCTCTACAAAAAGTGCAGCACTCAACAAAATGCTTTTCAGTTTCTCGATAATTGCCAATGGCGTCAAAAACGAAATTCTACAGAAACATCATTAATTCCAAGGACGTAGGTTCTGTTTTCACATGGGTAGGGATATTTTAAAATCCACTAAACCAAATACACAATGCTTTAACTTAAACAATGAAATTTCCTGGTACAGCAGATCCGTTTTTTTTTTTTTTTTTTAGAGTATAAAAACATGTAATTCAAAACATGCAGCACTCTGGAGTTTATTTGGGGATAGTGACCATTTGACTATGCTATTCATATTATTATTTAGTTACTTGGGCATATATGGGCATGAAATTTTACAGTAATTTGAAATTATTGTATAATATAGCTTAAAGATTACAGTAACAATAATATTCCCATAACAACATTGAATACAATCTGCCTACCTTTATACATATGAATGAGTACACTACAATATAAATGTATTAGAATGAGTACGTTATCATTTATGTGCTTAAAAAACTAGAAAACAATCAGAATATTGTACCTGGTGGGGAGTGCCCAATGTTAACATGAAACCAACGCCATTCCCTATATTGTTATACAGTGATACAGAGGCCAACTGCCTGCTCTGCCTAGCAATGGCAATTATAGTATGCAGTGAGTTCTGCTGAGTTCAAATTCAGTGCAGACCCGTATCGTAATAAATCGCATTGTGGCCTCTGTATCGGGAGATGTATCGTATTGTGACAGATTCACACAGCCCTACTTACCTTGGAGTTGGTTCACTCTCCACCTATACCAACCAAACAAAACACACATTATATCCATTAGTGTTGTTGTCAAGGGTCGCTCTGTTGCTAAGTTAATTACGCAAAATGCAATTTATTATTGTGCAAAAAAAACAAAGCACAAGCTTTTGTGTCAGGTTACATTGTATTGCCACAACCCAATGTGAGATGCACCAATCAGAGAGGTTCCAAAATCTCAATCGGTTTTTTGATTGGATAAAATGAATGGAGAATATCTCATGTTTTTCAATGGGTGCTTGGATATTTCCGCCTATGCTTTCAAGCAATATTTTTGTCTTCTTGCTTAAACTGTGGACTTAAGGTATTATAAACACAGTATTGGCCACACTGCTCGCTAAAAAATTCAGTCAACCACTGTCATTTCACAATATCTTGATGAAGACCAGAAACACGCATTTAGACAGCAAATGGGATCAGTTTTGATTTCATGTTGACAAATTATTATTTTTCAATTCCCCAAAATGTATTTGCAGGGGCATAATTGTCGCATGCAAACCATGGGGAAAATATCAGATGCGATATTGCAATAGTCTTTTCTTCCATATTGTGACGTATATCTAAGCACAAACGGCTTCTAGAACAAGATAAAAAAATTAAGACGGGACTTGATTGCTGTGATGTGATGTGAGACTGTGATGTGATGTGTGATGTGATGTGACAGGTGGTCCTGCCCTTAAGCCAAAAAAGTCATCAGAAAAGAGAATTTTGTTGCAAGACGCAGGGGATAAGTTATTTTGATAAAAGATTATGATGACACGTGAATTTAAAAAAAAATTATGTGCACAGAGAAATTGTTTATAATAAATACTGCAATATTCCATAAAATAGGAATTGTACAATTGGACTAAGTTATGATGTAATTAGTTATAATTTACTTATAATTTAGTAGGACAAACACAATAATGCAACATTACAATTAAAGGTTAAAGGCATGTTCCTGAATCATATTTACATATGTCAATAAACGTGTTAAAGCCTCTGTTTGGGTTTGTGCGGCTGCGAGATTCTTAATGTGTCTCCTGTTGTCACGTCTCTTCACTGCTTGCTCTCATTCTCTCTCTTTCATTATTTATTTCTCCTCCCAGCTTCACTTGGCAGTTATTTTGTCAGGCTGTGTGGGAGACAAAATAATTGCCTCTATATTTTCCAAATTGATTTTCTTGTGCAAGTTTAACACAGTTCTCACTGCAGAGTCTACTGACAGCCATTGTGCAGTAGCCCTCGCTTTATGCCATTTACATACTTGCAGGTATTTACAAAGGATAAGTCTCATTACAGCAGCCTGACTGGAAGAGATTTTTATTAATATCCGATGGCGAAAGAGATCATTCTGTTCGTGTTTGTTTATTGTCATTTAGCAAATAATTGTGGCAAAGAGAACAGCCACGTTGTGAATGAGCTACAGAACTGTACATTGCATTTGTTTACATACAGCTCTTAATACAAAACCTTATATGAAACATTTCAAATAAAGTTTGGCAGATGCTATTTGCACCCTAATGTAAACAGTAGTCTATACTACTTGCACCCCACATTTATTACGTTAACTAGCTCATTCTGTATGCAATGGGGCGAATTATAAATGGCAGTTTCGGAATCACTGCAGGAAGGGAAAGGCATTTGAAGGCTATTAATGAAATGTAAATACAACAGTCATTTCAAGGAAGTAATGTGCGGTTTATGATCAACATGATCCCTGACTATTTATTTTGAAATGTAAGGTTATTTATTAACATAACCTACTTTTTAGCAGGCTTGAGTAATTTTATTATTAAATTTCTCCATAAGGATATTAAAAGGATAGTTGTTTTTTAAATTCTGTCATTAATTAAATTTTAATTTCTGTCATTAATTCCTCACCTGTAAGACTTTCGCGTATCTTTTGAACACAAATGAAGATCTTTTTGATGAAATCTGAGAGCTTTCTGTTTCTCCATTCACATACACAACAACTACTTTTACGCTTCAAAACGTTCATAAAGAGATTGTAAAAGTATGAGTGACCTAAGGGCTTTTTTCCCCCTAGTCAAAGAAACTCATTTTGAACAAACAGCTAAAATGGTTGATTCAACTAAATGAAAAAGTTTTAATCAGGGACACTAATTAAATATGCTCTCAAACGAAGATAAGAAAGGATCACAAAAACTGTCTAATAACAAACTCCACAGGAAACTTAATGACAAAATAAAAAGTGCATTAAGATCACTAGTAATCACAATGTTGTCTAATATTACTTTGCCATCAAAATCAGCACAGCTTTATGATAAATATTTGCTATAGACTCAATAGGTTTAGTAGCAAATGAACTCATACATTGCATTGGCATTATATCAGCAATAAGCCACCATATGCTCCAGATACCGGCACCAGCCATATCGTCCATCACTACAAGAGAGTAACTAAAGCTGGATTTCCACTTTGAATTTTCCTGTTTTATCAGCCTGCTGAAAGTTGATTAAACCAAAGAATCTGAGAGAAACTCAGTCAGCCCTACACCGATGGCGGACGAATATAGGCCCTGGCCCTGGAGAACCAAAAACCAGGACAGCCAGAGAAAAAGCTGGCTGAGAGAAGAGGGGAAATGAGGGGGAGAAAAAAAAAAAGAAGACACAAATGAAAAAGAACAGCAGCCTTTTTATCCACTCTCCTGCCCACTCTCGTCCCTGCTCTTCCCACTTCATCCCTCCACCTCACAGAGGCGGTGCTCCCACCCGAGAGAATGAAGGTAAAAAAAGGAGGTTGAAGAAAAAACCTAGAAAATTGTCTGTCGAACATCACACCTGTTTTGAGAACCGGCTCTGTCCTGTCAGGGCAAGGCAAAGGCTGCTTACGGAGGAGAGAGAACAAGGTAAGAGAATGCATTAGAGAGGCCTCATACTCTCTCGCTGTCATTAATGAGGGGCCAAAACGACATGTCCATCCACACACACTCCTGCTTTCATCAACAAACACACACACACACACAGACACACCATCCCTGAATTTTTTGCCTGAAATGCAAGGCTATAAATAATGGAGAATAGTGCTTTCGAAGTTTTACATGAATGCACAGATGTGGGTGTGTAGATGCATATGCAGGAGCCGAGCTAGTGCTGGGGATTTCTAGATTTGTATCTTTTGACTCTGTTCACCAAAAAGATTAATTCTGATTAGTTAACCGATTTGTTCAGTGACGCTTTCAATTTCACCAGTTGTTTGTGACCATGTTTTTAATTGACTACATAGGACTATATAGGCCTACATGTCTATATAGGTGACTACATTTTGTGACTACATAGATAGGCCTACATAACATTAATTGTTAGAAAACCAAAAAAAAAAAAAAACATCTTTAAAAGAAGTAGGCTACTAAAACAAAAAACATGTGTTGCCAGCTGGTGTTAAAAAGGAGAGAAAGTGAGGAGTGGTTAAACAAGCCAGATGCAAGGTGCGCAAACTGTCAAAGTCAAATTATCTCTAAACCACTTAAGCCCTGTTCACACGGGAGTAGTATTATCTGGGGACCTCGTGTGATTTAGAAATTACCCACCTACATCAGAATTTAACTTGCACGATACAGTTTATCAAACACCCTTTAAAACAACAGAGGTAGCCTTCCATTGCATAGTGAACTCAAACGGTAATACCATGCAATTTTGTACAAAGGCCTAAATGACTACCATATAATGTTCTCAGTTGTCTCTGATATTTACATAGTAGCCTAGCCTACTCTAAGATAATTCAAAGAACCACAGTACATGTCCAAAAAATATGGTAATGGCATGATACATTCGCGTTTTAATTTACCTGGAGAGTCATTCGGGAGTGGCGCGTGCAGGTGTTTCCACACAGTGAAGACCTTCATCGCTCATAGACGATAAGATGTCTTTCTATGGATTGTAGGGAAATATCTACTTAATCCAGCACTATTTGTGTTCAAAAAGTTTTGTGTTAATGTTTTACGTAATAAGAAACCGCTTAAACGACTGTTAGCGCATCAGAGCAGAAGGCTGATACGGAATGATTCGAACTGAATCATGATGAACCGATTCCAACCGCGTTTCTATAGCGTTTGATCAAGTCATTGAAAAGAACAGAATCGTGACTCTCTCATTCTGATTCTAATAAACAGCCGACGGAATTACACACGGTAATAATGGTTCTTTAAATTAATTCGTATGATATCCTTTTTACTTTACTTCGTGATATATTTTCTGGTTGGATATGCCTGATCATACAGAGTCATTCGCAGGCTACATGTGAGTGTAAATTCTTCGACTCTAACCACTAACCAGGATGGATTTCTATGTTTGATGACAAAAGACTGTAAGTAAATATTATTCACTTCGCTCTTTTGATCTTTTTTGTTCAGTCTATTGCGTTGTTTAATGGAACGAGAAACCGCTCCAAATGATTCAGTGCGTGAATGAACTGTCTAAAAGATTTTAACTTAAACCGATTCAGACAATGTTGCTATGTTATTTGGCCAACTCACACGAGTGAACCGACTCAAAAGAGTCATTCATTAATGATGTGTTCTGATTGGCACGGGGAAAGTATTGCTCATTCAGTAGTATGGGCATATTCATTCAGTAGCCTATGTCCAACCAATGATATGCTCCTTAACATGCCCTGTGCTATAGTCAGACTTTAAAGCAAGAAAAGGTCAATGCAGCCATGTGCTTCACAAGGGAGAGAGTTCAATGAACAAAATATAGTGCATGGAAGTGAATGAGAATGGTTTGTTCAAATAAAAAAAAAACACTAACACAAACTGTTTGGACACTAAGAAACTAAGCATCCTTTCAAAATTATTGCAGAGATCTCAGTTATGGAGATGTAGGTTGTAGGTAAGCACCCTGTTTAAAACTTAAAGGTGCTCTAAGCGATGTCGGGTGACGTCACTTCTTGTTGACGTTTAAAGTATTGTCAAACAAAACGGAGGCTAGCTAGACCCTCCCTCCTCCTCATCCGCGCACTAACCCCCCAAACCCACCCCCAAATCCTTCTTGTCTGTTATTGGCTGGAACAGTTTGTTATGTTTCGTGGTGCGGGTTAGCCTAGTTTGTTTTTGTTGCCGTTTTTGGAGCCTGGGGTGTCTGCAGAGACCGTGTCTTATAGTGTTCACTGGGCAGGCAGCCAGCAGATAGTGAGGATATGTTTGCTGTATGTGACAAAAAATGTTTTGGCCTAAAAAACGCGTGACATAGCTTAGAGCACCTTTAATTTAGCCCTAGAAAGATTTCCCTGTAAGTGCCCACTTATGCGGATCGTACAACTTTACGGCCAGATTTCTGAGACACATTCATCACTGTGGTCGTTAAAGACCTTCCTTTTATCTCTGTGTATTTTCAGTTTTCAATAAAGTTTGTATATTTTATCTATAGGCTAATAAAAGAAATACGTTTTTCATTCTGATGGTGATCTAATGATCATGAATATATCGTTCAAAAGTTTGGGGTCAAATAATCTTGAAAAAATGTATCATGGTTCCCTTTCGAGGGAACTCAACAATGCGTCGAAATCGACACTTTGGGGACGCTCCCTAAGCGTGCGCCTCTGAAGTATGAATGAAACTAATCCAATCCTGATTGGTGTTGCGTCGTGACGTAACATGTGACGGCATACCCGGAAGTATAAAAGTGATCACAACACACACTAGCTTTCGCTCTTCAGCAAGCGCTCTCTGTGAAACTGTCTGTCTTATTTGGTGTTGTTTGTCTGTGAAAAAGCTCTACATATGGCGAGTGAACATTACACTAGTGTGTGTACCCCTGCCCTGTTTATCTCACGGGCGGGGACACGCATCAGTTGTGTGTGTATAGTTATAGGAGCGCAGCACACACAGGCAGCTCTCGAGAGGGCTGCCTGTGAACACTGTGAAGCACTTCCTAATAGAGTGCTGCGCTCCCGCTCGGCCATAGTATTTTCTTATGATGGCCAGGCTCGCGATCCCCGCGATTCGGCTCCCGCATCCGTTGAGGCGGCGCGGCGGCTTGGATCACGGGGATCGCAGAAGGATCTCGCAGATGAGAAACGAGACTGCTGAGGCACTTTTTCGTTCATCATCTGCTGATTCTATAACACTCATTCATGACGCAGAAGCCCGCGATGCGGTTTCTTCTGCCCGTGACGAGTGCCTGTTGCTCGAGCTATCTGTTTCTGAGGAAATAGATTATGCTCAGCATCGGGAACGAGCAACATGAGTCACACTCGCCGGCTCATGTTTCTGCTTATGTAGAGCTTGTGGAGGTTGTGATGCATACTGTGGAGTCCAGTCTTAAAATAAATAATTAAATATATATGTGTATATATATATTAGCTGGCCACAAAATAAGCAGGATGATCCTTGTCAAAGCAAGAAGAGCTAGACGAGAGATTCCTGTAGCACTATTCACAACCTCAGCGCTGGGCTAACTGTGTTTTTCCCCAAATCTAAGAGACATCAGTGGCTAATTTTGTCTGGTAAAGACAAATATTTTCTGCTGAACGCTCCGCTATCACCTTCTGGCCTGTTCCAGACGCTGTAAATTCAATCGTCGACAGGTTTATAAATAAATAAATATATATATAAAAACTAAATAAATATATATATATAAATATATGTTGTCCCGCCGTTTTGAACGTTTCGGGCTACATCGTTTTTCAGCGAACGCACACCGTGGCGTTCACCCCAAGAGCTTGCAACCGGGCACCGACTATGGTCACAAAATTTTTCTAGACTTTCCTGCCGGTCATCTGCTTCATGAAGGCGAGAATAGTGCTCAAGAAACACCCGAGGCCGGTCTCAAGGGGCTGGTTCCCTCAATAGATTTTGTTGAATGGCAGCGCCTTCCAATTATCTATATGGGTCCTGAATATTTTTAAATATGGGTACAGACTGCAGTTCGGTTACCGACCTCCCAAGTTTGTTGGGGTCGTACCGACCGCAGTGGTTCCAGAACAGGCTCGGGTTACGGAACAAGAGGTACAGACTCTGCTGGAGTTAAGGGGCCATAGAGAGTGTTCCCCTGCCAGACAGGAAGTCCAGGTTTTACAGCCGGTACTTTTTAGTTCCAAAGGAGGAGGGTGGACTGAGGCCAATTTTAGATCTAAGGCTTTTGACTTGTTCTTTGAGGAGATCCAGGTTCAAAATGCTTACAATTTCCATTATCGGAAACCAAATCAGATCCGAGGACTGGTTTGGCATGGTAGATCTAAAAGCTGGGGCTGTCCACTCAGTTGCAAGGCAACCAATGTTTTTCTAAAAAAGCGGGGCCCGGAAACGATGTGTATTGCCCACCGTCTATGACGCTTCGGGCCGCATCATTTCCCAGCGAACTTCTTTTTCTCGAAAAAAAAAAAAAAACGAGCATCAGTTATGGTCACGGAAATCGTATCGACTACAGCCTGCCGGTATTCCGCTTCAGGAAGTCGAGAAAGATGCTCGAAAAACACCAGAGGCCAGTCTCGAGAGGCTGGTACCCCTAGTAGATTTTGTAGAGGCATGGTATCATCTGCCCAACATATCTGCGTGGGTCCTGCATATAATGGAGCTGCAGTTTGCGCACCGCCCCCCCCAGGTTTTAAATTGGGGTGGTGCAAACTACAGTGGTTCCAGAGCAGGCTCAGGTGATGGAACAAGAAGTACAGACTCTGCTACTAAAGGAAGCCATGGAACGTGTTCATCCTTTAGACAGGGGGTCCGGGTTTTACAGCCGGTACTTTATAGTTCCAAAGAAGGATGGGGGGTTAAGGCCAATTCTAGATCTCAGGGTTTTGACCCGATCTCTAAGGAGGTTCAGGTTCAAAATTTTAACCATTCCTGCAGTCGTGAGTCAGATCAGATCCGAGGACTGGTTTGTCACGATAGATCTAAAGCACGCCTATTTTCTCATCTCCATCCTTCCATGTCACAGGAGATACCTGAGGTTTGCTTTCGGGGACGAAGCTTACCAATATTGGGTTCTTCCGTTCGGCCTAGCACTCTCTCCCCGCACATTCACCAAATGTATGGATGTAGCCCTTGCTCCATTGAGACTTCAAGGCATTCATATATGGAATTATCTCGACGACTGGCCCATTCTGGCCCAGTCTCGAGAAATGGCAGTTCGGCATCGAGATGTCGTCCTTGGCCACATTCAGAAATTGGGGTTGAGACTCAAGAGTGTGCTAGAACCATCCCAGTGCACGATATTTTTTGGAATCGTGTGGAGCTCGATTACGATGCAGGCACGAATGTCTCCCGCACGTATCGAGTCAATTCTGGCGATGGTATCTGGGTTAAGGCTGGACCAGGCCATCACTGTGAAGCAATTTCAAAGAATGCTGGGCCTCATGGCAGCGGCATCCAACATCATTCCTTTGGGCCTTCTGCACATGAGGCCCATTCAGTGGTGGTTAAAAACCAAGGGGTTTTCTCCCAAGGGGAATCCGTTTCGTATAATCAGAGTAACGCGCAGATGCCTTCGTTTTCTGAACATATGGAAGAAACCTTGGTTCCTATCCCAAGGGCCAGTACTGGAAGTGTCGTGTCGCCGGAAATCCGTTTCGACAGACGCTTCCCTCACTGGCTAGGGCGCGGTCATGGACGGCCGCTTTGCCAGGGGTCTGTGGCAGAACCATCATCGTTCTTGGCATGTAAACTGCCTAGAGATGATGGCTGTGTTCAGGGCTTTGAGGAGCTTCCTCCCAGACATCAAGGGTTACCATGTCTTAGTACGATCCGACAATACGTCGGTGGTAGCCTATCTGAACCGACAAGGGGGACTCAGATCGCGCCCTCTGTGCAGACTGGTGCATCTGATTATTCTTTGGTCCCAGGGGAAAATACTGCCTATCAAGGCAATGTATATTCCGGGGGTTCAGAATCAGGGAGCAGACATCCTGTCGAGGCAGGGGCTGAGGCCCGGGAAATGGAGACTTCATCCAGATGTGGTGAAGTTGATATGGGAGAGGTTTGGACCAATGGAAGTGGATCTGTTTGCGTCTCGAGAGACGTCCCACTGTCCACTTTGGTTCTCCCTCTCACTTCCAGCCCCTCTGGGGTTGGATGCCATGGTACAGGCCTGGCCGAGGCTTCGCCTGTACGTGTTTTCCCCGATCGCTCTGCTCCCGGGAGTCCTGGAGAGGGTCCGTCAGGAGGGCATCAGTCTTCTTCTGGTTGCCCCAATGTGGCCGACCCGAGTATGGTTTTCAAACATAGTATCACTCCTGATAGCTCCGCCATGGCAGATTCCTCTGAGGAGGGATCTGTTGTCTCAGGCGGGGGGCACAATTCTCCACCCTCAGCCAGAGCTGTGGAAATTGTGGGTCTGGCCTCTGAGGGGGTTCAGTACCTGAATGCTGGTCTATCAGCTGGAGTGGTTGAAACTATACTTAGCTCCAGAGCTCCGTCTACTAGGAGATTATATGGCCTCAAGTGGAATGTTTTTGCCACTTGGTGTAGAGAACATGAGTTAGATCCAGTAAACTGCCCGGTGGCTTCAGTTCTGGAATTTCTTCAAGATCGGTTCTCTGCGGGTCTCTCCCCTTCCACGCTTAAGGTGTACGTGGCAGCCATTGCGGCTTTCCACGCTCCGTTAAGTGATGGGCCCCTGGGGAGGCACCAGTTGGTCATTCGGTTTCTCCGCGGTACTTGGAGGATGAGGCCGGCAACCAGGTCTAGGGTTCCTGCTTGGGACCTGGCTATAGTTCTGGAAGGGTTATCCCTGGCCCCTTTCGAACCTCTAGAGTCGGCTTCGCCTAAGGATTTAACGCAGAAAATGGTTTTTCTCTTGGCCATTACCTCACTTAAGAGGGTGGGAGATCTCCAAGCCCTGGCAGTAACACCAGCTTGCTTGGAGTTTGCCCCTGGCAGAGTAAAGGCCTTTTTGCACCCGAGTCCGGGCTACGTGCCTAAGGTTCCTTCGAACATGGCTCGGTCTTTAGTCCTTCAGGCATTCCATCCTCCACCTCATGTGTCGGCAGAAGAAGAGAAGCTTAATTTGCTCTGCCCCGTCAGAGCTTTGAGCGTGTACCTTGAGAGGTCCTCTTCTTGGAGAAGGTCGGACCAGTTATTAGTATGTTTTGGGTCACCTAAGAAGGGGCTCCCGGCATCCAAGCAGACTATTAGTAATTGGATAGTCCAGGCTATTACTGCGGCTTACAAGGTGCGCGGTTTGCCTTCACCTTTAGCCGTCAGGGCCCATTCAACTAGAAGCATGGCTTCTTCTAGGGCCCTTCTTTCGGGAGTACCTCTACAGGAGATCTGCGAGGCAGCCGGTTGGGCTACTCCGCATACTTTTATCAGGTTCTACAGTCTCCACCTTCCAAGTACGCCTGGCACACACGTGCTCAGTCCTTGCTGAGTGCCTAGACAGTTTCACTCCGGGACAGGCCTATTCGGTGCGTGGCCTAGTGGGCACTCGTTCCCCAAAGTGTCGATTT
Organism: Meda fulgida; assembly: GCA_030578275.1. Classification (NCBI taxonomy): domain Eukaryota; kingdom Metazoa; phylum Chordata; class Actinopteri; order Cypriniformes; family Leuciscidae; genus Meda; species Meda fulgida. The sequence continues at coordinate 30,301,465 of CM060621.1, read as the reverse complement.
CGACGCAGTGTTGAGTTCCCTCGAAAGGGAACGTCTCGGGTTATGACTATAACCCTTGTTCCCTGAGAAGGGAACGAGACACTGCGTCGTTCTGCCACGCCCCTCGAGGCCTTTGAGCGTCTTGCTTCATCGCGAGGCTAGTGTGTGTTGTGACAGCGTCACTTTTATACTTCCGGGTATGCCGTCACATGTTACGTCACGACGCAACACCAATCAGGATTGGATTAGTTTCATTCATACTTCAGAGGCGCACGCTTAGGGAGCGTCCCCAAAGTGTCGATTTCGACGCAGTGTCTCGTTCCCTTCTCAGGGAACAAGGGTTATAGTCATAACCCGAGACGTTTCCACAAACATAAAAAATAAATGTTTCTTCAGGAGAAAATCAGCATATTAGAATGATTTCTAAAGGATCATGTGACACTGAAGACTGGAGTAATGATGCTGAAAATTAAACTTTGATCACAGGAATAAATTGTGTTTGAAAACATATTAAAACAGAAAAAAGTTGTTTTTAATTGTAATAATTTTTCACAATATTACTGTTTCCCTGTATTTTTGACCAAATAAATCCAGCCTTGTTAAGCATAAGAGACTTCTTTCAAAAAAATAAAAAAAATCATACCAACCCTAAAACTTTTGAATGGTATTTGACGTTTAATTGTGGCCCTCAAGGAAAGCCATCTATAAAGTTTTGTGTAATTAGTTTTATGTAAGCTCAAGAGAACATGTTCCGTTGGAAGAATGAATCAATGGAAACATCTGTCTGTTGTCAAAATTCAGAGTAATTTTGGAAGTGTAAAAATACTTTTACTGCAAGATCCGCATGTGTTCTTTGACGTTTAATTATGTGTGTGCCAGTGTTTCCTACACAGTGCCATGACAAAAGAAATTATGTTTTTCCCAGAGTTGTGAGTTGGCAGTCTGAATTGAATGTGATGGCATAAAAAAATGTTGTAGACAACATGTCTTTATTGCATTGACTTCGCTAGCTGCACACACAACTAGATGACTCTTATGAGCTAATAATACTTGTAATGAGCATGAAATCGAATTGCTCCAAAAGTGGTAGGAAAAAAATCATTATTATTATGCCATGTACTGTAGTGGTCAAGGTGCATATTCATTTTTATTTATTTTTATTTTAATGCCCCTAAAAGAATTAATTAAATGTACAACATTAATTGTAATTATAAATAAACAAATGTTAAAAATAAAGGATGTAGCTAGGACCCGGTTGCATGTAGGGTTTCTGCTAAGAAAGAATTCTTTAGGAAATACTGGCATGTGTCCGTGCTTTATTTGATTGACAGGTCTTTTCCACTTGGCTGACATGCATTGAGAAAGTGGAAATACCGGCAGGAGAGAGGAAACATCAGGGTTGGCATCTCGAACACACATTCGCACACAGACAAAAAGATTGAGGGAGAGGAAGATTCATGGCCGTCTATGATTTGTCCGTATAGTTTTTGAGGAAGTAAACATGGATCAGGCTGTCAAACAGACAGGAGGCCATAGAGTGGGAAAAGAGAGCATGTCAGGTTCCAGCGATGTGGGCAGCTCTTCCTTCCAGTGATATGTAGAGCAGAGCTCATCCAATCATGGCGTACGTGCCTCTTTCTCTCACACGTTATCGTTTTTTTCCCCGCTGAACTCTAAGTGATGGTTCCATAGCTCAAAGAAATTAGTCACCTCCACAGATGCAGAGGCGCTGCAGATAAGACGTTGTCTTCTCTCTCCTTACATAGTAATTCTTGACACTGTCTCAAAATGTTGCTTTGGAATCCAACCCACTGCAATGCCTTGTGGAACAGGAGAATCAAGAGTAAAATCCGTGGGACTGTACTTAAAATTGTTCTAGAAGCAAACCCTAAGAATGTAATGGTTGAAAAGTTTTTTTGTTTTTGTTTTTTGCACAGAGTGACTGTGACATAAATATGCAAGATGTCCAACCATATGTGCCTAATGGGCTTCATTTATAAAGAGCAGCATTTTTGGTTGCCTGGTGATCTATCAATGAGTGTCCAAAGTTGACAATTCAAACATTTCAGTCTCATACTATTATTTTCTAGCATAGATATGACTCTTGTACCTATTATACCTTGTAAGTCTATGGAAAATGTCCTCCAGGTCAATATTAGTCTGGAAAGGTAATATTACACCTCTTCTCAATTAGCCATATGTACAGTATATTTCATTATTGTCTGAAAAATATAACGTGTACCCTTAAGGTACTGCAATTAACATTTTAGGGGGAAATAAGGGACCGTTCACATGTCACAGCTTCAACTAAAAACTGACTTTTTATGCGATTCTTTTCTCGTTAATTTACACGACAACAGCGTTTTGGGGTTCTGAAAATGCAAACTTTTGAAAACGGGTTTCAAAACTAAACCATTATTTACTCGGTGTAACCTACAAAAACGCGAATTTGTGAAAACTATGACACGCATGTGTATTACGTGTTTAGTCCAGGTTCAGTATAGGCGGATAGTGTTTCTTTACATAGTGACATCGCCAACTACTGGCCTGGCAGCATAATACAGCGTGGTCACCGTGATTTTGCCAAGTAAGACATGTTCCTGGATCAACATATTTTGTTGATCCTGGATCAACATTCCTGTCCCAAAATGTATTCCTTACCCAATCCCTACCCCTAAACCTAACCCTACCCATAACTTTTCCCTAAAATCAGAGGGTAATGATAGGTGAATAACACTGATGTTTAAGTACCTCACCCTGGTTCTAAGCCTAAACCTGACATAAACTGTAAACTTGTCCCTCAAATCTGATTGGTTGATTGGAAAGTTGATCCAGGATCAACAAAGATGTTGATCCAGGAATATGTGGTACTTAGTGAAATCACGTTCACCAATACGGTCTTGGATTTTTGCGGATCCGTGTGAACAGGAATCATTTTGACAAAGTTGTTGTCTATACACGAAAAACACATTTCATTACATCATGTACATCATTAGGCGCGTTTCCATTACAGATTTGCACAAAAGTATTTTTTTTTGCGATAAATGTCGATAAAAAATATTGCGAAATGACAGGGTTTCCATTATTATGCGACTAAAACGTCATTTTTTCCTCTCGCGATCAGTCATCATTCCAAAAAGTCATGGACACGGATGTTGGTAGGTTTATATGCTTTATCCCAGCCACCGCACTAGTCATTATTTTTAATTGAAGGAGATGTAGGCATGTTATTCAAGCATTAATGGTAAGGAAAGCCCCTTATACTTGTGAGCGGCACATATGAGGTGTTTCTCCCTCCTATCTGCTTCAAGCTCTTGATTGTGGCATTTCTTTGAGGTTTAGAATCCAGTATTCCTGCAGTTCTTTTGACTTTTATGAATTTGATATAGAACTCCGTCTTCAGTCCAAAACATACCGCGCCATGCATCTATGTCAGCTGACCTGTAAATGCGCAAAAACTGTTTCCATTGCAGTTTTGAATAATATTCCTTTTTCGAGTTGCCTGAAAAACCACCTCATGCGAGCGTAAAAACGTTTTGCGATAAATGGGAGTTTTTGCTATCTACCTCAGACCTTAAAATTAGACAAGTAAAGGGGACAAAATGTCTTTCCACTATCTTGAATTCTTGTAGTATGATATGACAGATATGAAGGAGACACTGTCAGAATGTTTTTAAAGTCATTAATTCTCAAACAGTAATTCTCAAATCATCATGAATTTTATGTATGCGTACATACTTTTCTTATGTTTGCAACAGTACTACTCCAATATATCGGCTAACATGGTAATTTACCGGTAGATGGCGAGTGTCTTTTGGAGTATTATGACGTTTTTTTTTTTTTATTGTCATTAAATGTTTTCCTGTTATGCTTTTTCAAAACATCAGCAAAAAAATATGTAAAACATGTACATTACATTATTCAGGGCCGGCGCTGGCCAATTTGCTGCCCTAGGCAAGATTTTACCTGGTGCCCCATGCATCACAGCCCATTTCACCCTGTCATTGTGTTCATGACTATTTATCCTATATATTTATATATATATATATATATATATATATATATATATATATATATATATACTTAACACATTACAGCCTAAACACAAATAGCAAGAGCATTACATCTAGCATTCAAGTCAAGTCCTATTTATTTTTATAGCGCTTTTTACAATATAGATTATTTCAAGGCAGATTTACAGCTTTACAGTTTTGTTGAGTTTATAATTTTGTTCAGTATATACTATAGCCGCTCTGGATAAAACAGTGATGTCATCGTCCAAATGTCATTCATGCACAAACTATTCATTGAGCGCTAGCAAAAGTGTTTGTTTTGCAGTTGATAGCAGCAATCTTCCACTAAACTATGGCACGTTTCATGTTTTCACCATGAATGAAACTGCAAAATGTCTCCTTTAATGTTAATTTTACATAAAACGTTGCTACTTTTAATAAACCTGTAGCCTATATAAATATCATTAATAATTTTGGCAAATAAATTAAAAAAATGCCATATACCACCCTCAAAACTGCACAACTGTAGAGCAGGGGCGTTTCCAGCATTGAAGGACATCCGGGGCTCAGCCCAGACCATTTTGTGTAAATACAGGGATCACTCGAAGCGGTTTTTAGGGGCCAAGCACCGAAGGTGTGGAGGCACCTATTGTATCTGTTCCGGTTCTTATTAGGGGCCAAGCACCACTAAGTGGCAAAAAGACTGAGCGGCAGCATTTGTTTTCAGCATGAATACCGTGAAAAACACACAAAACACATCTAAAACGGGAAAGAGCTTTGCGATTGACTGTACAACTACATTTGACCAGAAATCTGAGGTACTGAATATTTTTATAGACTGCAAAAAGCTACAGAACAGACTATATTCTGCATAATTGGATGTTTTTAAATAAACACTGACAAAAAACTATACAAGTTTTAGGGCTGGACGATATGATGATATACAGTATAACATTAATGTAAGTGATCACTCGGATTTAGACCTATCTATATCTATATGCATTCCCTCTATACATGGATGACTTTAGTCTACATTCATTGGCACACCATGGCATCGAACTGTATATAATTCTCAATGTACATCTGTCAAAAACTTTTCATTAGGAGCATTGGGATAAACAATGTTTCACTTTTATCTTTCTCCAAAGTAAAATGACTGATTAATTGTTACCAGTTTCCATGTCTGATCCTGGCACAGCTGCTACTGATGCTGCTGGCTCCTCCCCAGTCTGCAGCTCATCTTTGCTACCCTCTACAAAACCATTTAATCAAATCAAAGTGTATATTTACTACAAACTACAAACACAAAACAAGTCACACATACTACATTTTATGTTAATGCTTATTGGTTATCCTTAGAGAAAACAACACCTGATAAACAAGGAAAGTATTCTGTGCAGTGGGATAAAACTAATGTTTTTGGCTACCCTTACGAAAAAGAAGTATACTTCAACTTAATTTTATGAAGAAGCATTATTCGTTTAAATGTATTATAAGTGTAAGAGTAGTAAACTTTAAGTACACAACTAGGTTTCTCATTTGTAATGCATCTGTACTACAAGTGAACTTATAAGTATACTAGTAGTAGTTATTTTAGTACTAGTAGTACTATTTTAATACAACTAGTATTTTTTTAGTTTATGAAAGTACACACTGAAGTGTACTGTCAGTAAACTACTAGTTTATACTGCAAGTATACTTGCAAGTTTTCTTAAAGTGAACATAAACTTATACTTGTTATAGTTCAGTATTTATGTATTATTTTTGCACTTGCAGTATACTATTATGTTCAAATGTAGATATTTTTTTATTAAAAAATACCTTTAACTGTACTTTAATTTTAAAGACATTTCATTAGCTTCATGCATTCTTTTTTATCAACACTTGAATGTTGGTAAGTTCCATAAAGAAAGGCAACATTAGAATTGGAATTTAAAGGATTAAATAAAATGATGCAGACAAAATTAAAATGAGGCACACTGCTTATGACTTGCGTGACGCGGGACAACAAAGCTTCACATTCTTCACAGCTTCACAAAATGCAGGACAGGTTGTCCCCCTTTGATAATATTAAGCGGATTTTTGATTTACGTTTAATTTTTGATGATGATCACGTTATTTTATATTTGAGAGAGTGAGCAATCTTCTATCACTTGTTTCAGCTTCTTCTCCTGTGTTTTTATCCGGAAGAGATTCTGTTCTAGAAAATGCCAGTAGGCCTAAGTGCTGACGTTATAATGTTAGCCTATGGTAATAACTAGCTAGTTAAACAAATAGGCCTACAGTGAAAGCCAGCCAGATGATGATCTATCTTCAGACTTTAAGGATAAAAAAAACTGAATTCTTACCCACTGACTTCTTTCCGAAAAATCCCCAAAGTCTCGTTTGCTTCATTTTTCTTTAATTTTTTCTTTCCCGCTCGCGGACTGTCTCAGTTGTTAACTCGCGCTCTTGCGGTTGACTGTGCTAGCTCCTCCCCTACCTGCTGCTGCTGCATATTTAACAGAGAGGAAGAAACGGAGTAGCCCATAGGCTACCGACAGCAAAGAAATGTATTCTATAGGCTAGATTATTTTTAAGATCTATTTTTTACAGGCTGTATGCATGCAAAGCCAAAGCGCAATGAAATAAAGCAACTTATGATTTCGGGCGTTTACATAGGCTATTGTTTGTCCAGTTTCATATTTGCTCAGTGACAGTCATCATTACATACGGGGCTTGACTCAAAACATTCGGGGCTGAAGCCCCGGCAAAATCGGCTGGCGACGCCCCTGACTGTAGAGTAAAACATTAATTAATAAAAGTGATAGTGAATGCTCTAAAAAACCTGATTGTGATTGTTACAAATCACACTGTCTGGGGCCTCTGGAGAACTCAGAACAACTGTTAGCATAAAGTTTAAGGTAAAAATAACTGCCATTAAATTAAATATCTTACTAGGCCTACTATGCAATTAGATAAACTGTTCATTCATTACATTACCTCTGTCTTTATCCCACTTTATCCTCTTCTCTTCTGTTTGGCACTGTATCTATTGCAGACTATAATGCTAATCTAAAATATGTCATGTAAATTTGGCCACCAGTCACAATCAGGTAACTTTCACCATGTCTAGACCTGGCGCGAGCTGCCAGGCCCGTTTTCACGGAGTGCTTGAGTGTGTTAAGTGCCCTCAAATGAAATCAATGCTGTCTTCATTGGATGCAGCGAGGGGCGACGCTACACAACAAATTACCATGAGTAAACTGATCGCACGCGCTCTGTTTCTGACGCAGTTTAAGCACTCGCTGGGTGGGGAAGATTGATGCGCTGGACCAGAGTCGGGGGACTTAGTTAAGTTTTTGTGGAGTTTTTTTGCTTTATTTTGTAGTATTTTGAATTAATGCTTTTAAAATAGTATTAGTAAAAACTTTTTTTTAAAGATTCGCTCGTTCACTCATTTTGGCGCCCCTAGCATTTGCCTATTCCGCCTATGCCACGGGCTGGCCCTGACATTATTGCTTGAAATATTTTTAATTTAATTATTTTCATTTCTTAAAATATATCACATACATGAAGTCATTATATAATTTAAGAGATGTATTCCCAGCTGAACATTAGACATTATCCATGTCTACAATATCTGTAAGAGAATCGAGAATTAACAAAAGTTTCTCAGGCGAAAGCAAAAGTTTTATGAGAGAATGCAAAAGCTTTGAAATATATTGTTTCCTTCGGCCTCATTTTTTGCCCTTTGCCACGTGCCTTTAGGGGCTCTGAAATAAAATTTAAAGGTCCTTTCACACTGGACGCGATTTTGACACACGAATAATTCGCGCGATGGTTGTATTTTTTGATCAGCTGTTTGTGTAATGAGTGCTTCCACACCGAACGCGAATGTGCTGCGGCGAAAAAACGACTTTTATTTTTTCCGCTTCGATGTCGATTTTTTTGTGTTTTTGCGGCGACAGAAACGGCTTCAGCCAATCACATACAAGGAAACAAAGGCGAAGCTGTTGACGCTTTGGCCGCTCTGACGTAGCAGCATTATGTGCGAGAGAAGTGTCACAACATGAAATGTAAACTAAAAACAAGCAATACATTGAAACTAGAAACCTTTCATAATGACAGCATTTTTAGATTGCCTATTCCGCATCTCAACGCACGCATGATATGACGTTGTTTGCTTATAGGGGCCCGTTACAAAAGAACGAGGCATGGGATAAAATAGCTGGGATAGTTGGTGTCTCTCCGGTGAGTTGAAGTGAATATTTTTGCATGTCACACACCAGAGCATGTGCGTAAATTGGAGTGGGGTGACGCAAAATATAAGTTAAAAAACGTAAACATAGGCTACGTTTCATATATATGTTTAAATAATATAATGTTATTTTTTTTTATTTCATCTATGTTGATAAGCTATATGAAAAGGGAACCGCATGAGATGAGTAAGAGGATCATAAGATGCCCAATATATCGAAAACATTTGGAATGGGGTCAGACATAATTTTGGCCACTTATTAACTTGTGTTTTGTAGAAAGCCTTTCTTTAAATTGAATTTCATTTTGTATAAATTGTATAAATTTCGTTACGCGTCCGGTGTGAAAGGGCCTTAAGCATTAAAAAAAGCATGTACCCTCCATTTTGTTAAAAAGACACAAACCAACTTTGACTTTACTTGCTAGGCTTGACGTTTATTAAGCTGTAGACAATAGTAACAGCCCAAACCAATGACAATGCTTGTGAAACTATTTAACGATTGTGTTCCAGGTTCATTCACTTTCAGCGCTCAATCAAAATAATTAATCTCAGCACATTGTTAGACAGTGTTATATTGCGTTTGACTGCTAAAACTGGCAGGCTCGATTGGACCGTGAAGGATTTGACTTTCCTCCCCCGCAAAATGTGCCAGCGATACGGAATCTTTATGTGATCGTTTGGTAGGTTTTCAAATGGCTCCATTCCAACTAGCGAATTGCTTCGATCTTGAGTCCTGACAATCTAGTCTTATCTCTACGTATTCACATATACATGATAGAAAATGGCTTGATCAAAAGGCCCAAAACTGCCCTTGAGCCAAGTCCAAGTTGTTGGTGGGGTTTGGGGTGGGGAGGGGGAGAGATAATAAAAGCGAATATTCCGATATCTGTTTCATATTCTTTGTCATAGATCAAGGCCAAGACAAGGCGGCGTGGAATGAATTTATGATCAGAGACCCCCTTTGAAGTTCTTGCTCTTCTTTCAAAGAATTGTCTGACGATGAGTAACTTGAAGACTTTCTATGTTAGGTCAGAAGAAAGTGCCCTAGCAGGTGGTGGAAAAGGGAGAGAAAAAGAGAGTGAAATCTTTCCTCTGTCGATCTTTCGATCTCTGCTCTGCCAGCTTATTTATTAGACATGAGAGGGTCAAAAACTGCCAGGGGCGCCCATTTCAATCTGTCAACTCTTCACTGCTGCAGTTTACACCCGGGGACTACCGCCCCCAGCCCTGCTTGACAAGCACAAAAACGTGGAAGCCTTTCACATAATTGTGTGCTTTATTGTCTCGTATTCCCCTAATTACAATCAGAGAGGGGTCGTTTCTGCCCAGACAAAGAAATAACAAGCATCAGAGAAAAATAACAACCGATTTGCCATAGCCTATAATTGCGATTTTCAGCCCCAAATTGCAGCCTAATGATTACAGGCGTGGGGCGGACCTGGCAGAGGTTGCTGGGATGCATGACTACTGCTTGAGCAAGAGAGAGAGAGAGAGACAGAGAGGGAGATGACGTAAAAAGTGCAGAGAGAATTAACAGAGAAAAGAAAGTGTCTCTTCAACTATATGCCGATTTCATTGTATCGATTTCTTTTTCCTTTTTGAAGCAATTCCATCATCATCATTTCCATCAATTGTGCCATTAATAAAAAGTTATTTTAAAAGTCACTTGGTGAGACAACAGTATCAGGATAGATGGATGGATGGATGGATGGATGGATGGATGGATGATGGATGGATTCTGTGTATTTAGATACATGAAATGCAAGTTATCAAATTAGCCTTAGTAAGACCATATTCCCCTGAAAATGTATAAAATGTCATTTCCACTGCCGTCGTTTACAGAAGTAATGGTGATTTGACATTCATAAGAAATGTCAAAAACGACATAATTTCCCTTTATTTACAGTTGGATATGTTAGCAGACAAAATAAGAGAAGAGCTTGAAAAGTGTTTTGAGAACATTAATTTTCCACAGGGCAAAAGTTCCCATAGTTAAAGAAACACCAAATTACAACTTTTTCTGTTCCGTCACAACACAACGCTTTATCTGAAAAAGCAAAGCCAAACCGAACGTTAAGAACTGTTGAGAACTGACAGTAAAGGCCTCCGGACGTTCTGCAGCATTGAGGATAATGGAGATTTGGGAAAACAGAAAGGGGAAGGAATAAGGGCTGCCAAATGCCGACACGCTACAACAAACGTGGCATGGGTGTGTGGCAGGAGCGGGAACCCACAGAAGGGGAGGGCAAGTGGGGCGCCTCTGAGGCCAGTTCCAGCACTGCCATGATTATGCTGTCAGGAACGTGGGCGGTACATCCGTGACTTGTAATGGTGGAGCACAATTCTACAGCTCCATTTGCAAACACCTCATGTCTCAATTATATGTTGTGCTTATTGTAAACAATTGAGATAGTCATTACAAATATGTCCTGTTTAATTGCATGCAATGAATGAAGCAGTAAATCAGTTGTCTGTAAATTAAATATTTATAGGAATTTCTACAGGTATTTTAAGGACACAATCCTCATACAACCCAAATGTTCTTGTCAGATACTGATCCTAATGGTTGTTGTGCTTAACTCCTCAGGCAAAAATTTGATAATAGAGGTGAAAAGTATAACAAAAACATGGTGAGTAATTTCATATCAAGGGAATAGTATAGTATTACAAAGTATTACTGGAGAAGCAGTCAAGCAGCAGATGTCAGCAGTAGCGTGGAAGTGTATTGGTTTCTTGTTTCATTTGTTTTTAGTGTGCTGTAGCGTAGCCCATTTTGTAAAATAGTAAGGCATGTCCAACACCAGGTAAAGTGGGGTTGTCAAAAGTGACAGTAAGGCATTTTTATAATGTTACAAAAGATCTCGATTTCAAATGAATGCTGTTCTTTTCTATTCATCAAAGAATCCTGAAAAAATGCATTATGGTTTCCACAAAAATTTTAAGCAGAACAACTGTTTTCAACATTGGTTATAATTAAAAAAAAATGTTCTTGAGCACTAAGTAAGCATATTAGAATGATTTCAGAAGGATCATGTGAAACTGAAAACTGGAGTAATGATGCTAAAAATTAAGTTTTGCCATCACAGAAGTATTTTTTCTCTTGATTTGAATAGACCTTCATCTAAGTTCTTTGCAGTTTAATTAACTAAACTAGTTCTCACCCTGGCTTTGAGAAAAATAACAAGCCAGTAAGCCACACTGCTGTTAGACCAAGTGACTGAAACAATGTGACTGTACCAGAAATATCATGTATGCCTAAATTCCAAGCGCATCTCAATTTGTCCATCTGTGCTTTCCAAACTTGTAAGTGAAAGTAAACTAATGAGCGGCCGATCTGAAATCAGGTAGGCACGGGAAAATTGAAAAAGTCACGCTAAGCTGTTCATCAAAATTTCAGCCTGGGACGATATTTTTCTGCACATCCCTGCTATATTGAGAGAGCTTATGGTAATATGGTTTGCTTTGAGAGTGGCATATTGAAAATAAGTCCGGTGGGATCGAAAAGAGAGTGTGGAGAGAGGAATATGGCCCTGAGCAATTTCACTGTGTTTACACAGCGCCTCACAACAAGACTGCCACATAAACTCAGCCTGATGGAGCCCAGGGCAAGCAGTGGACAAACAGTGACCAGCTCGCGGACTGTAAGAATTATACTGCCTTCATGTGCCATCGGAAATATCCTTCCACTTTTGAAGTCGTGATTACGAGTCAAGTGCTTTGTGGTCGGAAAGAACAGGAATCATGGAAAACACTGGGTTCATTCTTCCCTATTTTTGAGGAAATCATATTAAAGCCAAAATGATATGTCCCATTCATTGACCACAAAATAAACATTCACAGCGCTGTCTAGATAATCAGCTTGCTGACGATTCTGGAATTTTGGTCAAATACAGGCTAATTTTTCTCTACAGTACGCTTCAAATGATTATTCATATATGTAAATATGCACTACTTTAATGATAAGACAAGGGGATGTAACTGTTGTGAAATAACTAATAAAGCATACCTGTCACAGCAGCGATCGTTCACCCCTCCGTCATGTTTATCGTTTATGGCACGCTCAACTCGGGAACTCGGGTATCAAAATTATCCCCTAAATTCCCAGTGGTAAATGTAACATGAGAGGGTGTTCACACAGATGTCACTGCAGTAAAACACAACTACCGTAGCATATACACAATTACATTTGGAGTATTTGCAAGTAGGAATAAAAACAAGAGGTAGAGATATAAATATAGTAAAATTACGAATGAGATCTCTTTATGAGATCAGAGCAATGAGATTAAATGGAGGTTTATCCCCTGAGAAAAATAATCTGTAATCTCATGTGTCCCTTTTAGAGTTTCAGGGGGGAAATATAATGTCAAACTGCTCAGATTAACAAAAAGAAATCTCAATGTAATCTCGAATATTTCTCATCCAATCCAACAAAATAATCTTAACTGTGTTACTGATTGAAATCAATTCATGTATCATTTTCTTTGTTTTTATTTCTATTTTATCTGTTCACCCAAAGTGTGTGCACATAAAGCCTTCTCTCAGTACTAAATTGAGTACTTAAACAGTCAAATACACTCAAAACAATGTTAAAATGCGAGTCTTAACGAGTAAACAATATGTTTTAAGTGAAAGTAAACCGTTGGAAAAAATCCATATGTAACAGTATAATGGATCCATGCGTCAGGTCTTAAAGTGACAGCAGCCAAATATACCTGCTTTTATTAATAATTGTCTCACTTTTTAATCTATTTTAAGAAAAAAAAAGTTGATACTTGAATGAAACATAACTGAGATCTCATGAGCTATGAAAAAGCAACCGTTGAGCAAAAACATTTTCCTTTGGGGACATAAGGAGAGAGAGAGAAAAGAAAAAAATGAGAGCAATCGAGACCCGGTGGCCAGAGAGAAAGAAGGAGATTGAGAGAGATGTGTTTCCTGTTTTAATCTCGAAGGAACACACCGTGCAGGATGTGGGGATGTTCTCGCTCCGGTGGGAGGCGGGATGGCACGCCGACGACTCCAAGGCAACCAATTTGTTTGTTTATTGTCTTGGTGTTTTGTCACGGTCACAGTTCATTGCAGTCTGCCTCCACTCCAGCACGCTCGTTTAAATGGCATCTATAAAACATGCGGCCTCTGTCGCCCATCTTCCTCATCCGTCTCTCATGCACTGTCGTTTTTGTATCCCCCTTTCTTTATCCGTCCCTTTATCCCTTCTCTCTCATTCCCTCCTTCTGTTATCTTCCAGTATCTCTCTTTCTCTCTCTCTCTCTCTCTCTCGCTTTGTCTCTCACTCCTCACATCAGTCAGGCATTATGTGGTGGCACAGAAGCTTCCAGGATGCCCACTCACATTCTCTGCGCTCACAAAGCCGCCCTGCTCTCTGCTAAATCCAATCACACATGGAGCTGCAGTCAAGAAAGAGCACATCGGCACAGGGAAGAATCACTTGCAAAATATTCGCAAGGTTACGCTGTTGCATAATCAAGGTTATGCGATTTTAGACTAATGATTCCAAACTAGCCGCTTAAGTGGTAAACAACTAAGTTCAGTTTAATGGATTTTCCCTCTAAAAGCAATTTAAAGGTAAAGTAACTTCTGCACCACTATAGAGTCACCAAACAGAAGTGCAAAACAATGACTGTTTTCGAATTGGTTTCCAGATCATTTCACCTGTTTTCTCATTGGTCGGACAAAAAGAAAGTTCAGCCCCCAAACTCACATCATTGGATGAGTTGGTTGCTCTGTCTGGCTGCAAACAGTATGATGATGTATCATACACCTATGAATGGTCAGTGCTGAGTAGATTACTTAAAAAGTGTAGTATGTTACTTATCCTAAATTAAATGAAAAAATTGCAGCTAGTAACTTAATCCATTACATTACACATTTAATATAACTGACTGTCTAAATAACAAAATCATAGGATTAATCACAATGATTTTCTATAGACAGCATGGTTTATACATCTAGCATAACATTACAGTAGTGGGTGGGAGGGGAAATTATTTTGGAACCATGACGTCTTTAGAATAATATGCTTTTTATTGCATTAATGCCAAACTGAACATTAGTGTATACATAATTAGGTGTATCTATTGCCAGCCACATTCATTTTATTTCAGTTGTCTTCAAAATATAATTATTAAATTTAAAAATTATACACTACCGTTCAAAAAGTTTGGAGTCTGTAAGATTTTTATTCTGTCGAAGCATGCATATATTTAATCAAAAATATGGTAATATTGTGAAATATTATTACAATTTAAAATTGTAAAATTGTAATTCTATTTTTATGTATTTTAAAATAATCTTTTTTTTATACAAAAGTATGTTATTTATTCCTGTGATGCAAAGCTACATTTTCTGCATAATTACTTCAGTCTTCAGTGTCACACGATCCTTCAGAAATCCGTCTAATCTGCTGCATTTCTTATTATTATCACTGTTGAAAACACTTGTGCTGCTTCATATTTTTGTGGAAACTGTGATACATTTTTTAATGATTCTTTGGTGAATAGAAGGTTCAGAAGAACTGTATTTATTTGAAATAGAAATCTTTTGTCACATTATACAGAAAATGTCTTCACTGTCACGCAATTGAATGCATCCTTGCTGAAAAAAAGTGTTCATTTATCTAACTGTGTGGCCATCATTAGGACCAGCATCATCTTCTTTTCCTCTTGGTCTCTGCTGTTACTTGACTGTTTATTGTTATTTTGTAGAGGCTTTGTCATTGTTCTTGCACACACACACACACACACACACAGTGAGATAAGCCACAGCTCCTATGAGCCATCACAGCTTTCTCAATTGGCTACGCAACTGAGCTTTGGACACATTACGTGGAGTGTGACATCCATCTCAATGTGTGCTGTAGCTGCTATATTTGCAGATTCAATGCTCTGCAGTGGCTCTGAATTGGTAATTCAAGCATGCTGTTTTGAGACTGCTTTAGTACTTTTAATTACAAACCCAAAGATTAAAATTCGATAGAGGAAAAATCCCCAATGCTGCTTCATTATCCATGCTAGCTCTGCAAGAATGTAAAAACCAGGTGGATGCGCTAACATGAATGAAAACAAGCAAAGTGAAGACAGTAAATGGGAGGATGGGGCTTCTTGTTATGGGCATGTTGTCATACCAGCTAACAAGGAATGTTCTCAGAACCTTGAATAACGTTAACAGAATAATGTTAACAGAGCGTTCTTTCAAAGTTATCTGGTCTTTAATAACGTTTCGCATAACCAAGAAAAACTGGACGTTCATCAAAAATAATGTTTTTATAACTTAATAGGAAAATTACCCTAGTGAAAAGAATCCAAACCAAAGTGTATTTAAAATACATTTACTTAATACTAAGTATACTACAGATTTATTAGCATATTTACTGACATTATCACTTTAGACTTACTAATATGAATATTATAATTACCCTTTATTTGGAGTATTTCTTTATTGCATAATGCACATTTCTTAAAATTAAGCCTAAAATGTGTTTTAATATCACTATTAGTAAGGATAGTATGATCTCTATAATATCAGTATTTAAATGCAAGATATTAAAAGTGTACATAAATATATTTGATTGTGCTAAAGTGGAACTATTGCAAGTATACTTTAAGTATATCTTTAGTTGAAATTCAGCACTATTTCTGGATAACTAAATTGCATTACAAAATTAGTAGTTCCAATTTAGCAGACTTAAAGTATACCAATTTATTATACTAAAAGTACAATTGCAGGGTATTTATACTAAGTACATAAATATCCAAATGTATTTGTAGTATACATAATGTATTTCAAATACATTTTAGTATATTTTCACTAGCAAAAGCAGAGCATATTTTTGTTAGAAAATGAAACCTGCTTAACCTGCACAATGAAACCTGCTTTAAACATACTATTATAGGTTTTCCAGCTGCATTTAAACAGTGAAACATTTATGACACACTAAACAATTCATGAAACGACAAAAAGGTAAAGGGTAACATTAGGGGTGTGACGATACACTACTTAAGAGACGAGACAATACAAGATATTGGGATCACGAGAACGAGATGAGATGATTTTGCCACCATTTTTAAGAAATCTTCCATGGTGAAATGACTAGAAAAATTATTTTATTCGACTGAAAATCACAAAATGCAAAACAATGCATATGCATTTTGAAATGTTTTAACTAGGGCTGTCACTAGTTATTATTTTAGTTATCGGTCGATTATTTTATGGTAAAAAATAGAACTGTGAAATGAACAATAGCATTTAATGACTTAAATACATAAAGAGTTATTACTTAAGTTATTAATATTTCAAATAAAGTATCAAAAGCAAGTAATCATATGGTTTTATTGAACATCCTATCTAACCCAACACGTTGCACGAGATCTGGTCATGCCCTAGATAACATATAAAACACTGGTCTTTTGACTAAAAAGCTCTTAGTTGCTGAGGCCTTGTTGCAATGTCCCTGTGTTTCATCCGTTCCTTGCTAACAGAGACCAGACTGGCTGCATGATTTCAATTTGACACAGCAACAGTGTGATTGCACCAAGCCGAGTCTCATTTCTGAGGCAGGAAGACAATGGCAAATCTATCCCGCATCGGTTGCAGTTCCCTCTCACACGCATGCAAAGCAATATCTCCAAATTACAGCCTCTAGAATTCGACAGGCTAAAGGCTGAGGACATGACTAGAGCGTTCTGTTCCCCAGGAAACAAAACAGGCTGGACGGCCCTCTCGCACTTCTGCCTCGTCTCTGCAATAAATCACCTGCCATCTCATGCATGTGTAGTGATCTTAAACACCCCTCCCTCCAAACAATGATGATCTATGATCGCTCGGTGTGGCTAGAAATATAAGCTGGATCAATATAGAAGATGCAGAGACATTCTCAACTGGTTTCGCTTCAGGACAATGATTTTACTTTGTCATCAGGAGGCAGAAGTAAACGAAAAGTCAATTAAAATAAGATGTAAAATGGAATGATACTATCATAAAACATGAATTTTGCATATTGTTGGACATACGAGACAGATAAAATGTCCAGGACTGGATTCAACCCTTATGAAGAGGCAATGGATGGAAATCTATATTTATTTATATATATGGATATAACAAAACAATTTACAAATTCATATTTATATATTATTTACCAACAACTAATATTTTTTTTGTAAAAAGAGTAATTTGGTTTTATATATATATATATATATATATATATATATATATATATATATATATATATATATATATATATATATATATATATATATAAATAATATAAATAATAATAATATAATAAAATATTAATAATAATTATGTATATATATTTTATAAAATGATATAATTAATAATATGATAATAAACATTCATATTATATATATATATATATATATATATATATATATATAATTAATATGAATATTTTAATCAAATATTAATATTATGTATTAATATAATTATTACATTTTATTATATATATATATATATATATATATATATATATATGAATATTTTAATCAAATATTAATATTAATTATGTATTAATATAATTAATTAATTTTATTATATATATATATATTAAAATGAATACAAATGTATAATATTATTATAATAAAATATGAATAATTGATGAGAACCACTAGTGTAGGAAACAAAAAGGCAGCTAGACACCACCTGCTTACCAGATGCTTCTATTCCTGAAATCATTGTGCAATACAGAAGTGATTCATGCACCTGCTTCTTACACATACGTACACTTGCAGAGGAAAACTAAATGTGATCAAGATATGCTTCATGTGTAGTTCACTGATCCATTAGTCTTGTTCTAATGTTCCTGACCTTAAAAGCAAATGTTAAGTCCTGTATAATTGCTAGCGCAAATGTCTGTATAGAAAAGTATCTTGTCATCCTATTACTGCTAACGATTGCCGCATTGACCTGCCTTAGAGGAAGTCTGAGAGCTCTTCCTACGTGCTAGACCGCTATCTATCTATATCTCACAGATCAGAAGGTCACACGCTCTCAAACGGATAGTACCTGAGCTTGACCACGGCTACAAACGGGAAATATCTGTTCGAATCTAACTGGCCTTTACGATCTTGTCAGATAAATTGCTTAGAAAAGCACTCTTCATTAAAATGCTGTCATTTTCAGTTTAGGATATCAAGTTCATTAGTGGAAAACAACATTGTTCTTTGTAAGAGGAAGGAGAAATGCCAGGGATTATTTTCATCTGTCAAGAGCAATATTCAGAAAAATATGAAAGCTACTTTTGCTGCAACCTCTAGTAAAGGAATGGTTCCCCTAATGATAAAATGTCTGTCATCATCAAACCTAGAATGACACTCCTTGATGATCCAGTTTTGCATGAATGCAGGAGTGAATGAGATTTGAAAAAGATTTTCAGTGAATGCTTCCGATCCCGATCTGAATTCTGACTTGTGATGCAGTCTGAATCATAATCACACTGTGTTTGTTCGTTTGTTGGCCAGAGGAGAACTGGATCCTCGACTGATCCTGGTTTCTCCCAAGGTTTTTTTTCTCCATTCTGTAACCTAAAGGTTCCTTGCCACTGTCGCCATAATATTGATACTGACACTGTTGACTGAGAACTTATCTGAGCTGGATGACCACATAACTGCTTTATAGATGAAATGAACTGATTTAATAATTGATCATCTTTTCAATTGAACTGTATCAACACTGAACTGACTTAAGCTGAACAGAAAAAATGCATCATTTTCCTGTTATCACTGTAAAGCTGCTTTGAAACAATATTTATTGTATAGTGCTAAGGTGACTTGAATAATGGCTTAAATTTAGGTATTTTCCTCAAAGTATGGCATCAGAAGATTTCAAATCATGAGTCATATGAACTGTTTTATAGGGTACTTCGTTGCAGTGTAAATAAATAAAAAAAACTGAATATATTTTACAAGAAAATACTATTCCATCCTTTCATCATCAAAAATTCCCATTTAGTTCATTGTGTTGCTGTTCTAATTATTTGTGAAATATATTAGCAATTTCTGAGTGAAAATTGTTTCAAAGTAGATGCATGGAAATAAGCAGCCAGGACAATGTGCAAAATTGTCGGTGAGTATATAATGAATTTTGAATTCTGACATTTCAGAATTTGTATTTATGAGTGAACAATTCCTTTAATGACTTGATTAATCAGAATCAGAAAGTCTTGCACACAAGGAATTTTTCTTGGGCCTTGTTTGATAACAAATTCTCTCAGTGGCGCTGCAGAAAATGATCTGAAACGCCAATATGTGGGTGAAAGCGAGCGTCTGTTTCTGTAACGCACTGCGATCTGTCATCAGACTCTCAAATGATGCTCTGAGATGCGAGACAGATTGCGATGCCGTGACCTTTGTTTGCGTGACCCGGAGAGCATAACCAATTTAAGTTGCCCAGCAGACACATTGACTTTAACAGAGCAGCGCCAAGTTTCGCAGTGAAACAAACCGGGGAAAGAAAAAAAATCCGCAGCTGCCCGTTGGTCTGTCTGTCAGCAATTCCCACAAATAACACGGCACAATAAAATCATCGCCCAACAGGCCCACAGGCGTTTTCAAAGGCTGCTGACGGCGATCTATAAAGCACAGTAATGGGTCACTTGTCATGGGGCGTGAAAGGGAAGATCTACGCCGGCTCTCCAGTCGCTCTCCTGGGAGCGCAATTAATCAAGGGCGAATAGTATCAGCATGCAACAAAAGCCGTAAGGTTATTACAGCCGCTGTTCTGCTGGATGAAATGCGATGATAGCGCTAATTGCAAAAAACAGCTGACCGCACACGAGACACGGAAAGCAAGATGAAGGGCAGATGAAAAGGATGGAGACAAAAGGAGGGGATGTAAAAGGAGGAGAAGTTGTGCAGAGAGTTGGTGAAGTCAGGGCCGGCCCTGCTGACAAGATAAGCAGGGGTGTTCGCTTTCATTTCTGCTGCTCTGCTCTCGTTTTACGGCATGCTTCATTTTCATTTTGACACTTAGGATTTCATTACAGGCTATAAGCGAATACGCTATGGGTTTTGATTACTAACACTCTGACTGCATCCGAAATCACATATTCTCTTGAGTAGGTACTTATTTTGAATAAGTAATTACTCCACGGCCGCTAAAAAAAGTATGTTCTATATAAAATGGCCCTGTCATAAAATGGCACACTCCGGACTTGTGGACTTCCTTAGAGTCCACACTTCGGTGACGTCATGTAGTGCAGACCTATAGGGCCCTTAGCGCGAGTCCGCGAGGGCGCATTGAGAAGTATTTTTGGGACAGACTCGATCGTCACGCCGGAAACAGAAAGACGGTCGGATTGTTGTTATGGACAGGAGCTACAGGTTCAGGGAAATATGCAGCCTATTGTTGTTGTGTTTACATATGACTCAGTAAAGCCATGACATTCTGTATTAGCCTATGTTTGAGACATCAACCACTGGTCGATGATCATAATGTTTGTATAAACTTGTCATAAAAAACGTAATGATAATTACACATTTAAATTAAATATTTTCTTCTCAGCCATGTTAACAATTGTCCGTGAGCGAAATCTCCTCCCATCCGTTTTCTGATTGGTATTTTGCAAGGATTCCTGGGTAGTTAAAGTGCGTGGATCCTGCATCTATGCGGGCTTCACGGAAGACCGCTTCAAGGGTACAAGGGGGGCGCTGCTGAGCACACTTCAGAGCGTTAAAATGCTAAATGGGACGGCCTACGGACTCTTAGACTCAGCGAGCACTCGCAATTTAAGTCCACGAGACCGAAAGTCCGCGTGAAGTGCGCCATTTGGGACAGGGCCTAAGAATGTGTGTAGTATACATGTAATCTGGATGTACTACATTCGCCATGTTGTCATTATCATGTGACCATCCAGCGTTAGTTGCGTCGCTTCACTGCCATTCATAAATCCTCTCCCGTGGCCTCATGGGACTGTAAAGTGCCCATCATATGCACACTTCAGAATCTCGTCGGAAGTAGCAGGTCATCTGGTACATTTTATGAGTACTGTGAATTCGGACATACTTCTTTTGTCACATACTGTTTTTCGCCTACTAAGAAGTTTGCAATTTCGGATGCAGCCATCTCAGTAATAAAATCACACATACAGTATTATACAGACACTTTATATTTAATGGTATTTGATGATTTTTAGATTCCATTTAATAGATTAAATGGAAATGTTTTCCAGAAACACTTTGCTGGTTGAAACTCTCTTCACGTCCTGAGAGAAATCAATAATAGAAGTGGTCTAAATATAAAAAATATGCATATATCTTCTGTGGAAGACTCAGGACCAAAACATTTTCATCCCGGGTCTGTATAACATTGTGTGTAATACCCGAGTCGATCGGACTCAGAGAACGGAGTCAGTCAGCACTGCTTGTGTGTTTTTTGTAACTTGCGACTTGTAAAATTAGGATAAGAAAAGTGTGAGCTGGGAAATAAGGCACTGAACGAGCAAACGTTAACAGTGAAAGTTATTAAGTAAGTTAACTAGAGTCGAAATGCAAATCTGCAACGTCGCATTTGTCATTCGTCACCGTGACATCAAGTGAACTTTTGAAATAATGAGTGGATTGAGCTTGGAATAACGAGAGGAATAACATGGATATAACTTTTTTGTCTGAGGATTGTAATGCATCACAATCAGTCTGGTATAAGGAAGGGAGACGACGGCTAACATTACTAAAATTAGGTGAGACAAAAAATTCTATTTTTTGCAACTGGTTTATTGACTTGTTAATAGTAATTTAGTGTGGAATATGTGACAATCGGTCCAGTCGGGTCTGTGTCTTCCCACCAGCTTTTGAAATAATAGACGGGTCCGGGTCGGTACGAATTTTTGGACCCGTGTAGAGGAGGGCGGGAGCCCATGTTTTCAAAGCTAGCTTGCTATTGCTAGCCTCTTCAAAATTGCCTACCCTACCTTTAACCTTTCAAGAAAACATATGTAATTGCTTTGCAAAAGGTGTTTTTATGTATGTTTGGGCTACGTTTTCGTGGCATTTACACTGTTTTGACCAGCAGTCAGGAGTCGTGAGTGTGTCAGTTAAAGAATCATGTGGAAGCGAATAGCTATTGGTGATAATTAAGTTGTCATTTGGAAATGTTGGCTGCGTCTGAAAGCTTAGGCAACTGACTCTGCAGGAGGTACCTCACAAAACTTTGTCGAAAAAGTTGTTCAAAAATATACATTTACACACAAACTGAACACCAACTGCAGCGTTCAGGTGCCATGTTTATTTTTTCACTCAAATATCATGGAATCAAGCACGAAGGATTGTGGGATACCCTACAGCGCATGATACATCTATGCTGCCTTCAAAAATGAATCAGATGAAAGTATGTCAGGATGTGTAGACAAAATGTGGCACCAACACTGGGTTCGGACGTACCTCGTTGCCTTTGTCCTGCCTGCAGAGGCAGCATTTTTCAGCTTTCAGACACAGCCGCTGACTATACTATTTAAATCTGTGCGCATTTTGTTCACTGTTGATGAATAATAGTGAAAAGGCATGCCAGAAAACACTATATTAAGCCATTCGTGACAAAGGATAATTTCTCATCATTCTCTGTCGGCAGCATGTGAATAATAAAATACACAGATAAACCACTTAAACTCCTGTTGTGTAACCTTTGCTGTTCACTTTGTTGAACTAAGCGCTAAAAGGCTTCCTAAAAAGCCTGTCTCAGGATGTGAAAAGAGCTGAAGTTATATGAGAGTGCTTAACTGTGTCCATTTACTTCCAAACAATATCTCTTAAATAGACCAAATCACTTGTGAATCATCACATGCATCAAATCCTGTGTCATAATTACGACTTCAGAACTCTAAATTTCTTATAAGGCTTTGAATTCTAATGATCAAGAACAAATGAAAATGAGCTAGACAACCAAGTGAATATTTAACGACCGCAATGCAAGCTGGAATAATAGCATTCATAAATTAATTTACTTTCAACCGCTCTGTCAGATGCCATTTTTATTCTTTGAACCAACCACTGAACTGCACACACAAACTTATAGAATCATTGTTAGTGAAGTAGAATTATACTGTGCATATATATATATATATACAGTATAATTATGACTTTAAAAACCACTAGATGGAGCAATTTCAGTAAATATGATGTTAAAATCAACATGAAACAATTGCTGTGTTTCAATTGAGATAAATTCTTAAGAGCACTTCGGAGTGAGAACAATCATGGCCAGCATATTGAAGTGCTCATGGCCACTAAAATGGGAACCTTCAGAATGAAGGATTTCGAAGGGAACTACTGATGGACACTTCGCTCCCATGATTCTTTGAGCAGGCAAGCAGCGCACACAATCGAGCAACCACTGCGCCTCCAAGATGACGCAGAAGTGCGTTCCAAAAAACAGTTTTTTGTTTTAGTCCCCTATACACCCTTCATCCCTTCGAAGCTCTGAAAGGTAAACCCTTCGAAGGGATTAGGGCATAGGGATGAGCCCTTCGGAATGGAACACAGGGAATGTTCGAAAAGCATTTTACTTCGGTAGTGTGACATACTTGGGGAAAAACCATGCAGTGGTTTACCTTACACATTTATGGGTAAGTACACTGTAAGTACATTGAAAGTGCACATACTGTAAAATAAAGTGCAACCAAAACAAGTGTAGGGAGGGACTTAATTTGGGGATTTGATTGGATTGTTTTTTGAGGGAAGCCAAACTTTGTGGTTCCAACATGGATTATTTCCTACAGTCCTGCCTGATAATGATAATTGAAGATTTCGAACACAGTCATTGAATTTATTTGCAAAGCCGCACCTGTACTGTGGCCTGCAGCACAGATGCTGACTGACTATAATAATAATTATGGGTAATGTGACATTGATCTGCAACCCCAACAACAATCAGCAATGATTCAGATCCAAACAAGCCGATTAAACTTTCAAAGCCACCAGCACAGAGGATTTCGCATCGCTCAGCAGGGTGTTCCTCATGTGTTCCATCATATGTCCAACTTTAGTGGTCACCATCATCTCTCTATTATTAACATTCCAATCCATCGACATCATATCCTCATCAGTGGTATTCTCACTACCATTACATCTTGATATCACCAGCTCTATATCATTTGTTAATATAAATTCCACACAGTTATGAAATAACATCAGCATCACTAAATCAGGAATAGGTAGAACAGCTGTCAATTATTTATATATGTATTATATATATATATATTCATACATTGTGTGTGTGTGTGTGTGTGTGTGTGTGTGTGTGTGTGTGTGTGTGTGTGTGTGTGTGTGTGTGTGTGTGTGTGTGTTATTTTTGTTGTTTTTATTATTTGTTTGATTTGGAACTAAAATTATAACAATATATTAAAAATAAATAAACAATTATTATAAAATCTCATACCATTTCCAACATCCTTCATGCTCCGTCAGTAACTCAGATGTACAACGCATTTTGTTTTTCTTGTTTCAAAGCTAATTTCTAATATAAAATAATCTAGGACTTACCTGTCGTTGAGCCGTCAATAAAAGTGAAGGGGTAATAACGGTCTCATTTGCTTTTCATTGTCAGAAGTAAAACCCCAGCAGTGCCAAAGACTGATAATTTCCCTTTGCGCGAAAACGATCCCGAGAGAAGCATCACCTACAGATTCAAACAAGAATGCAAATCAAATTAAAACGATTCCTGCACCAGTTCAGAAAGTCTCAAATGAGTCCTTCAAACTCCCACTCTCCAAAGTTCCTTCAGATGCGTCTGAACTTTGCGCGCTGGAACGGATCTGAATAAGCATGGATGATGAGATCTTTAGTTGCAGTTATTATAACGAAGGGTTCAAATATCCATTCTAGGCTTCTCGTGTGGTCGTGAAGAGAGGGCTTTGGGCTGCTGCAGTCATGTGTTCAGGATAGCTGCTCGCTGTGTTGTGTGGAGAGGGATGGTGAGGTGCTCGACTCGCCTCTCAAGTGTTCAGCACTTCAAGCATCCGGAGGAACCCATGGGAGATCATTGTGCGCGCGCCCGGCGCTGTGGAGAAATGGCGCCCCCTGGTGGCTACTGACTCTTAACACGTGATAAATGAATGTCTTTGCCTATTTCCGCCACAAATGACACTTTTATGTCATAATTGTGACTTTTTATGTCATAGTTTCAGCATTTTATTTATAATTATCATTTTTTTAAGTCATAATGTTGACTTGTCATCTCATAAATGTGACTTAGTATGTCAATTTTGACGTTTTATGTCATAATGACTTAGCTTTTTTCCCCGGTGGAAATGGGCTTCCAAACATTTGTTTACAGGCATATCTTTTCATAATAATTTATAATCAATTATGAGATTTTTTATAAAATTTTGACATACTAAGTCATATAGGCTACTATGAGATAAAAAAAAATTGAAATTGACATATAAGTCATAATTTTTACTTTTATATCATAATTATGGCTGTCATCATTTCTACTTTGTATGTATAATTATTACTTTTATGTAATAATTTCCACATTTTATTAATAATTATGACTTTTTAATTCATAATTTTGACTTTAATGTCATTATTATCATTTAAGTCATAATTTAGATTTTTCATCTCATAAATATGACCATGTCATAGTCTTGACTTTTTATTTCATCATTATTAATTAGCGTGATCTTTTTTCCCCTAATGTGGCAGAAATGTGCTTCCATACATTTGCTTAGAGGCATATCTTTTCATAATATTACTTATTTTATAACAACTTGTGTGCTATTATCTTAGAGCTACAATTTTGTCTAACTCAAAAGAAATATTATCATGGAAAAATGTCAAGTGAAAACAAGCATATTGATTTTTAAAAACTTCAGTATAATTTGTTTGCAGATGTAGGCTAACTTGATTTGATTTGATTTTTTACATGCAAAGAAGTTTTGAAATCAAAAGTAGTGGAATACAGATCAAAACGCATCTGTTAATGAACCCCAAATTGCACATAACTTTGATCACTAATCACTTATTTAATTTGTTCAGTCAATTCCATGATTTGCATTGAGAATGATATTGCATGAATGATTCTGCTTTGCAAAGATGGCCGCACTTCTCTCAGCTGCCTCACAAAACAAAATGTGCATGTTTTTGCTCAGAATATGGCCTCTACTGTTGTTCTCTATTAGGTCTCACTCATAGAATGCTTCCATATGGTAATTCCAATACTATTATGACTTCATCAGATTGCTCTGGTTTCCCACTTCCATAAGAAGCAGATGGGAAGGATAATCAATGAGGTCAGGGATTGCTTTGGCTTAGGGATGATGCACAGTACATTAGTGTTCACCTTTAATGACCATAGACACTCTATAGCATCATAAACAAACCCCTCCCGCTGATGGCTCGTGCCCTGCACAAACCGATCAATGCTTTTTTGCTGTTGTTGTTGCCTTTTGTACGGTTGGTCCATTTTAAGAACTTTTACCAATATAAATTTTTGAAACAGATAAATAAATCAATATATCAGGTCATCTAAATACCCAAATGCTACTACATGAAGTCAGTATCAAAGGTTGTTCTCACAAAAATATGTTCAAGCCCCATTTCCCCAAAAAATGAAATGACACAATATATATTCTAGAAATAAAGCCTATTTATGACCATGAAGATTTGTGACACTATTTTCATGACAATTAAACACATTGTCATTAGTGTAATGAGGCTATTTACAATTTCCATTATTCTTAAAGGTGATTCTTGTTATTGGACATTATTGTAATTATAATACAACATCAACATCATTATTATCTAAAGGTGCTAAATAAAGGATAATTAAATAAAAAAATGTTAATTGATTTGTCCAATGAGTCCAAATTACTGTAAGAAATATATATATATATATATATTTATATATATATATTTTTATTTCATAGATATATATATATATGAACTTTAAATACAAAAATATAAGTTTTGATTTATATATATATATATATAATATGAGTTTTGATTTTTATACATATATATACACACACAGTACAACAGATCATGTTTAGGTATATTGATGGATGGATGGATGGATGGAATTGAATGATTTTTTGGGCATTACAGTAATGAGAATGGGGGGGATAAGGAGGATTTTTCTATATACTGTCATAATGTTTAAAAAAAAAAAAAAAATATATATATATATATATATATATATATATATATATATGGTCCTAAAATAGACCTCTTTTCACATTTTATAG
The DNA here is from genome assembly GCA_030578275.1 of Meda fulgida. Classification (NCBI taxonomy): domain Eukaryota; kingdom Metazoa; phylum Chordata; class Actinopteri; order Cypriniformes; family Leuciscidae; genus Meda; species Meda fulgida. Next base: position 30,274,020 of record CM060621.1, on the reverse strand, counting down.
TGACAGTTTTCTTGATTCACCAAATAAATGAACATATTAGCCATGTAAAGTGATGATGTGATTTAGAAAACTACCAACATTTGCTGCTCTCAGGCTCAGTTTGTGCTGATTTTTTTGTGTGGTATATGAAATTAACAAGCAAAACTGATCCAAGACTAGTAACAGAAACACAAGCGTCCTCAGCTGTGTTGTAGCACATATAGGATGAGGAACATGAAGGAGCGGAATTCTGGAGTAATCTGTCCTCATTATCATGATGGATGTGTGTCTGTGGAACTGCGTTATATAACCTTTGCTCTGAAGGTGCTTCATCTTCGCTGGTCGTGTAATATTCCCAAAGAATTGATGGCACTGCATCAAAAAAAATTGAAGCAGGACGGCGCTATATCCAGGTTGCAATACACGGCATGATTGTGAAATAACAGCTGTGGTGTAATGACATGCCCTTGGGTCATTTGCACAAATTCTGAATTTTACGGGTTGCAAAACATAGTGAAAGGCACATGAGAACTGAGTGACAAGTGGCTCACATTTGCGTGATGCTGAGGATAAGGACTGCTCACATTTGTCCTGATTTGGAGCCAGCACTTTTGGTGCATATCTCATTTAGGCATTGGCTTAAGGGTGAAACTCAAGCCTCTGAGAGAGTGTTATATGTTTCCTGAGATTCCTTCGTTTCAGGGCCAAGCCGTCCATCACACTGTGTGGAGACGCAAGGGCATGAAGCAATGGTGACTGTGACACAATAGTGTTTTTGAGTGTGTGGAAATACAGGTTTAAGGCCAAGGTGTCATTTTAAATAACTCTAACCTTTAAATACTTACTGAAACACGTCATTTTTGCTCGTATCTAGTGAGAACTACTTGTTATGTTTAATAAATTCTTATTGAACATTAAATATATATAGCAAGAAAAGAAGATACATTTCAGTTTATTGTAGAAATTCAATATTTTTATTTCATTTTATTCAAATAAGAGTTAATATACTCAAAACAAATTTAGGACAACATTTTTGCTCATTTCTGGAGTATTGTTTGATACATTTGTTCAAAATATAGAAAGAAAAGAAGATAGTTTTAAATGTATTTTTGTTCATTGTAGAAAATCAATGTCTTTTTATTTTATATTATATTATTTAATTTATTTTTTTATTTAATTTCGTAATCACACAACTCTGAGTTTGAAATTGCATTTATACATATCGTAAATGAAATTAAATGAAAGCAGGCATGCCATAAACTTTATATAAAATCAATCGAAAATAAGAGTTCTCAAAACATATTTAGACTGAAATGTAAGATTTGTGTATTTGAATTGCATATAAAACTTCCATCCATTTGGATTACAGTTTTATAAACAAAGTAATAAACTCAATGTGATGCATATTTCAGTCATAAATGAAACGGGTGAGATTTCTGTAATAATAAACTGAATGTATTTTCAGGACAAAATAACCAGGTTTATTAACCATCAATACATCCATGCATTTTAACTAAATTAATATTGCTTGTTCCACAGCTATCCATAATACTTTTTAACTGAATAAAATGAACAGATTCATGCTGATTGCTCTAAGCAATCTGAATAAATACATTATTTAAATTAAATCAAATAGATGCAAAGTTAACAATAAACTATGCATGATTTTTGAGTGTAGAAATCGTACCTGTTTATTATCGGTTTTCATTTATGCATGACTGATAAATATGCAACACATTAAGTTTAATAGTTTGTTAATGTTAAAACAGTGTAATTGATGGGTCGAGGTCGAGATGCTGGGATTGACTCCAGCACTTAGGACAGTTATGTTAGGACCCTACATAGGACAGGGGGTTTGGAGAATAGATGGTGTTCATCAAATATTCAGTTTGACAAGATGTAGAAGAAATATTTCTGAAATGCACCACCTTGCTTTCACTCATTTTGTTCACAATTTACCCTTTTCTTAGAAAGTGCCTTTTAGCAAAAACCCTGCTTTTGTGAAGTAAAAAAATAAAATAAAAACACATCCAGGAAGACTAAAGTGTACTCCAGTCTAATAGGGATTCACCAAGTTCTTCATTTGACCTCAAAGGGTCTCCGAATGTGATGAACGCAGCTTGTCTTGAGCTTTAAAACTAAATTGAAGTGTAATGTAGAGAGAGAGAGAGAGAGAGAGAGAGAGAGAGAGAGAGAGAGAGAGAGAGAGACATTGAGAGAGAGAGAGAGAGAGAGAGAGAGAGAGAGAGAGAGAGAGAGAGAGAGAGAGAGAGAGAGAGAGAGAGAGAGAGAATAGGGAACTAATGGTTTCTGGGGAAAGTAGCTGTGAATCAATAATTCAATATGAGTTCCTGTTATCGCCAACATGAAGCAACAGGTTCACAACACAATATCACTCTCAATATAACCTGTTATCTGCAGCTGGTCATAATGGTTGATCCCATATTGCATTTCCTGTGGAAAAGCAAATAGAAATATTTCAGCTAGAAATATACGTTTTGCAAAAATATACGTAATTGAAGATTTATCATTATGTAAAATAATCATGTATGATTTTCAGAACAATGAAACAGGAATTGTTATAGCAAGGTTTATAGTCAAATTCTGTAATGGTGGATTTTTTGGGGCAAATACTTGCAATGTCATGTGAGAGCCAGTAGATGTCAGTCTTTAGCTTAGAATGAGAAAGAGTCCTGGAACACGTTAGCGATTCATGAGTGAGTGAAAGATTTTATCTACCGTTTTCTTTTGTTTTTATAATGGAAAACGTTCGATTTCGGTTTTAAAATCTACCATTTCAGTGTAAATGTCATAAAAGTTGCTGCCTTAAATTTTTAAGTAGGCCTACAATCAAATTGGATGTTTAAGTCATTTCAACTTAAATTGCATTAAAATGTCCTTTTTTTTAAAAATTGTTGAATCTTGTAACTTATAAAAGTTGAAAATGGCTTAACTTATTTTGGTGAGTTAAAGCAATGTAAAAACATATGTTATCAACTTATTGATCATATAGTTTTTCTACAGTGTACTGTGATGAGTTCATTTGAAAAGGTTGAAGTAAAGGAAAAGTAGTTGTTGTATAATCCAATTTATTCTCAGCATCTCTCACAATAAATATATTAGCATACAGTACAGGTCAAACGTTTGGAAACATTACTATTTTTAATGTTTTTGAAAAAAGTATCTTATGTTCATCAAGCCTGCATTTATTTGATTAAAAAGAACAACAACAAAAACAGTAATATTGTGAAATGTTATTACAATTTAAAACAATAGTTTTAATTTGAATATGCTTTTAAAAATAATTTATTCCTGTGATGCTAAGCTGAATTTTTAGCATCATTACTCCAGTCTTCAGTGTCACATGATCCTTCAGAAATCACTCTAATATGCTGATTTGATTCTGATGCTTTAAACTACATTAATGAACCTGAACAATGAACTGCATTTCTACATCATTTATTAATCTTTGTTAATTTCAACATTTAATAATACATAATTAAAATTAAAAGTTGTATTTGGTAACATTAGTCATTGCACAGTGAAGTAACATGAACAAACAATTAAAAAAAGATTAACAAATACAGTTACAAATGTATTGCTCATGGTTCATGTTAGTCAAACATGTTAACAAATTAAACCTTATTGTAAAGTGTTACCCAACATTTTTGTAATTTAATTAACAAAATTTTTTTTTTGATTCAATTGTATATGCTATGCATGACCTGGAATAAGAGCATAAGAGCTAGACATACTAAAAGTAGTGTAATATATTGCATGAGTAATACTATTGCACTATAAGTCTTCTTTGCTTTGTTAGCTCTGTATGATGAACAAACTGAAATTTAAATTATTCAGTGATTAATAATTGGGTCCAGAACTTACTGTCCATGAGCAAACATGGCAGATTTCAAAACCTGTTGTTTTATCTTTCATTTTGTATATTTATTAATTAATTCATTCATTTTTTAGTTTGTTTTGTTCACTTATTTAGATGAAATATTCCTTCGATGTCCACATAATTTGATCATTGATTTCATACTGGCCGCAGACTAATAAGATGAATTAACAGAAAGATAAGTGTATGTGCTCTGACTGTGAAGAGGAGGAAGAGCTGCTCTCCTGCTTGGCAACTAAATGTTAATTACTCTTATGGGCAATCATTGCAATGATAATACTGCTGATATGACTCAAAGATTATTGTTTTCAAGTACCTGCTTCATTTTGAGTGCTGAGAGAAACTGAGAGAGAACGGATGGAGATAAAGCAACATCCTGAACAATAGCAGGCACAATCTTATAAATAAGATTATCGAGATAAAATGAATATTTTAATGTAAAAAATTGTAAGAAAATGTGAGGGCTTGCATACTGTAAAAAGAGATGATTTGCCACCATGATGCTAGGGTGTTGTAGGTGGTTGCCAGGGTGTTGCTATCTAATCTAGAGGACTATGATTCATCACAGATCTAAAGCTGCTATATATATATATATATATATATATATATATATTTTTTTTTTTTTTTTTTTTTTTTTAAGCTGCTTGCTATATGAGGTAGTGAAAATATTTGCTGAATGTTTATGCCACATGTCCGTTTAGCCCTGATCAAGTCAGAACACACACAGAAAAAAACCCCAGTGTGGCTAAACCCTGACACGCTTTGATGATAGAAGTGCCAGACATGATATTTAAATGTTTACCAGTGTCATATGAAACAACAGGGCAGGCCGTATCTCTTGGATGCTTCATGGTCTCAGAACATGGAGAAGAGAGAGGATCCAGAGGGCTCTGAGAGAATAGAGAACATCTGAAGGCATCTTTGATTTAGTGTATTTCTCTTGTCTCTCACTGTGAGTGTTACTGAGAACACAATGTGATGGCGTCTCAAACCGCAGTGCATCATTCCTTCTCAAGGATCTCATGGGAAACACTGCACCCCCACAGAGAGCTTCTGTCAGAAACACATGGCTTTGATTCAATAAAGATTATACTAAATCATGTGTTAATGTGTCACATATGATATCCACATCCAAGACAGTGTATGTAGTTCGTCTTAAAGGGATTTCACCAAAATAAAAAGTAGTAAATCTACTCTTTTATACTCACCCTGTAAACAGCATGTCAAGTTATTTTTTCCTATTCACTCCTAAGAAAAATGGTTCTAAACAGTATCAAATTAGGGTTCTTGCAGATTAACAATAGCAGAACCCTTTTTGGTGCTAAGTAGAACCCTTTTTATAAGGTTCCATAAGGAAATATGCTTTGAAATGATCTTAATGGTGTTATAAATAACCTTTTCAACAATCTTTATTTTCATTAGTATCTTCATATTATTATTACTATTATTAACAGTATTTTTTATATATTATGTATTAATATTTCTTTTTAGTCCTCTATCTGCCTGATCTTATATCTTGTTGCCTCTATTTGGGTTTTACATTTAAAAATGAAAACACTATGTTGTGTCAACTATAGGTACTTTTATTTTATTGAGGTGGCAAATTGTAGCAAAAATGGCAGTGCTCTAATAACAGTTGTTAGCTGAATACATTAATAAATAACAATTAACATATATATATAGATGACACAATATAGATGTAATGAAGACCAAGTTCCAGTGAAATATCTTCACAATCCTCTGTCTTTACGTCTTTCATTACAGTATGTGTGTATTCTGAGTGGCAGTTTCTCTCTGCAGATGATGAGGTTATGATACGTGACAACATCTGAAAATAAACAAATGAGTTTAGAGTTACATTGAGTCTCTTCCATTTGATTATGCACAATTATGTTCATGAAGGCCAATATTAGAAAAAAAGCAGTATGAGCCCTTTACCAATGTTTAAAGTAAAAAATATATATATAAAGTTATGGGATAGCTTTATGCCTAAACGTACATACCCAGTCACAAATAAACATTAAAGTCACAATTTTAAAAAAAAAACTTTATCTAACAATATGAATCCAATTCAATATGGATCCATATCCATAAATTCCACATATCTGTTACTTACTTTATGGAGAAGAGGAGATGAGTATCCTTAACTGAACAGAGCTGCTCACAGTCACAGAGAGGTAACGATAGCAACAGTAGCTTTCCATTGCAATCAGTTTCGTTTTGGTATGTGGACAGTGGATAGAAGTATAGACCTTCAGAGCATCGCCATGACAGCTATGAAAGCGAGGCTGTGATGGATAGATAGTGTTTTCAATAGCATCCGCTGTAACAACTGTAGGCTAGTAAGCTCCTACATCACTTATAATGTTGATCACTTATGTTCTCTGGGGTTTTTTTTATCTGCAGAACAATCCAAAAACACATTAAATAACAGTAAGCTACTACAACCCACTGAAGATATGTAGGCCTATACAGCCTCGCTTTCATTGATCATTCCCGTTAAAAATCAAAGATGGCGCTACTGTGAATAAGGTCTATTTAAAGGGATAGTTCACTCAAAAATATATATTTTTTGGTCGTCACTTGCCCTTAAGTGGTTCCAAACCTGTATGAGTTTCTGTTGAACACAAAAAAGATATTTTGAAGAATGTTGGCAATTAAAAAGTTGAGGCTACCATTGACTTTGAAGAAAAAAAAATGGAAGTCAATACCGCCAACTGTGGTTATTACCAACATTCTTTAAAATATATAGGCTATTTTTTTTTGTTGTTCAACTGAAGAAAGGCACTCATGCAGGTTTGAAACAACATGACGGTGAGTAACTGAAAAGATTTTTTGAAAAGATTCCTTTTAAGTAGCCTTGTCATTAATGTCATTGATAATGACGATAATGTCATTATCACTTGCATATCATATACATATCCTACACACAATCTAATAATAATAATAATTAATTCTAATCATAATAATAATCTGTTTGTTAAATTAACATTTTAAATATTTATTTATAGGCTACTGTGCTAATAATGCCAATTTTCGTTTCGCCATATGAACCAGGGGAGATTGCGTCCTGAAATGACCTTTATTTACATTTTTTACTATTAATATTATCATTATAATTATAAAAAATAGTTAAAAAGACGAAATGCCTTTATAATAGTTGGCCCCTCGGTAGTCATTGTATAATTCGGACGGTGTGTGTACATTCACAGGCTGGTCGGCTGAGAGTGCTGTAGTATAGGCAGCGCTTACATCTTCCGTACCATAGGCGGATATAAGCCTCTCGGGTGATGATACACACTCTGCAGGGAGAGGATTTTTTTCGACGAGGAAAACATTCTCTGTCAAATCGTCACATGGGGTCAATCGCTTCCTGCATCGCGACTGAACTACTTCGTTTTTGCCGCTTGGATCGTATACGTTAGTGTTATTAAATCGTTAAGATCACCGTTCCTCGCGCGTCGCTGATGTCACATATTTCATTGCGATGATAAGCAAAGTTAAAAATGCCATGTCCTCGCTGGTGGGCGGAATTATCCCGCACAGCCACCAGCACCATCAGCAGCAGCAGAACGGCGGCACGGACGGGCTCCCGCCGCGCTTCCCTTACAGCCGCCCCGAGTTTCTGGACCTGACCCCGGAGCAGCTGCAGTACTCCACCGACCACGCGTCCAGACCGGTCATCACGCTCAACAGAGACAGCAGGCTGCAGTGGCGAACGGGATACGCGGAGTGAGTCGTGTTTTGAATGTCTAAGATGCGCATAATATGAATTGTTGGTTTAAAATGATACGGTTGAAGTGACGTCATTACTGAGGAAGGTTATATGTCACGCCTAACCAAGGGCAATGGCTCATCATCATCATCGTCCTCATCCTCTAAGCGCTCAAGAGTCAGCTGGAATGTTGGAATGTTTTCACTGAAATGTGTTGTAACTGCACTGATGATGACGCAGCTTACAGTTCACATGAATTAATCATTGCATTTAAATAGAAAAATGCTGCATATGTCAGGTTATACACGTATTGTCGTATAGCTTTACTAATGGATATCGTATAGTAGTCATTGAATGCATCTTTACCACAGTACAGTGAGTACTTTTTACCACAGGGCAGTGTATTCTTGCTACCTGTGAAACTGAGACAACATTTTTAAAAACCTGCAGCTACCTGATTTCCAGGCCTAAAACAGTCATGAAAATGAATAAGAATATAAAGGAATTTCTTTAGTTAATGCTCAGCTTCAGGGCTGCTGTCATGGGAGACACCTGGGAACATTGTCCTGAGCTCCATTGATGCATTAGGCCAGGGCATCATATTGGTGTATTCAAGTCATGTCCGAGTTATGGTATATTTAAAGGGATATTTCACCCAAAACTTATAAGTAGATATTTTGAAGAATGTTAGTAACCAAACAGTTGACAGTGGCCGTTGACTTCCAAAGTATGGAAGGGAAAAAGGGAAAAAATACAATGGAAGTCAATGGCCACCTGTATTTGTACAGGTGAAGGATGTTAGTGATGGGTGATAAAGGACTTTTTTTTTTATAAAACATTTCTAGTAAAAATACAACTGCATTATCAGTGTATACATTTTAGGAACTGGAGCGTATTTTATTTTGTAATATTAATTATTTACAAGCAAATAGTAAAGTCATGGAAATGTATTGGTAAAAAGGGATGGGATTCCTGACTTTCATAAGGCGTGATCTGTTGAGTGAAAATCAAGACCATACTTGCACAAAGTGGCCCAAGATCAAAGGAGTCTTGAGTCATGCCATCAAATTAATGAATTATTGTAATATTTCTGTGACTCAGACCTATAGAGAGCCCAGTGTGAAGAAGAGTTGGAGAGAAAACAGGCCCTGATACTGAAATATGCCCAGTTAGCCTCTGGTTATTTCATCTATTATTAACTACAGTACAAGAGGAGAACTTTGTCTGGGGATGCGTGATGACAGAATTTGAAACTGAGCCTATTTTCTTAACTTTTTAGCTGCTAGCTTTAGCATGTGCTCACATACACAGGCTAACAAACAGGTAATAGTTTTTATAGTCCTTAATTTTCAACAAGTCAACATGAAACAGTCTTCACAATCCATTTGACTTCTAACGTGATGAATGGAGTAAAATGTGCTACTAGAAAAACACAAAAAGAGAAGATTGTATAGTTGCTGTTTTCCATGCAATTACAGGTAATTGAAGACTAAAGCTTTCAAGCTGTGAGGAGGATGCAAAAGCACCATACAAGTATCATGGAGGTGTTCCATATGTCATGTGTGATATGTTCTGAAGACAGACCAAATACACCAAAATTGAAGTTAATCTTCATTGATAATCTTTTCCTGTTAACCAGATCATTGACTCATGGAGCCATATCAGTTTGATTCATAAATTAATCATTCAAATAGGTTTTGTAAACTGGAACAACCGATTCTTTAGATTCATAATAGTCAAATAAGGTTCCCAGTAAGGCTTCAGACGACTACAGCACACTATAATATTTTAAAATACATTTATAGTGCTTTTGAAGTTTTATTGAAATTGCATGGAAAAAGCGGCCTGCACAATTCTTCAGAATGTTGCCTTTTCTGCTGTGGCAGGTTGCATAAAATGCTTAGACTAGTCTTACAAGTTAGTCATCTAATTTTCTTTAGGCTTTAAGACAGGTCATAAGTTTAAGTCAGTTACATTTGAATCCGAAAAATGACTGATTACAGCTAACTTCTAGTTGGTCAGTCTTAAGGGACAGTTCTTACAAAAATAAAGATTCTGTCATTGATTACTCATTTGTCCACGCACATCATTATTCATGTGACCTCATAACCTTCAATCAAAAGAACTTTCCCTCCCACTTGCATCTCTTCTCTTCTCTGATGATGTGTTTATTGGCGTGAGGGCAGGGCAACCTGTCACTCACATAAGATCGACCAATAGCAAACCGCAACCATCCAATCAATTCCAAATGGTCAAAATCAAGTCCCACCCTACATTTTTTCTTGTACAAGACGGAGTTTTACTTTGATATACATGACAATAAGAAATAAAAGATGATCATAACTTCTGTTTCATGTTGACTTACATGACAATAAGAAATAAAAGATGATCATAACTTCTGTTTCATGTTGACTTGCATGACAATAAGAAATAAAAGATGATCATAACTTCTGTTTCATGTTGACTTACATGACAATAAGAAATAAAAGATGATCATAACTTCTGTTTCATGTTGACTTACATGACAATAAGATATAAAAGATGATCATAACGTCTGTTTCATGTTGACTTTAAAACTCTGGTGGCCTCTCAAAGACACATTGTGGGCTGTAGATTAATGGCAGCTATAGACTCTTCAGATTCCCAACACACACTCATTCTCTATAAGATATTACTGAGTCATCCACTGTGGCTCATGGAGATTGGCTTTCTATGAACATGGTGCTGCCAAGCTGGCAAAGTCAAACAGATCCAGCATTCACCCACGCCACAATAGATGAATTCCTGTCAATACATGTATGAGTGCAAGTGAACTATAATCATTGGTTCTCTGTAGGGATTGGTCGACACTAGACTAGTCATTTTTTAGCCGCCCAACAAGCTAGCCTTTTAGTGAGTTCGTCTAGTTCATCTAGATTTTTTCTAGATGAAAGTCATGTTTCAGTTTTGATATCTTGGGCTTTAATTAGCATGCTGACACTGCACTTTGCCTAATTTGTACGGTAAAACCTAGTCAATTAAAAACATGCACTTTTGCATTAAGAATCTCATTGTCATTTCAGTTTGACCTAAACAATTTGTGTGGCACATTTCTGTGTGGATATTGAAGGATGAGTTGGTGCAAACAATATTAATCAGTCAAATAGGATACTCAGGAGGCACAATTCAATATAAACAGTGCCATAAAAAGTGCCCATTTATTGTATTATTAAGCACAGTGGGTGGAGGTGAAGAATTGCTCATCAGGTTTTTCGAGTTATATTGAACCTGCATCTCTCTTCTGAGCTCACAGCAATGCTAAGATACAGCTATACACATTTATAAATGCAAATATTAATATATTTTTTATATAAGGTTATTGAAGGTTATTGCTTGAGGAAGGATATTTGATGCCAGTGTATGTTTTAAACTCACTGTATGTTATATCAATCTAGGGCTCAGTCTTCACATGAAGACAGTCTAGCCTGAAGCACTGCATTAATAAAACTCTTCTCAGACTTTCAGATCAATTATGGGAACTGTTATTTTGCACAATACTCAAGAACAAGAAAATGTGCATTATTGTGGTGATATTGGCCATATGCTCTGTGCGTCTGGAGTATTGGTCGACGACTGCTTGTTAATAAAGCTATCTAATAACAATAAGAGATATTTTTCGCATTTAGAGTTTACTATAGTGCACACCATACCAGTGTCAGTTTTTTAAATGTCATGTGATTAATCACTCAGTAAAATGATAAAAACATTTTTTAAATACATGGTCAATAAAGAAAAAACATTTTTCCTACAGTTTGGTGTATTCCACCAGCAGGGGAAAACGTCTCAGGTTACGACTGTAACCCTTGTTCCCTTTCGAGGGAACTCGAACTGCGTCGAATGACACTTTCTCATGCTAATCAGCCAAACCTTGACCTTTTGATTTTGACAGGTTTATCCCTGCTCTAAAATGTTTTGCACAAACTGTTAACATCAGGCTGAAATGATCAAGAACATTGTTAAAAATAACAACTTTTCTAATGTTGGATTTGGGATTCTTCAGAAGGATAAATAAAATGAGAGAGGGGCTTAGCATGACTGTTCTGCTCAAAAAAGAAAACCAATGTCAGTTAACCAGTCTCCTGAGACAGGAAATGCTAGAGAATAACACTAATGGTGGTAAGGCTTGCTAATAAAGGGTTTTTTTTGTGGCTTTAGCTCATTGCTCTACTCAGTATTTTCCACAAAGAATAAAGTTAGTTCTGCTTTCTTTTTCTTTTGCACGTACAATGGTTTTGCTTCTCTTAAAAAGCAGAATTTTCCATTTAATGTGTGTTACTTTCATTTAAAGAAATCACTCTATGTTGAAACATAATGTGGCAGAAGTAAAGTAAAGAAATTGTAACTTCAGAAGAAGGAACTTGCTACAATGAGACTCCTCTTTTGAGAGTAGCTACAGTGGGGCTTTGTCAGCTGATTCTAAACGAAAACCGCAGCATTAAGAAAAAAAATGTGTATAGCATAATGATGTACTATTATGCTTGGATTATAATTATGGGTTTATTGCTTAAAAATCTTTTGACATAGTATGTCTACAACATCCCAATTTTATGTATGCATAAAGTTGGTTGAAATGCATTTTTGCTACCATTTTTTTCTTTTAAAATTGGCATATAAATATATATATAGAGTATGATTTGACAGACAAATGTACATAATTATAAATAAAACAGAGACTTGCCTGTTTCCTGTGCAGTTTCTGATGTTCTCAGATCTTAAATAATCTTTTTTTATTATTATTATTTTATTATGCTTTGGGATTTGTAGAAGAAATATTGAATAAGGGTCACAAATTGTTAAAGAGAAACTCCTAACATTTATATAAATATCTCATCAGATCTGCTGGTTCATGACTGGTTCTCAGCAGATTAGGAAGAGTATGGCTTTTTATAATCCTGATTTGGAAAATAATGGCTTTATCTTTCTCTTCATGTTAGACTGCCATAATACTAGAAATTATATTTCGCTGTATAATAGGCGTTCTCCTATTCACACACACACACACACATTCTTTTTTTAATTTAGGAAAATTACACCAATGATTTTGTCTCTCTCTCAGGGTGATAAATGCTGGGAAGAGCATGCTGAATGAAGACCAGGCTGCCTGTGAGCTGATGTATGTCAAGAAGATAAGTAGCAAGCATCAGCGCAGCTCCATGTTACTGGAGGAAGGTGGGGTAAGTTGGTCTATGACACAACATCCTGAAAACAACAGGATGCAGCGAAACAGTTTTGTGGCTGTGTCACTGTCATCATTTTTTGTTTGGATAAAAAAATTGCCTTTGAATACTGCAAGATACATTCTAATGCCAAACTCTATTAAAATTAATAGTGAGGTGAGTCTCCAGTGCGCTTCAATTCTTGGTATCAATACTTATGAACATCTATATAAAAAAGATCCCTGATCTACTTTTGCAGTCCAGTTGTTATGGATAAATTGAACTGGACAAAACTGGTCTCAGGTAAGATTATGAAAGATTTAGCTTGCTGAGGGACGCTCAGCTCGCTGACCCAGGCGATCCCATTGAGCTCTGGCATCTGTTTCTGTTGCTGAGCACATTCATTTGAAATCCAATCTAAATTGAAAGAAAAGCCACATATAATTGAAATATTGTTCTATTTTTATCTGATGTTCTTGAAATTTACCAAGAATCCGAAGCTAACCAAATGAAAGTCACCATGAAATCAAAATTGACAATTCGTTCTTTTTTTAATGAAATATTGATTTATTCGTGCACATAATGTTTTAAATTTTTTCATGCGCCTTCGTTATCTTTAATCAAAATAGCTTGCCCTCCCTCTTGCAGCGACATCTCAATTCTCTGATGATGTGTTACTGGCGTGAGGGCGGGACAGCCTGTCACATAAATTACATCAACCAATAGCAAACTACAACCATCCAATCAATTCTTGATGGACTAAATTAATTCCCGGCCTAAATTTTTTCTTGTTCGAGAAGCCGTTTCACTCAGATACACGTCACAATAGTGAAGAAAAGGCCATTGTGCGGACTTGTCAGGCAAAGCATAATTCAGACATCATTATAAAAGGTAAAATAACTTTCAACCACAATACTACTCTTTTCTAAGTCAGACATAGAGCAGCTGCTTACAAAAGCTGGTAGTAGCTGCGTTTACATGGACCATCATTTTAATCGGACTAGTAGCGTATAGAAAAGTCACATGTAGCTACCGGTATGTCAGTCTGAATGAATTGGCCAAATGCGATTAAAATTTCATTCGTATTGTAAGGGGTTGTTTAAACCTTTTCTAATCCGTTCAACAGGATATGTAAACACTTGCTCGGATTGAAAACTGAACCTGTAAAGTACTGTGCATGTGCAATGATGTAGAAATGGCGTAATGATGTATTACACACGGAACGAGCTGCTGTTGAAACTTTTCAACTTTTGATTCAAAGTGCAAGTTTTTGAAAACGATACCATTATCGTCTCTGTGTAAACTACAAAAGCGCGAATTTGTGAAACCGGTGACGTCTTGGGCATGTGTAGTACGTGTTCCGTCTATATGTGTGTAGAGTTTCTTTAATACTGAAGACAGCATAATACAGCGTTTTTAGTTGTTTTCATGGATCTGTGTGAACGGCGATCATTTTGTCAACGTCGTCTGTATTTATATACGCAAACAAACGCAAAGAAAAAACTTTTTAGAACATCGTTGCCGATATCAAGGTCCTGCCTTCACTCCTGTAGAAACGGTTTGTACAAAGTTTACTGTGTGAAATTAACAGTTATGAACATTTTATTAAAGTTTTATTAAATGGACACAAATTAAAGTTGAAGCTCCAATTTCCTCCCGAAAATCCCCCCAAAAGTCTGTTGGTGCCTCAGTGACTACTTAGTTTAGAGGAGCTGTCAGTCACAGCTGTCAGTCACGACGTGACATTCGTGTTTTTATAGTATCAAATAACTAACTAAGACCAAACTTATTTAAAAACTTAAACTTAAATCAGCGTGATAAAAACTACCTACAATGACAGAAAACATCTTTGGAAAAAAATTACTTAAATTGTAATTTGATTGTTTAGTTTCCATCGCATCTCATTAGACTTCATGATGATGGCGGGGTTTATGACCTATACTGGGACCAACCTCCTGGGAGCGATCGAGACGCTTTGGCTTCACTTTTCAGCACTTGTGTGGAACGCTTGAATATAAGTCTCAGGTGTAAGTTTCAGCTCAAAATAGCCCACAGATAATTTATTATACCATGTTGTAAATGCCCATTTTTAGTGGAAGAAGAAACATGCTGTTTTTGTGCATGTATCTTTAAATCCAAAGGATTTGCTGCTGCCCACCAGAAGTGGGCGGAGCCTTTACAGCTCGTGCCTCCGATACTCTGCCAAAAACTAAAACACCTGTTTGGTTTTGATTCTCTCTATTGCGGTCACGCTCACGTGACATTGCAGTTCTCATTAACAGTCGGTTATGTCAGTGATCCTAAACAGCAAGTAAAAAATAGTAAAATAGTAAAAAAATTTGATCTGAGTATTAAAGTAAAAGCAGTGTAGTATACAGTACCTACTGTTAGTGGGCGGGGCCTGTGCAATGTGAAATCACATTGCATAGAAACTGCAATCGGCTTATTCTGAGACATTTCTTATGATTTATGGGGATTTGAAAAAGGAGTGGGTGGATCTTTACCATTATAGGGTGGTTGTGGACACACACTGCCGACACACATTTATGTTCAAACACCATGTAAAAGTGAATTTTGCATAATAAGTCCCCTTTAAATCCACCAAAAAACATCAGCTAAATCAATTTAGCAGATTATGTGAAATTCAGTTATTGAAAACTAAATCAAAATATAGAACAGCCTCATTGCATAACTGCTTGTCTAGAATGATATATTTATAAAGCTTAAGTTTCCAATACAAGCTCACTTTCAAAAGGCCTTTTTGTCTTGGTGAACATGTTGAAGTGAAACTTCTTTTTTTTTTTTTTTTCTGTGTGAGAGTTTTGATCATGTGATTTGGTCCAGGCAGTGTTTTTACCTATCCTGGACTCATGACCTTCAAAGTGTGCGTTTGCATAAGTCTGATCTCTCTGATCCTCATCTTCAGTCGACCCTTATGTCCCCTCCATCTTACCTCAAAATGGCACGTAATCCAAAGTGGAAAGCTGTTCGTCTGATTGATTAAAACGTCTCCTTAGATAATATTGCATTGGCAATAAGAAGGGTTGTGACATCTGTTCAAGGGGGGCTTTGGTATTGTGATGAATTTATCTCTTGATCCCTCTGTTACATTCCTCTCTCTTCGCCATTCTCACTTATTTTCAAGTATCTCATGTTTCTCCTAAAACTGCACAGAAGAAATTAAAAAATAGAAATAAATGAGACAATAGTTGATTTGTATTGTTAACAGTAAAGCGTACAGATTTAGAACTAGATTTACATTTAAAACATTTCTGGAGAAAATGTAAAACTTACCACCACAATTCTAGAAAAATACTAAATAAATGTCTTTGGTTGCCAGGGTGTTGCTATGCACTTGTTAAAGTATTTTGAGTGTGTTTATTCAAGTGTGCTATTAGTATGCTTTTTTAAAAACTAAAAACAAGAAAGTATACTTTCAGTCTACTTTTTATGTACAGTCGTGCTCAGAATTAATGGTACCTCTGGTAAATATGATAAAAAATGGCTGGAAAAAATAAATCTGCATCATTTATCCTTTTGATCTTTCATTCAAAATATTGGCAAAAATCTAAACTTTCATTGAAGTAAAAGAATAGAAAGTGGGGGGGAAATCACATTATGAAATAAATGTTTATCTCCAAAACACGTTGGCCACAATTATTGGTACCCTTTTATTAAATACTTTTTGCAATCTCCTTTTGCCAAGATAACAGCTCTGAGTTTTATCCTATGATGCCTGATGAGTTCGGAGAACACCTGACAAGAGATCAGAGACCATTCCTCATACAGAATCTCTCCAGATCCTTCAGATTCCCAGATTCATGTTGGTGCTTCTTCTCTTCAGTTCACTCCACTCATCAGGTCTGGGTCGGTCATGGCAGAAGCTTCATTTTGTGCTACTTAACACATTTTTGTGTTGATTTTGATGTTTGTTTTGGATCGTTGTCCTGATGGAAGATCCAACCACGGCCCATTATAAGATTTCTAGCAGAGGCTGTCAGGTTTAGATTTTTTATCTGTTGGTATTTGATAGAATCCACGATGCCATGCATGTATCTGAACAAGAAGTCCAGGACCTCCAGCAGAAAAATATGACCACAACATTAAAGATGGTATATTAAATTGTACACATGGGGTACTTTTTATCCTTGTGTGCACCAAACCCATCTTGCATGTTTGCTGCCAAAAAGCTATTTTTTAGTTTCATCTGACCACAGAACCCTGTGCTGTTTGAAGGTCCAGTCATGTCTGACAACTGAATTTGCTGGGGTTTGTTTTTGGATGAGCAAGGAGGATTTTTCTTGAAAACCTCCCAAACAACATGTGGTGATGTAGGGGTTGTTCAATTTTTTTTAATAGGCTTTCTGAACCCAAGACTCAACTAATCTCTGCAATTCTCCATCTGTGATTCTTGAAGAGTCTTTGGCCACTCAAACTTTCCGCCTCACCATGCAATAAGACAATATAGACACACGTCCATTTCCTGGCAGATTTGTAACATCTTTAGTTGATTGGAAGTGCTTAATTATTGCCCTGATGGTCAAAATGGGGATTTTCAATGCTTTAGCTATTTTCTTACAGCCACTTTCTATTTTGTGATGCTCAACAATCTTTTGATGCACATCAGAACTATATTCTTTGGTTTTACTCATTGTAATGGATGATTAAGGGAATTTGGCCTTTGTGTTTCCCCATATTTAAACTCTTGTAAAACAAGAAGTCATGGCTGGACAATTTCATGTTCCTAGTCACCCTGGTGTGCAAAAAAAAGGTAAATATGAATGGGAATATACTTAAGAGATATTTTACTCGTAAACAATTCTAGGGGTACCAATAATTGTGGCCAACTTGTTTTGGAGAAAAACATTTATTTCATAATGTGATTTCCCCTCCACTGTCAATTATTTTACTTCAATGAAAGGTTCGATTTTTGCCAATTTTTTGAATGAAATATCAAAAGGATAAACGATGCAGAATTATTTTTTACAGCCATTTTTCATCATATTTACCAGGGGTACCATTAATTCTGAGCACGACTGTACATACTCAGATACTTAAAATTACACTTGACTTATACTGACAGAAAAGTCTAAGTAGATTTGGCCTATACTTGTACTTAATTATACTTTTAAGTATATCTCCATCAAAAGATCAAGTATTATGCGCTGGATGAGAATGTTTTTTAAATATGCTGGAGCATTACTATATGGTTGCTAGTGTATAATGGGTTTCCAGGGCATTTCTATCCTTCTTTTTTTTTTTCATGTTGCTATATGGTTGCTAGGATATTATTTACCTCAATTTGCTCCCTATTTAATCTCATTGATGTTTACGAGAAACAATTATTTCTTCGTATTATTTCTTTTGCGTAGGTGGTTTCAAACAATCAGAAATGGACTGGTAATCTCCAGCAGTATTTACTCACGAGAGGTTATTAACCAGGACAGCAACTTCTGTCCTCTGCTTAAATCACGTGACGTTGCCCTCCCCCACTTAATACCCTCTCTCAACTCCTCTAAATCAATTACATCATCCTACCCTCTGCTGTGTTGCCTGTCTGCAAGAGTCAGACAAACAGGCAGATAAAAAGATACCAAGACCACAGATTCACTTGACATGGACCTCTTGAGCTCTTTAGAAACAGAGATCCAGCCACAAACATTTGCTGCTGCCACAGGCTTTCCCGGCTGATCTGACATGATTGAGCGGGTGTAATCTTGTCAACAGGTAATGACAGGAAATTGAGATTGGAGAGTATTTCTAGAAAAGCTGTGGAAAGTGTCGAGATGCCCCCCTGTGGTTTTAAAAAGGCTTTGCATGTTATTGTGCCGTCTTATGTGACCCTGAAATTCTTGATACTGATTGGTCCATTGTGGCATTCTACAGTCAGATGTTTTTGTAGAACATTAAATTGTGTAAATGACCTATGTCCCAGAAACCCGATTAATCTGCTAGTATTATTGATTTAAAACCACTTTTTTTCACTAGTCAATAATTAAAGGAGAAGCGTATAATTTTTTATTTTTTTGCAATGTACAATACAATCTCTCCTATTCCAGCATGACGTGAAGAGACATCTTTAAGTAAGCCACTGGTAGTTTGAGTTCCTGAAATGTGTAAACAGTTTGGCTATTTGAAAACATTGCCCCAATTGTTTGAACTAAGAGGTCAAGGTTCAGCTAGTTGGCATAATCCAGTTTAAACCTACTGGTAGAAGCTGATACTGCACCATAATGGAGCATATTAAAAGCATTAAAATAAAGTGCATCTTTCTTAACTGACACTTTCAAAAGTAGCTGTTTATTTATTCTGACAAAATAAATAATTTATATATATATATATATATAGTTAATAAGATTAAAGTAAATAAGAATAAAGTATACATACATATTATATACAATTTTTATTGTAAAACATTTTGGTTGCTTTACAAAAAGGTTTCACTTGTTAACATCAGTTAACTACATTAGTTGACATGAACTAACATTGAACAATACTTGTACAGCATCTTAGTTTATGTTAATTTCAACATTTACTAATACATGTGTATGTCACTGAACTAACATGAACATGAATATTGTTATTAACTAACATTAACAAAGGTTAAATCGTATAAGAATATTGTTCTTTGTTAGTTCGTGTTAGTTAATGCATTAACTAATGTTAATAAATGAAACCTTATTGTAAAGTGCCAGTATTTTAAACAATATTTGTTATAATATATTAAATATTATACATTTAAAATCTGTGTTTCATCAGGTCAAAGTGGCTCACCCAATTGCATAAGTTTGGGGCGAAGATATTGGTTTTGCAATTCTGTTTCATGCCACTAATGATGCCGAAATCACACACCTTCCCCTCTTCCTCATCCCTACAGGACACCTCAGGCATTCCCATGCACTTCTGGGGAGTGTTTGATGGACATGCTGGCTCTGGTGCTGCTCTCATGGCATCCAAAGTTCTCCACCGAATCATCCGCGATCGGCTTTGCGATGTCGCCCATCTTCTAGAAAATCAAAACAGCCCTCCGCCTATCTGTCTGGCCAAGAACGGGAGCCCCTTCCAGGCTGAGGCCAAGAAAGGGGCCTGCCTAGATGGAGAGGACCAGGACGGGCCCCCGGATGAGCCGCGGTTCCACATTGAGAAAGACATCAGTGTGGAGAGCCTGGTCATGGGCATCATAGAGACCGCCTTCAAACAGATGGTGAGAACTGTAAAGGATAAGATAGACTTGTGGTTTTAGTCTTTTTTGCCTTTGGAGGACTAGGTGAGCCACTTAAAAAAAAAAATTATCAATGTATTCAAAAATACAAATGTAAATAGATAAATCACTCTACAAATTGACAAATAAAACAATTTATTTACTGATGTTTAAATGTTTTTAGATGTAACAAATATTACATTTATATATAATTTGAACTGCAAAATTTGCATTATTATAAAGCATTTGGCAACTATTTTTCTTTATCCTTTTGCTAGTTGAGTTAATGCTATTGGACAGTTCAAACTTGTGAGCAGCCAATACATTTTTAAAGGGGTCCTATTATGCCTTTCAGATTTCTTTAGTGTGTGATGCTGCTGTTTAAACATGAAAAATGTATTTTAAAATATAAAGTCACTCCAAAGGGAGTTATTATCTATATCCGTAAGCACTGTTTCTGGCCTTGCTGAGTTGCGTTAGCAGTGTGTTGAAACTTGCGGTCATGGTAAGGGCTACGACATTTCCCAAACACACTCGAAGCAGTTGACCAATCACAATGCACTGGTCCAGCCGACCAATCAGAGCGCATTGTGCTTTTCAGAGGGAGGGGCTTCATTGAGACAGGAACTAAACAGTGTTACTGACAGACTGGGAAGAGAGGTGCTGCAACAATGGGTGCTTTTCAAACGGTAGGCTGCATCCTAGTGAGGCTGTGTCCTTCCTAGTCCAGGAGGCTTGCAGTCCTCCTCAGCATCAAATGCTAGAATGAGACGGTCTAGTAAGTGCGCAGGGCTACGTCATAAATGTTTCCGCCCCGTGGTCACGACGCAAAAATACAAATAAAATTATTATTTGAAAAATACTTATAACGAGATATGCAGCCTTCTGATTGAGAAGCATCCATATTAAAATATGTGAAAAATGTTCACAACATTCAACCATGAAAACCTATTCTAGAAGACCCCAAACTAAATTTAAGACTAAAATCATAATAGATCCCTTTTAAGACATGCATGGCATGTTTTATGTACTTTAAAAATATATATGCAAAAATTTGATATTATTATGTATTGTTTAATAATATTGTGACATTTAATTGTAAAAGTGATCATTTATTATTTTATTTATTTATTATAATTTATTTATTTCGGCAAAGGATAGACTTCAGAATTCATGTTGGTAGATCTAACATCCATGTGTTACTGGCATGAATAACACTGGGCATTATACATAGAATTCAGATTTTCAGAATGTGATTCTGCTGAATGTTGTGCGGATGTATGCATTGCAAACAGAAGAAAATACTGAGTCTGTGTTGTGCCACTCAACAGGACGACCTGATTGAGAAGGAGAAAGAATCTTACAGTATCTCTGGTGGATGTTGTGCCTTGATTGCAATTCACTTGATGGGGAAACTCTATGTAGCAAACGCAGGTGACAGCAGGTAAGATGCCTTTAAAAAAATACAGTGATTAAATGTGCATGTTATATTAGCAGGCTAACAGAAGATGGTCTTTATCTTTAGATAAAATAAGTAAATGTACAATCAAGAAGTTAGTTATGCTAAATAATTCGGTTTTAAACAATCGACTCTAATCTTGACAAGATGCATTGACTTTAAAGCTGTGCACTTTCATTTCATAAGAGTTTAGTGAGTGGAATGTCATTTTCGTATTTTTTTTAATAAAAGGCCATTGTATTATATTTGCCGCAGTAAACTGATTTTTATAATGAAAGTTTGAGGAAATTGTTATTGCTTAAAATTAAAAAATTACATAAATTTGTCTCTAAGGAGAAACAGTAAAATCCATGTTAATTTTTCAAAGATGTTACCTGGGATGTTTCCAAATGACTCAATTACTGTGGCAGTTACCCATCATGATCATCTTGGGGATTTTAGCAATAAATGAGAAATATCAAAATAATGCAAATCACTGAATACCATACATATATTTCTTGCTATTTACTATCCAGTGTTTCTGTAGGTTGTATAATACATAATACAATCACCTAAAATAATATTATTTCCCCACAGAGCCATAATTGTCCACAACAATGAGGCCATCCCCATGTCCAATGAATTCACACCAGAAAGTGAAAGACAGCGGCTACAGTACCTGGTGAGTCACCTGTGTTATTGTCCCAATAGACTTCCCATTGTAAATCTTGTTCATTCATTATCCTGCGTGACTGCTCCATTACTATTTTAGATCTTCAGTTCTGTTACACTTCCATCATGTTTGTGTTGCTTTTGTCTAGGGCTTCCTCAAACCGGAGCTGCTTGGGAACGAGTTTACACATATTGAATTCCCCAGACGCATCCAACACAAGGAACTCGGCAAGAAGATGCTCTACAGAGACCACACAATGACTGGCTGGTAATTCTGAACCACACATATGAGGATGAACTGTAGCAGCAGCTATTATATCTAGATATATTTTGATGTATATATTCAAGTCTTTTACTTTATTGCATTAATAACCATTGCCTGTTATTATTTCAGGGCATATAAGACAATTGTAGAAGATGATCTCAAGTTCCCGTTGATTTATGGGGAGGGGAAAAAGGTAAGCGAATGATTCTGCTTCTTTTCTATTTAACTTTTATTTAACTCGCAAAGGTTCTGTAAATGGATTTTATTTTAAGCTGCATAACAGTAACATTTGTTAAAGACATAGACTAACATATAATCTAATGAAGGTGTCTGAAGCTTTCTCCACACAGTTTTCACAGCTATTTATTACAAAGCAGGAGTAGTGAGGTGTTGCAAATGGGAATTGCCATAATGTTCTGCCAGATGTAGGGCAGAATAATGTCTTGTTTGATAAAGTTTGTAGGTATATAAAATAACCATTTTGCTGTAATGGCACATAAACTTCCAACTGTGTGTGTGTGGTTCAGGTATATCCTATGTTATGGGGACAAAATGTACCCACAAGGAAGGCAATACCTGACATTTTCTGAGGAAAACAGCTTATAAATCTAAAAATGTAGAATGTTTTCTGTAATGGGTAGGTTTAGGGTCAGGGGATTAAATATACAGTTTGTACTGTATAATCATTATGTCTATGAAATGCTCCCATAAAACATGAAAACCCAACTGTGTGTGTGTGCTCGTAGGCTCGAGTCATGGCTACTATTGGAGTAACGCGTGGTTTAGGAGATCACGACTTGAAAGTGTACAACTCCAACATTCATATCAAACCCTTCCTATCCTGTTGCCCAGAAGTGAGTATATAAATGGGTATTAATGTGAAAATATTTGCAAAGCCATTTATTCTTCTTGATTTAAGTGGACAGTACACTCTCCAAGAAATGTTTTTTGTGTACATTTAAAAAATATGGCATATGAAGCATAACTGCATGAAAATAGTATAATATCATGCTCTTATCTAGGTCAAGGTGTACAACATCTCTAAGCACAAACATGGGTCTAATGATGTCCTGGTCATGGGTAGTGATGGACTGTGGGACGTTACAACTGATAGAGATGTTGCAGACGCAGTATCAACTTTCCTGTCTGGCCGTGAGCCCAATGATCCCATGAGGTGAGCGTTTGATCTTTACATCATAACTGACCTGATCATAGGTAGAGCACCTGGAGATCACTTCATTTCGCCATTATGAAGCGCACACATTTTTCCCACACATAAAATTGAAACGCTAAAGGCAAATAATAAAATGCAACTAACACCACTGTTCAGAAGGTTTGAGGTTAGTAAGATTTTAATGCTTTAAAAAAGATGTCTCTTATGCTCACCGAGGCTGCATTTATTTGATCAAAAATATGATAAAAAAAAAACTTAATATTGTGAAATATTATTACAATTTAAAATAGCTGTTTTCTATTTTAATATAACTTCAAATGTAATTTATTCCTGTGATGAAAAGCTGAATTTTCAGCATCATTACTCCAGTCTTCAGTGTCACATGATCCTTCAGAAATCATTCTAATGCTGATCTGCTGCTCAAGAAATGGTAGTGTATATCAGATGTGAATCAGGTGTTGTAGTAGTCACACCAGCAGATGTCAGTATACATTTTGTCATGACTAAGGCCCTCTATGGTCATTTTTAATTTACTTTAATGTTCAAATGATGATATCATGTTTGTCATTTTATGCTTTTAAAGGTACACTCTAGCAGCACAAGACCTCCTGATGCGGTCACGTGGAGTCCTGAAGGAGCGAGGTTGGCGGCTGCCCAATGAAAGACTTGGCTCGGGTGATGACATCACCTCGTTTGTCATTCCATTGGCTGGGGCAGAGTTAGAAACATGACCAGGTTGGTCCACCTTCAATGGACAAGCACAGCCGGACACGTCCTTGGCTCCATCCCAGAGAAAGGGCTAGGAAAACCAAGAAATCCATTTTCAATCTGTCAAATGGCTCGGATGCGAGAGACGTTAAATGCAACTTTCCCTTGTCCTCCTTCTCCGACGAGTCGTACCATGAATATCGCCAAGCCCATGTCAGGTGTGAGGAGACGTCATCAAGTGCCATTTCTCTCGCTCTCCATCTCCTTTCTGATTTGTCGAACGCAACCTCCGCAAGTCAGTACGGGACTGGACCACTCAAAATGTTTGGGTATTCTTTAACACCAGTGGATCATTTGAATCTGAATCTCAGTGTGGCAAAGGAATAAGCCAATACTGCTTAAACATCAACGCCCTGATGGCAAGGGAAATAAAAACGAAGCACTTTATATGTAGCAGAATCCATTTGAGCTGTAATTTAAACTGCTGAATATATTTCCTAACTGTTCTGTCTCCAAAGAATGTTTCTGTTGACTGAATTTAAAGGGATAGTTCACCCAAAAATGAAAATTCTGTCATTAATTCCTCACCCTCATGTTGTTTCGAACCCGTAAGGCTTTCGTTCATCTTTGGAACACAAATGAAGATCTTTTCGATTAAATCTGAGAGTTTTCTGTCCCTCCATTGACAGCTACACAACTACCACTTTGACAATTCAAAAAGTTCATAAAGAGATCTTAAAACTAATCCATATGAATCAAGCGGTTTAGTCCAAAATTTTTGGAAGAAACTTGATCGCTTTTTATGGTGAACAGATTTAATTCAGGCATTAATTCACATATAAACATTCTTCAGAAAATTTGGACTAAACCGCTCAATTCATATGGATTAGTTTTAAGCTCTCTTTATAAAAAATTTTAAGCGTCAAAGTGATAGTTGTGTAGCTGTCAAAGGAGGGACAAAAAAGCTCTCAGATTTCATCAAAAAAATCTTCATTTGATTTCCGAAGATGAAAAAAAACTCGTACGGCTTTGGAATGACGTGGGTGAGAAATTAATAACAGAATTTTCATTTTTGGCTGAACTATTGCTTTAAGGTTTTCTATAGCAAGATGCAATCAAACAACAAAAAACAGTGGGCATTTCCTGTGAATGCATCGTTTTTTTGTTCATCTCAGCTGTTTCGGGTTCAGTCAGGCATTATTTTAAATGGACCCAATGCAAATATCTATATTCTGGAACAAGTATTAATCACACTTCTGTAAAACTAGTTGAACCAAGCTTATTTTCCTTACATCGGTACAAATATGTACATATACAAAATAATATGTACAAATAACCTAAAACATCATTGACATGCACCAGGCTTTCTATACCCAAATGAACTGATTGCTTGAACTGCTAAATGACCTGTTTATTTTGCTGTAGATAAAACATAGTTTGGTCTGAAACTGTGTCTGTAAAGAATCGCAAATCAAACAACCATGTAGATCCAAACCTGAAACTGAGAAACCTGAACTTAGTCATTGGTCTTTTTGTACACCTTGAATGTACCTTATTTCCTTTACTTGATGTCAGTGTTGTGTCTGTGTAGTATAGTACATATATAAATTGATTTCTGCCTTTCAAATGATGATTCATTGTCAAAGGAGCTAACTTTGCAAATTATGTGACTAATTCTAAATAAATCTATCCTTTTTATAATGACCCTGTTGTTATTTTTTTTGTGCTACATTAATTTGCCCTATTGTGCATGAGAAATGAGTGTTACTGGTGTTAGTGGTTTATGATGTGCTTGTTATTTGTGCTACCACTGCACCCTGCTGTGGCGGGACAATTGCAGCTATTTACAGATACTATTTACAGATATTAAGACTGTAATAAGGATTATAAAACATGCTGTTCCAGATAGTGACCACGGGTGAACACGATTTCACCAAGTACAACGTGTTTCTGGGTCAAAATCTTTGTTGATCCTGGTACAACATTCCAATCAACCAATCAGATTTGGGACAAGTTTACAGTTAATGGCAAGTTTAGGCTTATATACAAAAAGGGTTAGGAGCTTCTACATCAGTGTTATTCCTCCATCATTTCCCTCTGACTTTAAGGATAATTTATGAGTAGGGTTAGGTTTAGGGGTAGGGTTAGGATTACATTTTCTGATAGGAATGTTGTTCCAGGGTCAACAAAATATGATTAACTTAATTGTCAAATTCACTGTGACCATAGTGACCACTGTCATCTAACTCAGACGTATAAAAACATAATGTTTTTGAAAGTCTCTTATTCTCAATAAGGCTGCATTTATTTGGTCAAAAGTACAGTAAAACCAATAATATTTTGAAATATTATTACAAGTGAAAATAACTGTTTTCTATTTTAATATAACTGTCTTAAAATGAAATTTATTTCTGAAGCAAAGCTGAATTTTCAGCATCATTCCTCCAATCTTCAGTGTCACACAATCCTTCAGAAATCATTCTTATGCTGATTTGCTTCTCAAGATTTCTTATAATTATCAATGCTGAAAAAAGTGCTGCTTAATATTTTTGCAGAAACCTTGAAGGAAACCTATTGATGAATACAAAGTTGAAAAGAATTTATTTGAAATAGAAATCTTTTGTAACATTATTGAGGTATTGTTATGGTTAGTTTCGATATTTTAAATAAAATATTATTTTATAATATATGTCACAATAGAATAATTATGTCACAATGGAACAGTCTATTATAGACTTTTCAGTACAATTTAAACAGTGAAACAATTATGACACAGCAATTTGGTCATGAAATATTGATATGATCATTTATCACATTTAAAACTCGTGTGACCACTTCCCTTTGCTTCCATGAAAAGTATTTTTGTTCTGGAAAGAACAAGACAGTTCCACATTTCGATTACATTTTAATTATACGGTTCTTGTCCCAGTGCACGTCAGTGAGGTTTTATTGTGCTCACTTATATAATATTAAAGCTTGATGTAGTGGTCTGTGTGGTGGTGAACGACACCGGACTGCTTCTCTCCAGTCCACAGCTTCGGAAGAATGATGTCATTATTCTCGGTGTAGGAGGGAGGGACCGCAGTGATCCTCCTCAGTCCTCAGAGCCGAACCGCCTCCCTCACCAGTCAACATCCAGCAGCGCAGCCTCGACACTGATTCACATTAATGCGGGCGGGTCTTCTATGAGTCGAGCTTCGTATCTCAGCAATAACAACGTGAAATTTCTCCACAGTTCGCCTAAAACTCGGACACGCTATCGACAGGGAATAACCCCCGCGAGGATATAAGGTATTTATGTTTTCATTTTGTGTACATGACATATTTACTTGACATGTCGGACTTTAGGAATTCTGGTAGAAAACAAGTTTGGTGAGGCGGTGTGGGAAAAGTAGGTGGTGGCTCGTAAACTGCGAGCTGCGATAGTTCTCATACAAGCTCGTTAATGTTTTTAATCGCTCGCGGTTACATGGGAATTATTTCAAATTTATAGTTTAAAGATTAGATTGTATGACCCATACTAAACAGCGAATATCTACATTTAGAGTTCTATTGAGTGTATTAAAAATTAAACAAAACACATTTGCGAATCATAAAGCTCCGCGTGAGCTTTGGATATCTTGCGAACTAGCCTAATTAATTGCTCGCGTTTCGAGTCGTGCGGAAATCAGTTTCCTTCAGTCATACAAGGGCGTTGCAGTCGACAGCGCTTCAGTTGAGTTCAAAACTTTTCCCCTGAACCCAGCCGAGCGACTAACTAACCTGTTGTTCCACCGAAGAGAGTCTGCCAATATGACATGTCTGCTTATCTATACAAGCACTGCCGTCTTCAAATTTGCCTTAGGCCAAAGGCTGTGTTCTGTGGCAACCAAATGCTTGGATAAGACTTAAGGCAGGCCTGATCTTTAATCCTTGAGGTGTTGTAGGCCATTTTACACTCCTAGAGTTCAGATAGCCTTTGAGAGACATTTCATAGTTCGTTGACTTCGTTCATACCCAGATTTCAGTATTTTGTATGATATGAGGGACAACTGTTGTTTGAGTCAGCATAGACAGTTTTTCCATCGTTCTGGAAAGTGGAATTCCAAGAAATGTCAGGGAATGTCAAAAGTGTGTGTTTTTTTCCTTCCAGGCCTGGGAACTTCTCAGGGAAATTAGTGAAGTCGTAAAAGGATTTGGAAATGTCTATAGTCAATGCTCAGGGTTTTTTTTCGACTAGAAATGACCCTTTAATAATAATCTAGTCATCAACTGGAAAATCAACTGGATATTCTTTGATCGGAATGAGGGATGTAATCTCACTTTATCAGTAATATGATATTGGTAACACTTTACAATAAGGACTCATTTATTAACATTAGTTAAAGTAACTTATATATTAGTAATAACAATGAGCAATACATTTTGTATACAGCTGTTCATAGTTTGTTTTAGTTCACAGTGCAGTAACCAATGTTAACAAATACATCTGATTTTAATAATGTATTAGTGAATGTTGAAATTAACATTGAGATTAATAAATGCTGTAGAAGTATTGTTAATTCTTAGTTCATGAAAAGTAGATAACCAATGAAACCTTATTGTTAAGTGTTACCATGATAATTATAAGGGTAAACAAAATAGCATGGGCATGAACTAATGTTTCAAAATATGGTTCAAAGTTGATTCTAAAACATAAGAAGTGTATTTTACACAGGTTTTGTTATACATAACTTTTTTTTAACGTAAGATCCTAATAGTTTGCTAATATACAATGGTTGTCCTAGTCAAGCATGTAAACCCACATCCTAGTTAGTTGTAATCCTTATTTAACTTAAAAAAAAATGCAATGGCTTTGGAATTGATGTTTTGACTTTGTGTATTTAAGGTTGTAGGACCAAAAACATCAAAGTTCTGTCAACATGTAATAATGTCAATGCCAGACCTTAATTTAGAACTAAACTGAAAAATGGTATTCTAAACAAATTCAACCGAACACAGATTACAAATTGAACTGAACGGGTCCTTTAGAAAAATGCTGTTTTAAAAAACAATTGACGCATATGAAAGACATAATATCTGCCACAAGTGGAATTAAAAGGCTATTAACCAGGCCTGTCGGGAAATGACAAGAACTGAGCGCTGCCTAAATCCAAAGCTTATTAACTTTTGGGTTTCCACCTTCTGTTTGTTTATTGCTTTTCTGATTATTACATCCATTTTACATTTGAAGAGAGAGGAAGAAGTTGTATCATGCTGCTGAACTACTGATTGAAGACTGAATGATTTAAGACTCATAATGCATCAAATATATGCAATAAAAATCATAGGTCGTTTGATGGTAAAACTTGTGGCTGTTTTCTGCAAAAATAAATCCAAATCTTGAACAACCCTCCTCATGTAATAGTTTGGTGCATTAACGTCACTTGGAGTCTGACCCCAGACTAAGATAAATGAGCCAATATGGATTAGGTTTGCTGAAAATGAAAATTGACTGGTTTCAGACCAGCTCAGCATTACAAACTGCTCCCAGAATCCTCAGTGTGCTTCCTGTTGCATTAAGCCTCTGGCTGCCTTTGTCAACCTGCCATCTGGTGAACTTTACCACACTTTTCAAATATTTTCCTGGAGCAGAAATGCATTTAAGGTCTACAACATCTAAGGCTCATACAACTTTTTTTTTTTTTGGAGCATTTCTGTTCTGAGTGAGCATGTGGTGTCTTTGAGTCACATGACAGGACACATTGTCAACTTTTTAAGATAAGACAGACACTAGTTAGACCAAATTACAGAGTAGTGTTCTGAGACTTAAGCAGTCCCAAAATGAATCAAAATATAGGTTTACATTTGAAAACTTGGACTGTGAAGACAGAGAGAGGTTCTTCTACACACTCTCATGGATAAGGGGAAGTCAAACCAGGACAAAGACGTTATCACTGTTAAACCAGATCGTTTCAGTTTATTATCTTCTGCATTGACGAGGTGTTCATGAGGTCATTGTATCACTTGCAGCGACATATGAAATGAGTCAGTTTCTGTTCCTGATGTCACAAACAAACGTGATTTCATTTTATTTTGGTCGCTTCATTCTCAAAAAAGGATTCATATATTTGAATTGCATATAAAAAAAAATTCTATCCAATTGGATTACAGTTTAACATAAACTAATAAACTTAATGTGATGCACATTTTAGAAATTTTGTCTATTGGGAATTGATTGGATGGTTGTGGTTTGCCATTGGTCAATCTCATGTGAGTGACAGGTTGTCCCGCTCTCGTGCCAGTAAACACCATCAGAGAAGAGAAGTCACTGCAAGAGGGAGGGGAAGTTTGATTAAAGATTATGAGGGCACATGAATAAAAAAAAAAGTAATGACATGCATGGATAAATCATTTATATAAATACTGCAAAGTTCCATAAAAACTAAGAGTTGATTTCATTGTAATTTTAAATGAGTTATGGCAAATGTTTTTTAGGAGATTATTTAGTTGATTTCTCTTTTGTTACGTTACACCAGCAAGAGTCAAATTGTCATTCTTACTGTACTATTAAATGATCCTAATAAAATTCTCGGCCAATTGTCAAGTACTTCAGTTTTATTTATTCTATTCACACATTAGTTTTGGACTTTGAACAGTAAACTCCTACAAACACTTTGTTTGGAGACTTTTCAAGTGTTGGCATTTGTATTTGAGAACTGCTCTGGTTGTGTAACCTTATAACCTTATTTTAGGCCAGGTTTCCTCAAATCCATCCCTGGAGGGCCACTGTCCTGCAGAGTTTAGCGCAAATCATGATCAGACTCACTCACCTACAATTTTCTAGTAACTCTGAAGACCTTGACTAGCTTGTTCAGGTGTGTTTGAGTTGGAACTAAACTCTTCAGTGCAGTGGCCCTCCAGGGCCGTATTTAAGGAACCATGAAATAGATTTGTAAACTGTCTATTAAAGGAAAGGGTTAGTTCACCCAAAAATGAGATTGAGAACCAATGAGGTTCATTCTTGTGTGTTACGCAGCACGATCGAGCTTCCGTTCTTAGCAATATTCCCTTCTTATTAATTCCAGTAAGGTAAAAAAAAAAAACATTTAGTCAAACATTATTATTCTGTCTTTTTGGCAAAAC
This sequence comes from Meda fulgida, assembly GCA_030578275.1. NCBI lineage: Eukaryota > Metazoa > Chordata > Actinopteri > Cypriniformes > Leuciscidae > Meda > Meda fulgida. The sequence goes on along the minus strand of CM060621.1, from coordinate 30,242,671 downwards.
TTTTTGTTTTTTGATTTCCATGAACAACCAATCATTTTCCTATGGGTTTAACAAAAATAACACCGCAAAAACAACTGGACTAATTAATTTAAATTTCAAACATTAAAGACATGTAAACAGTAATAAAATCAAAACAAATTAGCAATAGCACAAATAAGTACAACGGAACAAAGTTCAGGTACAGAAATTGTAATCAAATTTAAAATAACACTGCATAGTTTACTTTTTATAAATAAAATATAGATTCATTCATATTAAAGCTACAAAAGTTATTTGTGATTGAGTGATTTGTATCTTCTTCTTTTGTTCTTTAAATATCATTAATGACACAGATGGCAGCAGGTTTATTAGGCTGCTGTCACTTTAAGGTGTCACGCTTGATCCCATATACTGTTACACATGTGTTTTCTTTCTCAACTGTTTACTTTCACTTAGGACAAAATCGACTGTGTTTACAAATATATTTTGGCATAATTTTATGTGCATTTGTGCATTCAAACACAAGAAGACACGTATGAGAACTTAATTCAGTATTGCGCACTATATGAGAGACGGCTCTATGTGCACTCTTTGGATGTGTGCGCAAAGAAAACAGCTCACGGTGCAAGTACCAAATAGAGTTTTCTTTTGTGTCTTATTGTGCTTGCTTATGGTTTGAAATCACATTAAGATGTGCACACTGACCTAAGTATCTGATTCCAGAATTGGAATCCATTTTTGATCCCCATTCCTAAAATGGAGTGACAGAAATTTCATTTCAAATACCTTTGTTTGTGCTTCAAAGATGAACGCAAGTCTTACGGGTTTGGAACAACACGAGGGAGAGTAATCGATGACAACCTTTTAATTTTTGGGTGAACTAACCCTTTAAATGCAATAATATATCATACTGTAACTTATTGCAAGTTACTATGTAGTTTGAACCTCAAAATAGATGAGATGGACAGTTCCCCCACTGTTCCCCCAGAAACTTGTACTAGTTGTGTTATAAAAACAATATTTGTTTAGAAGGACTTTGAGATGTGTCCTGTGCTGATGTGTTACAGGAAACAATTTTAAGCCGGTGCTGTTCACATGGATTTGAGTTTTTCTCTTTTATTGTGCGAAGAACTGAGTCTGTTTGCTTCTATAACCTGAATTACCCGCTTTCCTTTATTTGTGTACTTCTCTTTTGTCAATAATTGTACAGGCATTTTTTAGATGACTCATTTGAGGGTTTAACATGTTTTTGAACACATGAATCATGACTTCAGTTGAAGGCCTATTTACAGGAAAATGGAAGACAGCAGGGAATTCCATGCATTTCAGACTCTGCTACGTAAAAGATACAATGCTGATCAGTTGCTTGCTTTCAAATAAAAGTGTCCCTGAGCATCAACAAATTTCCTCTGAGCTTTTGTTTTTATTTTGATATCTCAGAGATTATTCTGAAAAGAGATTTCTTCGATCAAACTGTACTTTTTTAGACGGTGTTGCATAACATTTAAAATAACGAGGAAAAAAAGAAAAAGAAAAAAGATATGATTATTAGTGGGGTTTGGCTGTCTAAGTTAATATAATTTCTCCCAATAATGAAGAATTAACAATTTAACATGTACGGATTTTTATTATTAACAATTCATGCTGTGAAAATATATGTATCTGTAAGAAATATCTCTACTTCCTTGCAACATTTATACTATGATATATAGAAATAATATATATTATTAATTATTTAAATAAAATGTATCCCTTAAAGGGATAGTTCACCTAAAAATGAAAATTCTGTCATTAATTCCTCACCCTCATGTCATTCCAAACCCGTCAGACTTTCGTTCATCTTCAGAACAAAAAATGAAGATCTTTTTGATGAAATCTGAGAGCTTTCTGTCCCTCCATTGACAGCTACACAACTACCACTTTGACGCTTCAAAAATTTCATAAAGAGTTCGTAAAACTAATCCATATGCAGAGGTGGGAAGTAACGAATTACATTTACTCGCGTTACGTAATCGAGTAGTTTTTTGTGTACGTCTACTTTTTTAAGTAGTTTTTAAAATCTGTAATTTGACTTTTACTGAAGGAAGTTTTGATTGATATAGTAATAGTGAATTGAACGGTTTAGTCCGAATCTTCTGAAGAGACTTGATCGCTTTATATGATGAACAGATTGAATTTAAGCTTTTATTCACATATAAACTTTCATCAACTCACACATCAGCTGTGGTAAACAGTTGTGGCATGTTCGCTTGACGTGCGAGAACCAATGAGGTTCATTCTCGTGTTTCGCAGCACGTTTGAGCTTTAGTAAGAACCAATTTGTTCTCGCGCATCAATCATGTTCGGTTCTGTTTATGTTCACTGATCACTGTCTAAATCGCTCAATTCATATGGATTAGTTTTACGATCTCTTTATGAACTTTTTGAAGCGTCAAAGTGGTAGTTGTGTAGCTGTCAATGGAGGGACAGAAAGCTCAAATTTCATCAAAAAGACCTTCATTTGTGTTCAGAAGATGAACGAAAGTCTTACGGTTTGGAACGACATGAAGGTGAGGAATTAATGACAGAATTTTCATTTTTTCAAACCTTTAAGTTGCATCTTATATTTATTTTCCAAAGCGTCCCTCTACAAAAATTGAGACTGAATAATTGCAAAAATGTTTTGGATAGAATCACATAAGAGCAACAAAACGTGTCTAATTTATTCTGTCAAAGAAACGGCAACTTCTTTTCTCCATTATTTTCTATGCTCCCTCGCTCTCTGTCTTTAGGAAATAAGCCCCTGCGTTTCCTGTGGGTGGATGGCGCTTCATGTGAGAGAGAAAGAAACCCAGGCCGTACTAAAAATAAAGTTCTTTCTGCTCCAAGGAAGCACAATCTGATGGAGACCGGTTGATAAGTAGTCGTGTTAAAACAAGCCAGACAGTGTAGAAGAGTGTTTTTTTAATCTGTTTGTAATCTTTGAATACTAAGGAAGAATAGATGAGTATTGGGAGGCTTGGAATGACGATATGCACAGCTGTGCTTCCCTGCAGGCACATATTCATCATGGATGCAGGGCAAATCTCCCTTATCGCCCACACAAAGACCCGTGCTCAACGTCTTCCTCAGAATTGTCACACTAGCTCCAATGAGCAAGCGAGTTAGTTCAGATTGGTGTTGGTGATCAAGTTGATCGAGTAAATGCTTTCCTCTTTCGCCCAACTGACATCTTGCAGTTTAGATTGCAAATTGATTTCAATTGTGTAGCCAGAGTCCAGAATTAACAATCGCCAAGAGGCAGATGTGAATAAAAATGGGTTTGTTGAGTAAATAAAATGCATTTTAAAAAATGTACTTATTTTAAAATGTTTCAAATAAAAGATGTAGAATTTGATTGTTTATATTTATTGACAATTTCCATAGCCATCACTGTGAAATAATCTTGACGCTTATTTGTGTTCAGAAGCCTTGCGTGCGTAGTGATATGTTTTTTGTAGCCCATAAGGATTGTCTCCTCTGGTTGAGTTTTGCATCGGGTTCACATTAAACAGATGTTCATCTCATGTTTGCGTACACTTTTTCCCCTTCTGCTCTTTATTCAGCGGCGTGCATTTGCCTTCGGGTCTGTTGTTTTGTTATGGTGGACAACATATGGCTGAATGAAAAAGATAACATTGGGATATACTTTAAAAAAGAGCAAAACAAGTAGTTTTGTGTCACGTTGGAGGACCAAGCATGGAAATAATTGAAGAGCTGTTTAGTGTTGAATTTTAAAGAATTTCCTGGCCACTCTAATAAATAATAAAAGTGAATGATAGCAGGTCTTTCACGCTTCAAAATGACAAAAACTTTACAAAAGTGTCCTAAAAGTGGTCCATATGACTTCTGAAGAGCCTTGATGTTACCATGGAAATGTCTTGATATTTTTGGTGGATTCATGAGAGAGATTACTTATTGATGAACGAATCATTCAGGCCAGTTTTGTGAACTAATTCTTGGAAAAGATCTGACTCAAAGGAACAATTTGCACTCAAAGACAGACTTTTTGGACTGGAGCTAGAGCTGTATGACTAATCTTTAAAATATTACGATCTCGATTCAAACACCCACACGATCTCACTATTTGCCTTTATCTATTAAACCTTTGACAAAATCACACCGGAACATTCAAATATGCGTTTGCGTTGCCGCTGAGCTAGAGAGCGCAGTTGTCATGTAAAGGTATGAAACGGCTTCACAAACCGTTTTTTAAACCACACAGTAGGTCTATTATTATTTCTGTTACAAATATTCATATTAAAAGTTTATAGTTCAGATAAACGCTGATGTCTACAGAAGCAATGACAAAAAATGTATTGTCATTGAATCATTCATTCAAGAGATTTGTTCAAAGACAATGATTCAAACAGTACTAATGAAACAAGTGAGTCATTGAATCATTCATTCAAAACCTGATCCTCTATTAAACTTAATGTTATTTTGTTTATTTGTCTGATCAGATTCGTGATCTCTGTTTGAGATCGTGATTCTAAATTTATCCAGAATCGTGCTGCTCTAACTGGAGCCAAACTTACAGTACGTTCCCATAGTGCGTTCAGCTCTTATTTCAAAAGATCAACATGAAAGAGTCTTTTCATGACATGGAGCCGATTGTAGTTGAATCAAATCTCATATTTCCACTCCAGGTATGGCTGCTATCAGGAAAAAGCTGGTGATCGTGGGAGATGGAGCATGTGGGAAGACCTGTCTACTCATAGTGTTCAGCAAAGATCAGTTTCCAGAAGTCTACGTGCCTACTGTGTTCGAGAACTATATTGCAGATATCGAAGTCGACAGCAAACAGGTTGGTATTGATTCTTGGCCGCCTCCAAACCCCCCAAAGCCTGTTTTTATACAACACATCTTACTAATATTTCCAGACCTTGAGTTTTGATTTGTTTTGGAAATTGCTAATTGTGAAACCCAAGCTGAGATCTACAGGTAACCCAGAATGTGTCATTAGTTTTGTTTTCTTTAGTCAGTTTTACTGTCATATTCATCCTGAAACTAACTTAGAATCTGTGAACACCGTTGTTGTTATTTTAGTCTGATATATCAGTATATCCTATATATACTATTTATCCAAACGATTGCACCAACTAGTGTAAAATGATAGGCATTTTTTGGAACAGTGTTGTTATAGTGAGAACAATTAAAATTATTTGTAATTGAAAATTATGGTTAACTGAAATAGAATAGGTTTAAGTAATAAAATTACCAAAACTGAAATAAAAAAACAGACAAAATAGAAACATTAAAAAAATGCATAACAAAATGACTAATTGAATAGCCATTGTTTTGGATCAGTTGTTATTGTGGACTAAAACTAGACTGAATTAGATAAGATTATAAACTTAAATGCAAATTAGTAATGTTGCCTAGACTAACTAACTTAAAAATAAATGAAAGCTATATATAAAAAATATAAAAATGTGAAGGGGTCTGATAGATCTGATGTTTTGCAGCCCTAAACCCCTACAACGAAATCTAAAGGGGACTTGGCAAAACAGGAAATGGCTGTTCTCTCTGGTTTCCTGACTGGACTCAAGATATCCCCGCCCCTGTTGCTGTGACTCGCCAACCCCTATATAGCATGATTAAACCGACCACTTCATTTCCTGTGATGGAAGAGGGTTTTTTTGGGGAAGATGGGCTCATTCTGTGTCTCCAGCACAGGAAATGTTGAAGTCAAGGAGCAGGATGGCATCTTTCAAAACCCCTCGCTCTCTCAGCAGTGTTACGCTGCTAGGTTTCTCAACATATAGAAGCTTCCCAGTGGCGAATGAGAATAAATCTTTCCGGCCTTTGGAAACATTCTCTACTTTATTTGCGCCGGTGGATAAACATACATTTTTAAAGTCAACATAAAAATTGGCTCTATTTACTTAATACACGTTCCTGATTCAGCAGTGCATGTTTCTTTAAAGAGGAAAAATAGATTTATCTTCATAATCTTTCTCTAAAACTCGCTCTGCAATTGATATGGCATTCATTTTTGGCTGATGCCACCTATGCATGCTCTATGAAAAACGATGAGCCATTTAAAGCATTATGGGCTTCCTTACTCTGCACTGAACAGAATGTTTTGATGTAGAGCTTCAGATCAGTGCAGAACGGAGGGAAAAATAGTCTCCTCTCTCAGTGAATTGAGGAAAGGTTGTGTAATGATGTGGCATCAGGCTCGGTGTATGACTCAGCGGCGGTATGAAACTAAGCTTCTGTCCTACAGCAGAGCAGAAGGGATGTAGTTTATTTCCCTCTAATCTCCCGTTTAACTAGGCTTGTGATTGGATAAGCCAAGGCTTGTTGTTGCCCTGTACAGATTATATGAGGGAAGAGTGACATATGTGAAGGATTGATACCTTAAAGTTCATTTGCTTTTACAGTAGGGATCTTCAATATATCTGACACCATATCAGTGTTGGCTGAATCTGATAATAGGTTTTCAAAATAATCAGCATTGCTCTGACATTGAAAGTAGAAAGCAAACTCTAAAAAAGATTTTTCACAGTTGTAAATAAAATTAGGATAATTGGAGTATGTTTTACAAGAAAATACTATTTTTTAGATTTTCTACTTCAACATTTTAAATTTAATTCAAAGTGTTACTTGTACAATCATTGTAATTGCTGTGTTATATTTATTAGCAATTTCTGAATGAAAAATGTTTCTACATCAATTTCTTTTCCAGCGTAGAAAGGCACTTTTAACCCACTTTTTACCATTACATTCATTCAGAGATTAATTTTTTCCACTATTCATTTATTCATAAAACATCAAATGCATTTATACATACAATGACTTGGAAATGATCGTTGTTGACCATGTTTTGGTTGTTCTTGTTGTTCTTGCTTGTTATGGTGTTGTCTTGGCTGAAATGTTAAACATTTTAAGGGGTTTTATTTATTTAAGTTTGGTTTTAAAATTATTAATTTAAAATAAATAAATATGATTTGAAATTTAAATATTTAAAATAAATATTTTTTTAATATTTAAATTTAGTTTGCTTAAAGGGATAGTTCACCCAAAAATGAAAATTATCCCATGATTCACTCACCCTCAATCTGTCCTAGGTGTCTGACTATCTTCTTTCAGACGAACACAATCAGAGATATATTTTAAATGTCCTAACTCTTCCAAGCTTTATAATGGGAAGCCTTTTTTAACCACCTGGAGCCGTATGGATTATTTTTTATGATAGATGGATGTATTTTTTTGGGCTTCAAAATCTCGCCCCCCCCATTAACTACCATTATAAAGCTTGGAAGAGCCAGGCTATTTTTAAATACAACTCAGATTTTGTTCGTCTGAAAGAAGATAGTCATAGACACCTTGGGTGGCTTGAGGGTGAGTAAATCATGGGATAATTTTCATTTTTGGGTGAACTATCCCTTTAAAATATCAACATGTATAACCAACATATAGCCATTTTGTTGTCATGTGACAGTAACCCTATAAAACATGAAATTATATCTCAAATAGAGCTCCTGTAGAACCATATGAATATTTGTCACTCTTAAACTTATCAAACAATTTAATCTTTTTATAACATGGTTTTCAAATCATCTAAAAAAAAGTGCAAAAAAATAAATTGTGAAAAAATAAATTATAAACCCCAAAAAATCTATATTGGTGCATCTGCATTAGTGTAGAGAAGCAAAAATAAATTTGTCATTGCATCATAATAACCTGAATATATCTGGTCTGAATAGGTCTAAGTAGAAAGGGCTTGTGAGAAGGAGGGAGCTACACACATAAGCTGTCTTAAGCCTGAACTGTTTCTTTTAGGAATGTGTAATGCTCTTTCTTTTTCTTTTTATTGTATAGTGGGTTGTACACTCCTAAGGGAGACTTGGGTTGCATGGTCTTAAAGTGTGTATTAAAGGATTAGTTCACTTTAAAATGAAAATTAGCCCATGATTTACTCACCCATAATAAAGGCCTTCCGAATCAAAGCCATGAGTTTGAAACATGTTAAATATGATTTTTTTTTTTTTTTTACACAAAGTAAAAAAGTTTTACACAAAGTGCCCTTCTGCTTTTGTCCAACTTATTTGGTTGTAAATAAGCATGATGCGAAGTCCAGTGTGCTGTAGAGATCATTAAAGGCTTTGACTTGCTGTTTCAACTGAGGTCTGACTCATCCTGTCCAATTTTGATCCATAGGTGGAGCTGGCTTTGTGGGACACAGCAGGACAGGAAGACTACGATCGCCTGAGACCTCTGTCTTACCCAGACACAGATGTCATCCTCATGTGTTTCTCCATAGACAGTCCCGACAGTTTAGGTAATCATATTTTCCAAAGAGTCCAAAATCTGGTTTATATGTAAATGCTGCGTCATTCTTATTTGTGTCAAGGCTGTTCTTACTGGAAATACAATTCACTAAGTCATCAATTTATGCAGGAAGTTCCTGTGTTTTGTCTAATTGTCAAGGCGCATCATGATAACACTTGTGTCCATGACATCACTGTCCTTTATCTCCACCAGCTTCCCGTAGGAACATCCCAGTTTTTTTTTCCTTGTGATAATAAATGTTGGGAAGCTTGAACAAATTATATAAGTTTGTGTTTAAAAGTTATCACAGACAGTTCTGAGATTATTCAGAATTCAGCCACTTGATTCAGCAGAATTCAAAATATCAATATTTATATACAGTATATATATATATATATATATATATATATATATATATATATATATATATATATATATATATATCAGTCACATAATTCCCCCAGCAGTGAAATGGAATGGAACCACCAAACATGAATTACTTAATATCAATAATAGGATTGGATTTGTTGGGTCAAATCCCTTATTTCACTCACACCCTCTTTGGGTCACATTAAAATCATTCTATTATGTAAGTATTATTTAACCTTTTTGTCATCATATTTCTCCTTTAAATTACAGTACCTATGAAGACTTTCTCTATATTATATTATATTATATTAAATGACATGAATATGATAGTGGGCAACTGAATATAGCACAGCATAGATTGAGCAAAGGTTTAATGTTTGTCGATCCGGAATGTGAAACTAAATGTTTGTTAGATAAACAAAGATTTGTTTAAATTATAAAAATGCGTATTTGCTGAATGCTTGACGGTAAATGAGAAAGTATTTTGTTTGTTTGTCTGTTACTAATATATATATATATATATATATATATATATATATATATATGAAGAGCTCTTTTCCAAAACGGGATAAACGCCATTTTTGTAAAAAATGAGTTTGTCATGTCATTTTGCTGTGTTCTAAACCTATTCACTGCTCCATCAACGTTTCATGCCAAATCGCTATATTTCCTTGTTTAAAATGTACTGCAAGATCCAGTTATTTTCCAAACCGGGATAAGCGCCAAACCTATTTTTAGCCTAAATGCGATAAATCCTCTCTCGACCAATCAGAATTCAGTGACCGCTCTACGCAATCCAACACGGCGGCGCTCTGAACAGAGGTTTGTTTATGTTCATTCATTCATCAAAATGAGTGATAACACTTTTGATGGCCTTGATGAGCCAGTGAGACCTTTTCCTGGGGGAAGAAAACGCAGGCTGGACAAAGAAAATCACCAAAAAGAACAAAAAAAGAAGGCTCGTCACTCGGGTGGCGCGATAAAAGGCTACCAACAGTGGGATGTCAACATAAAGTTGCCGCAAAAGGTTTCTGTCAGGCCGAGAGGCTGTCGCCGGACGATCTGATAAAAAACACAATCTACCATAGCAACTTATCATGGTCAATATAAAGGCCAGTTTATCTCGTTTATCTATCTGTAGGCTAGTACGTAGAACTATTCAGTACTTTTCACGTCACATTAGCATGACATTACTTTTTTCACCAAATGACTATTAGCCTAAATGTGTCACTAAATTGAATTTATATTAATTTATACAAGTCCCTGATTATATGTTGCATGTTCTCTTGTTTGTTTGTTTTTTTTTTGTTGTTTTTTTCAAAGACAAACCATACATTTTTGAAAAAAACTTGATGGATTTATAGTGTTTTGGAAAAAACTTGATGGATTTATAGCGTTTTGGAAAAAACTCGATGGATTTATAGCGTTTTGAAAAAAAATAAAATTAACTTTGAATTTATCATAAACAATATTGTTGTTTGATTTAATAATCGTTGTTCAACATGTTCAGACTGAGCCAAAAAAATATTTTAACAGGATAAATTGAATATTCACAAAATGTGAGGGTCTAGGTAAAAAATGTAATTTTCCTGAAAACTATTGAAATGGATTTATAGCGTTTTGGAAAAGAACTCCTCAAATATATATATATATATATATATATATATATATATATATATATTTCATGATAACAGAGGTCTAGGGGCTCAAATTTGTTTTAAAATGATATATCAATCTTGAATGTGTGTGATCTCATAGAGAATATCCCAGAAAAGTGGACGCCAGAGGTGAAGCACTTCTGCCCCAACGTTCCCATAATCCTCGTGGGCAATAAGAAGGATCTGCGGAACGATGAGCACACACGGAGAGAGCTGACTAAGATGAAGCAGGTGTGTTCCCGGGGCCTACCGCATCACCACGATGGGGAGTCCCATTAAAAAGCTCTTAGCAGCCAGCATTACTGACACTCCAGAAGGCCTGATCATTATCATTTGTCAAACCTCTCGTACTCGAGCGATCAGTCCATCCTCTAATAACCAATGACTGATGCTATCATGCCTCGCCCCTTAAATGATGTGTCAGCAATAGTGTTCGGTTATCTGGGCAGATGGCCTACATTAAATCTATTCATTTAGCGAGCAGAATTGACATTGCATGTCATAAGTCAGGCTTTAGCTGCAGCCGCGCAATTCTGACGTCCCTCGTTCACACAGTTCAAACAGTAATTTGGTTCTAAATCTTATTGAATGGGATGATTCAGTTCCAACTCATGTTTTGCAGGAGCCGGTTAAACCTGAGGAGGGCAGAGACATGGCCAATCGTATTAGCGCATTTGGATACCTGGAATGCTCAGCCAAGACTAAGGAGGGCGTGAGGGAAGTATTCGAAATGGCCACCAGAGCGGCGCTGCAAGTCCGCAAGAGGAAGAAGAGGAGCGGGTGCTTGCTCTTGTAAGAGAACTTTCCGGTCTTTTCCCAGAATGATCTCCCCGTGCTGACCAGGAAATACCAAACTCCACAAAAAAATGTTTTTGACCAAACAAACAAATACACTGGACTGTATGTCACATTTCATGCAAACAAACAGGTGGGAAATGGAGGAAAGTCCAAAAAATATGCATTAAATGGAAAGAGGCTGGGCAGAAAGGCAGGTTAGATCAAAATATATCTATGTCACTATATATCTTGATTTAGTTTTCCTCTATGTCACAATGTTTTTCAGAAATACAAACTTTTTTTTCTCCAGTTTGTACTGTACGGATGACGTCAGTCACAACGTTATTGTATTTTTGCATATTTATCAATTGACCATTATAATCTGGTGAGAACATCTTGATATTATTGTAATCGAAATGAATTTAACCACACGTAGAAATCTCTTAATAGCACAGAATTTGGTAATAAAAACCAGTGCCTTCATGATCATTCCCTCCACAATTTGAATGTAAAGTGTGTGTTTTGAGCTTCTCTGTCTTCTACACAATTTTATAGTAGTGAATAACCCCTATGAGCCAATTAAATGTATTTAAAAATGCTAAATGTTAAGTAATGTTGAGAATATAGCTTTCATTCCCCAAATAAATATCAATTACATGTAATTTGGAGGCTCAGTCAGGTTTAAAATCAACCAAGAGTGTGACATCTGTCGTTTTTGTCCTTCACACAGGCATAAACACACACATGTGCACATGGACTGAGCTCTATAGATACTAAACTGGTTGAACCTGCCTCAAATATCCAGGCTGAGCTCATGCCGTCACATAATCTGACTGTATTGTCCTCACATTAGCCGGCACACATGCTTGAGTATTGTTACTGCAAATATTACATTTAAGGTGCGATCACTTCTGAAGGTTTCTAGCATTGCGAAACATCAAGTAAATTCACAAACTGATGATTGTTAACAAATGTATATTAGTTAGAAAAGGCCTTGAGTGCCTTTCCAGTTCCCACAGAATTGTGTGCCTTTAGTTATCAGTCTGTGATGCGTTCGGGTGGAGATGAGATGAACGGTTATGTCCATGCATGCGTTTGGTCACGATCAGTGTTGTAATGTTGCATGCCAGTAATCATGAGGTGTTCGGATCATCGTGTTTCTGACAATAACCTTAGCTAATCACACAGAGTTGTGCTTCTAGAAGAGCTGTAGCTTTTATTCGCTGGTGTAGAAACCATATACTGATCATGTCACTTCCACTGTCTGCTGCTGGTGCCATGAGATGTCTGACATGAGGGAAATGATCAATGCTACATGAATCCAGCCCCATGTTTCCTGTGTGTGTTGACTTTGAACGAGTGTTAAATTCATTAGCATGGTGGAGCTCTATTTCAATCTGGTCTGAAGTTGTAAAATAAGAAAATCACAAAAACAATTAAGCATGTGTTCTGGGTCATATATCAGCTAAAAATGAAATAAAAAATATAGTTTGCATTAAGAAAATGAAAAGATTTGTGTGGAAAATTTGCTTTAATTTTATACATGTATCATTAAAAATTTAAATATAGAATTTATGATTCTATTTTTTTTAATGCTATACGCACACATAAATATATTCATACAAATTACATATACATATGTATTAAATTGATTAGAATCATAATACACATTAATTATATACATTTATATTTATATATGTATGATTTATTTTAAGGTGAAATATGACCCAGGCATTTCTTTGAGAGGTTCATCCAAAAAGTGAGAAAATTTAGTGTTTAGTTCCATCAGAAGCACACAGATCGTTAAAATAATAACCATCTGTATAATTCTTGAACACATGGAACACTATGCCATTGATTTTAATTTATTAAACAGGGCATTATTGAAATACTGACTGCAATGCACTGAATGCACAAGGAACATCCCATTAGACTACGCACAAACTACACACTACTCACAAATAAAGGAGAAACTTGTTCTTTATCTTTTTTTTCTTTTTTTTAATGTACTAATTTGTGGAGTCCTTGATGAAATCCTCGATGCTGGTGTGAGAATAGATAAATGATCTTTGTGAAGTCATTGCCAGCATGAGGAAAAGACTACAGCAACCAGTCTTAGCACACTGGCCTCAGATCAGCCTGCTGTGTTCATATGGTCTCCTTTCTTCTGGAAGTATTCAATTTGATTTAATAATCCAGATTTTTACGAGCGCTCATAGTAACAATGCTTTGTAAACGGGACTAGTAGTAATTGTTTGAATGAAGTGAAACCAGCTTATGTTAATAAACTATTTTTTCGAAACAAAATAATGTTGCACTCTTTTTCTTCTTTTGTGTGAAATGACATGCAATGAAAAATAATCCATCTTACAAATGTTGTGTAATTTACTGTTGAAAATAGTTTGTCAAGTATTTTCTGCCTTTTTAAAAAAAAAGTACAATCATAAGAGATACAAAACAATACCACAACAAAATAGCAGCCATAAAGTCATGCATTCCAGAAAATATTCCTAATGCCATAATATAAAACTCATTTCTTTAAACAAAAAGTTTCTTTAAAAATATATATATTGCCATAATTTGCAATTGCATATTGACATAAATTTCAGAACTGGTTTATATTGTTTTTAATAGCCATTTCAAAAATGTACTTGCTGTACACTGTTTCAATTTATTTAAAATGAGTAAATGTGCATTGTTGGAAAAAAACATAGCTGTTTGAATGAAAGAAATGAAGTATGAATAAAGTGTTGATTAGTAAAAGTGATATTGCGACTGATCTTTGATCTGCATCAGTTTGCATAATCTCCAGTATTAACTCAGTAGCATATACATTGACTGTTTTGCTGAATTATGAAATGAATCAGTCATATGCATTGTTTTATTGGCTGCAATCAACATTAGAGTGAGTTCATGTGACTCATGTTCAATACTGCTTTACTGATAAAAATGTGATTCCACATTTTCTCGAGATTTAAACTGATGGTCTAATTTGATAGTGAATCTGGTCCTCATTGTTCAGCTCTCCACTCCGGGTGCACATGCTGCTGTAGTGGACTCTCCTCCGTATCTAGACATGAACACGCAATGAGTCATACGAGCACATAATACGCTCACACTTCATGTCTGGATGTGTTATGTAAGGCTGCGTACCTTCAGAGCTGATTTTTAAAGATGCCAGACGACTGACCACATCCTCCTCTCCTTCAGCATCTTTGTAGTCAAAGCCAGTGTTGCCCTGCTCAAGCTCACAGTACCGGATAAACCTACACAAATAAATGCACACTAATAAACTACTACATACAGTGGGGAACAGATGATCAGTTAAAGGGGATAGTTCACCCCAAAATGAAAATGATGTCATTAATTACTCACCCTTATGTTGCTCCAAACCCATAAGACTTTCCGTTCATCTTACGAACACAAATGAAGAACTTTCACAACTACCACTTTGATGCTTTAAAAAGTTCATAAAGAGATCATAAAGGTAATCCATATTAATTGAGCGGTTTAGTCCAAATCTTCTACAGAGACACAATCTCTTTATATGATGAACAGATTGAATTTAGGCTTTTATTCACATATAAACTTTCATCAACTCACGCATCAGTTGTGGTAAACAGTTGTGGCATGTTCGCTTGACGTGCGAGAACCAATGAGGTTCATTGTCGTGTTACGCAGCACGTTTGAGCTTCTGCTTAATATTTGCTAATCAATGTTTACATGTGAATAAAAGTAAATTCATTCTGTTCATCATATAAAGCGATCGAGTCTCTTCAGAAAATTTGGACTAAACCGCTCAATTCATATGGATTAGTTTTACGAACTCTTTATGAACTTTTTGAGGCGTCACAGTGGTAGTTGTGTAGCTGTCAATGGAGGGACAGAAAGCTCTCAGATTTCATCAAAAAGATCTTCATTTGTGTTCAGAAGATGAACGAAAGTGTTACGGTATGGTATGTTATAAATGATGCTGGCAGCCAATCAGATTGAAGCTTGCTGTTTGCTCATTTAGAATTTTGCTCACTTTGAGTGCTACATGCTTCAAAACGGTCTGCAAGTTGTCTGCGGGCATGCCATTAAAGATTGGGACTAGTTGCTATCGGGTCACCATAACTAGGGTCTTACCTCTGCCAAGTAGGATCCTTGCTTAGGATAACTGGGTTTCCCACCACAAGGAGTAGGGCTTTGGCTCTCGTCATGGCCACATTAAACCTCTGTGGGCAACAGAAAGGCTTTACTACAGGATGGTATAATTTCTCTAAGTCCAAACAGATGGCCAGAAACATGCATTAGACCTCTTTTCCTAATGTTTCTACGTTTACAAGCTTCTGTGATAAACTTTTACTCTTGCAGCTAAAACAGCCGGTATTAGATTCCACAAATGCCAACCAGTAGCTCTTGTTTAGCTCTATATGCACTACTGTTCAAAAGTTTGGGGTTGGTAAGCTTGTTTTTTTTGTTGTTTTTAGAATGAAGTTAATACTTTTATTCAGCAAGGATGCATGTAATTGATCAAATGTGACAATTAAAACGTTTACAATGTTACAAAAACATTCCAATTCACATAAATGCTGTTCTTTCTTTCTATTCATTTGTTTTTAACATTGATAATAATCGTGTGACACTGAAGACTGGAAAATCTTTGTCGTCACAAGAATAAATTACATTTTAAATATTTTAAGAATAAAAAAAACTCATTTTAAATTGTAATAATATTTCACAATATTACTCTTTTATTGTATTTTTGATCAATTAACTGTAGCTCTAGTGAGAGTATAAGAAACACTTTCAAACCCAAACTTTTGTATAGTTGTATATATGTATATATAATTGATTTAGTGCAGTAAAAATTGCTACTTATCCAATAGAGATTAAGCATATACACCTTCTCATTTGAGAGGAAGCCAATGTTGAAGTCTTGGTCCATCTTGACATAGTTGACGCTACTACGGACAGTAGAAACTATGATGACTTTTCTCTCTTGACCCTGAAACTCTTCCACTGACCCCACCTGCAAAAGACAAATAATCAAGCAGCAGAAATCACTTATTCTGAGTTCAGAGAGGCAATTTGAGGGGAAAAGAAAAAAGAAATTCACATGCCAACCTTGATTTCTTTCCACTTGTATAACTCCGTCACAGTTTTCAGAGCTTTCCGAATTTTTTCCACCTTAAATGAATGAAAAACCTTTTGTTAAAAAGTAAAGATGGGTTTGAACCTTTTTTTGCTCCAAATTTTGCCATTTTTCATTAGTATTAGAAAGAATTTTCTAAAAAAAAGATATCTTATCCAATAGGATTTAAAATCCTACATTTTATCCTAAGCTAATTTTACAACACAGTACTCTCTCAGTCTTGCCTGTTTCCTGTAAGGAGCGATAATGCCAATGTCATTGGCGCTGAGTTTTGGCAGGCCCTTCTTGCCCTGCGTTTCCATGAGCTTGTTGAGGTAGCTGACGATGACCTCGATCTCTGTCACGTTGAAGAATGAAGGACTGTTGGCCTCTCTTTCATCTTTCCCCATCACTCCATGAAACACAACAGGAAATCCCTGTTCATCACAGAAACAAGAAAAGTGCTTTATTCATTTATTGAACAATATTTACAGCTTCCTATTTTCACTTATTTAAAAAAAAAAAAAATCTTATCTGCATCTCCTAAAAGAGTCACCAAGTTCTGTCATTACTAACCATAGCTCCAACAAGCAAACAGCATCACAAACTGCTCTTGGGCACAATAAGCACGCTAATATTCATATAAATATCAATTTAAATTAAATATACTTAATCTATATATGTTAGCATGTCAACAATCAGCGCTGTTTTTGAGGAGGGCACATGTGCATAAATGCACAAGGAAACCTTAAATATGATGTATGACGGAACCTGATGAATATTGTTGAACTAACGTGGTTCAGACGACAGAGGTGTTAGACAACACTCTAAAAAATAAAGGTGGTTTAAAATAAACATTTGTTGGCATTTATGGTTTCATGAAGAACCTTTAACATCCATGAAACCTTCCTATTGCACTAAAGGTTTTTTTATATTATTCAAATGTTTTACACCAGGGGTATTCAAATAAAAGTTACAAGAGGGCCAGTCTCTATATTTCCTTCCCAGCAAAGGTCCAGACAATACATTTTTGGAACAGTTATGCATTTCCATCGAGGCAGCCGTAGCACTTTGTAAAAAAAAGAAAAAGAAATCCTAAACACTCAAAATAGACATCAAAGATGAGTTTTTACCAAAAATGTATCCAAAAAAGTAAATATTTCTCCCAATTGGATTTGAATATAAAAAGGTTAGATCAGACGTTTTAACAGGCTATTTTTATTTATTTATTTTACATTTAGACACCTAAGTGTATATGGCACATAGGCAAGGCAAGTTTATTTATATAGCACATTTCATACACTGGTAATTAAAAGTGCTTTACACAGAAACTAAATTAAAATAATCCCCCGAAAAAGCAAGGAAAATTAAAACAGTTATAAATTGAATTAAAAGAGTAGAAGGATGATGCATAGATAAACTTCTCATATGGCAAAACACCGGTTTATCATATTTTTCACAACTTCCAGTTTTACTCTTTCCCACGGTAAAATATTATAGATATGGCTCCGAAAGATCATTACCCTAAACGAGTGTTTGTGGGAGAGCCCAGCACATTTCTTCACTTCTTCAGACAAATAAACTCAAATGAGCTTTTGTACAGCGGTCAGGTACCTCTTTAGGGAGATGCTCCCAGCGACAGAAGGCCTCACGCTCCATCTGGTTTGCAAACACCTGCAGCTCATTCTCATAGAAGAGCTCGTTGGGGATCTTGAGGATGGCGGGATGAGACCTGGGATGGGGTGAGAATAACTCAACTATAAGTCATCCGTCAACACTTATGATATCAAAAATTGATGAGAGAAAAAATACCCCATCGGTACCTGTAGTTGCGGAGAAGTTTGGTGACGAAGCGGCTGTCATATCCAGAATGACCATCCTGGCTCTTCTGATAGAGAGTGTTCTGTTTCATTAGCCTCTCCAGGAGGGACTGACCTGTTTAATATCAAACGATATCTGTCAGGACTGAAATGTAAACTGAGTTAAAGAAGAAACAACCAATGTAAAAATATAAAGGAAATCCTGAAAAATATTTAGAGTACCCAGTCCGTGTAGTTGTGCCAGTGGAGATCTCAAAACAGGGCCCAACTGCTGCGGGTCTCCGGCCAAAACCAGCTGGCCCTCCCCAGGGTAGAGCAAACCTTGGGCACAGAGAGCAAGCGCAATGTAGAAATAAATCTGTTTATCTGTTTGTGTTCTAATTCATGTTCTCATTCTCCTCTCCCAACCTTTCCTCCTTTACCCGCAATTCCGATGATACACTCAGGCTCCACGGCTTGTCCAGCCTCATCTATGAAAATGTGTGTGAAGTGACTCTTAGGAAAACCTCCTGACACGAGCCTGAAGAGCACACAAATAAATATTTATCTTTAGCCATCACAGCAGAACAGCCTAGCTAGCTCAAGGTAACGTGACTGTTACGTTCCACGTGTGTTTGTGGATTTTTCTCTTTTTCTTTCGTTTCTATTTGTTATTCTTAGGTTGTGATCATTGGCTGTCCATCAGATACGTGACGTCACACATCAGAACTGACGTTCCACCCATCCGCTGACGTTCCGCCGGTTTAAAAGGCCCGTTGACAAGGAGTAAGGAGATCAGCGTCAGATCTCAGTCAACACCCGTGCCTTGAGCTGTCTGTCGAACCATGATCACGTTAATGTTTATGCTTATGAAGTGGTTTTGAGATTAACACTCCTTCGGGTTTTGTTATTGTTGTAGCTGATGTATTAATGCACTGTTCTGAGAGAATGCACTGTTTCAGCGCTAGTCAAGATCACTTAAAAATCGTATTAAGTGCATTGTGTGCGTGCGCGGTTAATCTAATTCAAACGAGGTGTGTTGTATGCATGCCTAACCATGGAGCATTAAGATTTGATTTTCGTTTGTGTTTCCTGATTTCGTGTTCTACTGATCGTTGGCCTCTATAAATATCTTCAAAGACAACGGTAGCATTATTTTTTGTTAGTTAGTTGGAGAGTGATCGCCATCCACTGTATTTCTTTTTATTTACTCAGTGTAGTTTATTTAAGGTGGCGTATACGCTGAAGATTTCGGGTTTGTTTCTGCATTTTTCTTTTGGGTAGGTAGTTTTAGAGGTTTGGGTTAAATAGTTATGGGAATTAGGTTTTAATTATTTCATTGATTTGGGCAAAACTCTTGTTTTCTTGGTTCTCTGATTATTCGTTTTTCTTTTACATTTATAATGTGTTTTGTAACGTCTTTACAACTTTTCAATTAAAAGGTTTTAACGTTAATTCTGGTCTTCCTGGTTGTTTCTGCCACTCGCACACATGACAACAGTATCTCACGTAAATGTTGCGCAATCCTGCCGTTTACATCTTTAAGCACGTAACAGCGACAGAGAATATGACAGGACTGTGACAGTACCTTCCAGCGGTGACCAGTGTAACCACAATGACAGTGTAGTTCATCAAAGCCTTTTGAGATGGGAGCAGGAAGCTGTCCTGATCTTTATTCCAGTTACTGTGTTTCTGTAGGAATGGATATTTAGGAATACATCTTCTGTTTTTTTTTATATAGTTAAAGATATATAGGTTAGTATTATAAATATAACATACTTTTATTTCTATAAATATTTCACACACACACACACACACACACACACACACACACACACACACACACACACACACACACACACACACACACACACACACACACACACATATAAAATAAACATTTTATTTATATGAAATAATATTGATATATTTTAATATATATATATATATATATATAGTTAAATATTATAGGGTAGAGTATAATAAATATTCCGACACACATATATAAGTATAACATATAAATAAGTTATTTATATATATATATATATATATATATATATATATATATATATATATATATATATATATATATATATATATATATATATATATATATATAAATAACTTATTTATAAACATTTTATTTATATTACAAATGCAATAATATTAGTCATTTTAAAATAAATAATATATTTCCTTAACTATATATAGTTAAGAATTATAAAAAATTATATATATATATATATATATATGTCATATTTTTGGAATAATAATATTATTAATAATAACATTTGTCAATCCTGAAACAAACTGCATCGCATTGTATTCTGCTCAGTGTACTTTAGTTGCCATCTGCATATTCCATGTACACAAAACATTTGTGCACATGATACATACATCCTTTAAAAAGTAAAAGAAGAATGGTAGTATGCCATTCCGGACATACCCCATGCATATGTCTTACCAGCAGTTTCTGCGGTACAGTGCGCGGGTCTCGACTGGGGGCATAAAGTCGGAAGAGGCGATGAGCGTCCACGTATCCTAATAGTCTCTCACACAGGAGGTCACAGGCACTGTTTGAGGGAGCACAGGCCAGGATATGGGTTGTGGCTTCTGAATTATTCACCTGATGCAACAAACAAACACACATGAGTCATGAGTCACATAGATATTTGATACTGCAATAAACACATGAAGTAGTCCTAATGAATGCATTTACCTGCTTTATGGCTTCCACTACTGTGACAGTTTTGCCTGTACCCGGGGGTCCAAAGATCAAGTAAGGTGCTGGTTTGGATGTGCCTGACATGATGTGTTGCACTGCCGCCTTCTGCTCAGGGTTGTTCTCTAAATCTTTGTTGAACATCCTCGAGGATGAATACAATAAGATTTTATGAGAAGAAAAAAAAACACCACACACACACAAGTATACTTTTTTTATATTTTACATAGATATATATAGCTCAAGTTACATTTTGTTTGTGTTACATCTTATTGACACAATCAGGAAGGAAATTCCTAACACACGTGTGGATGTACTGTAGCTGTCTATAAAGAGACGTGTGTAAGTGTGTGCGTACGTGTGCAGACCTGAGGTTTGGTAGTGCAGTGTGTCCAGTGCCATTATCAGAGGGGAACAACACATCACCCAGTTTGTGCTTGGCAAAGAGCTCCACCGCCCTGTGCTGAAGATTCAAGGGGAAGCGATTGATGTTGAACTCCACATCAAACTTCATGTTGTTGACAAACTTCTGGAGAAGTCTACAATCACAAAACCAAAAAGGAATAGCTTTTACAGAAAATTAAAAAAAATAATTCACTGACCCCAAACTTTTGAACAGTAGCGCATATATACGTACTGTATGTATATATATATATATATATATATATATATATATATATATATATATATATATATATATATACACACACACAATTGATATGAAACTTATTTAGTAATTTAGTACAAATATTTAGTAATTCAATATTTTATAAAATTATATATTATTCATTAAAATATTCATAATACCAGTGCATTAAAAAATATTTCACAATGTAGTTACTTTCTATGGAAGCTATGTATCAACTTAACATTGTTTGTAATAGTACATATTATTTCTTACTTTTTTGAGAAGCCAAGTTTAACTCTCTCAAGTTCTACACGATGGACATAGCCTTCATAGACTGTGACGGGCTGGTTCTTGTCCTTTGACACACACGCGTTCAGTTTATCTCCTCGCAGTACAGACGGTCTGTTCTCTGCCACCCCTGGTACCTGAGTTAAAGAGATAAAGTTATCATAAAAAACATTGTGATTGACATCATGATATCTGTAGTAACATCTGACATAAACAAGAACACATTTGGTGATCATTTTGCTTCTCACTCACTTTGAGAATAAGCAACCTTTTGTTTTCTTTGTCGAGGGTCATGGTCTTGCCAGAGAGATCATACTTCCTGATGTCCACCTCCATCTGAATCTCTTCCAGGTATAGAAGGAGGTGAAAGCGCTCAGTGTAGTTCTTCATGCAAAGCGCAGTGTCCAGCACTCGCCTGAGAACATACAGATAAGACCAAGGCACACTCAGAAAGCGAGAGAGCTGTGTTTTCAACACAAATTCTTTGTTCTAAAAGAGTCCATGCTTGCCTCACTCTGGGAAGTTGCTGTCTTACTGAGGGTGATAGGCGCTCGGAGTCCTCCAGCTTGTGTTTGGCCAACTCCTTCAAGTAGGCTGGGTACTTATATGTTTTCAACTTCACCATAATCGCCAGATCATGTTTGATGAAACTATAAAAATAGAATGGGAAGAAGAGTGATTCAACAACAGAATCTGCTTACCATTCTAGGAAGTGAGCTGCTTGTATGCTAAAAGGTAGATAGAAAAGATAAACGACAGACAGACACATATATATGGATACATATTAACACAGACATTTCAAACAGACCGACAGACAGATGAATGGATGGATGGACAGACAGACAGACACATATACAAACGGATAGGTAAAAACGGATAGAGAGATAGATAGATAGATAGATAGATAGATAGATAGATAGACTGATAGATATATAGATAGACAGACAGACACATTTATAAACGGATAGACAGATAGACACATATAAAGACGATATATAGACAGATAAATAGATAGATAGATAGATAGATAGATAGATAGATAGATAGATAGATAGATAGATAGATAGATAGATAGATATAGATAGATAGATAGATAGATCTAACCTCTCAGGTGGGACCCCTTCTTCCACAATCCTGTTCTCTGAGCGGAGTCGTCTGTTCTGTTTGGGGTTATATGGGCTCTCTGGGCCCAATGTTTCAGCTAGTCCAGTCTGAACCACTGCCTCCAGTTCCCGGACTATGCAGAAGGGCTTAGCAGGACCTGGAGGATCCGCCTCTGGGCAGAACTCAAAGTACATGGTAGCTGGAAAGTGTCCGTGATGGTGGACGTTGTAATGCACTTCAACAACATAACTCTCACCTAGCAGGAAGACATTAATGTGACATTTTTGTGAGCATCTGACAACCTATATACATTTTCATTTGTTTATCTATCTATCTACTAGATTATGGTCTCAAAGTTTTTCTCACCTGGACAGAGGAGAAGAGGAGAAACACGGTTCACTCTCCTCTTATCCACGAGAGTAAAGCAGCGCATCTTGTGCAAGGCTGTGTAGTACGTGAAGTAGACGCAGCTCTCGCCCCGGTTTACGATGTGAAACTTCACCACGGACAGCTTCCCTAGCTCCTTGATGATGAACATAACCTTCCCTTTGGTGGCCTTGGGGTCAGAGGTTATTTCAACACCTCCTTTGCCTTTGATGAGCTCAGCTCTAAAACAAAGACACATCTAACAATGAGTTTCAAGACGAAAATGTGCCATTGAGAAGGGAAAACTGTGATTACCTTCACATTATTAATAAATATATATTTAAAGTTGATTTTATTTTTCCTAGACAGCCAAAAAAAAAAAAAAAACAGGCAGAATTATGACGATCACCGTTTTACTCTGAGTTTGTTGAGGATTTCTGAAGCGAGCTTCTTCTTAGGGGTCAGGACAGGCTTAGTGGTCGGAGGAGATGAAGAAGAGGATGCTGGGACAGAATCTGTGGCTGACATGTTGGTGTTCTGCTGTGTGAAGGACTTCCACTGATCGCAGTAGTACACACGCACCTGTCAGGAGAAGAGAAGAGAGATGAAAACGCAATGATTTATCTCCTTTGCTTAAAAATCTAATTGAAATGGCTTGATGCTGAAGTTAAGTAGTTTGTCACATTTATGAGTACAGTAAAAGATCTCAAAGCTTACAGAAATGGACCCAAAGACATAAAATATGATCATTTAAGTTCTCACCTTTGGTTTTCCGTGAAACATAACTTTCCCACGCCCTATAGTAGCTTTGTTGAAAACTTTTAAGGCATTGATCACATTGGAAAATTTGGGTTCTTTTCTTTCTTCCCTTAAAAACAAACAATAACATGCAACTGAGTTCAGCCTGGAAAAACAAGGCTCTTGCTTCAATGTAAATAAAAAGACATGCTGACACAGGACAGTAATATCACACACAAACGAATAGATTATATACAAAACACTTATTACAAAGAAAAAATAAAGCAAAGCTTGACATGAATTAATAGCATAAAACAGATGAGTCAGACACTGAACCGGTGACTCTGAGTCACTGTTGCAAACCTTTTAAACTCAAAGTTGTAAATATCCCGAAGTTCGTTTATGTCTGTTTTCGAGATCCTCTGCCCCAGAAACTCGAGAAAATCAAGCCCTACTTCGTATGATGTTCTGAGCGAAGGCATTGTGCTGTTGTTTATATGTCAGTAGTTTATGTTTTGGATGTTGTCTGATCTAGGCGATTCCGGAATCGAAACTGACTGTATGCAGTCTAACGGTGACCAAGCAAGGGTACATCAACAAATTACCGCACTGAGGAGCGTTGACATTTTCTTCACTATTTAAATAATGCACTTGACTGCTAAAAAAAACCCCACTCCATAAACATCGAAGAGAGATTTAACTTATATTTCGCATTTACAGGTCAATATAGGTGTAAATAAAATACCATAATGAGAAACACTCTTTTGTGACACTCCCTAAAACAGTGGCATTACATAACATCCATTATGGAGCGACCCTTTTCATGGATAGTTAATAACCTGGATGGGGCTATTTAATTCAAAACTCAATCAAAATTGGTAGATCTTGGTTTTAGGAACTAGGTGACTTCATTTCTGTCAAATCAGGGAAACGTATATATTCCAGTAAGAATTAGTGTATGCATAACCAAATATGGCTTGATACAATTTGTATTGAGCAGAGCAATATATATATATTGGAAATTTAGACATTATTAAATATGAACAATTAAAGCAAGGTAAGATACTAGCACCTCAGTGCAAATTAAAATAATTAATTCATGAATTAAACATTTGGTATATCATAATTATAGAAACAATATGTGTTTATTTATTTTAAACTTGTATATTTGGGCATTTCAAGCTTTTTTAAATATTTGGTACCGAGAACAACAAACATAGCCTACTTAATGGAAATTCAAGAGCACAAACAGTAAAACAGGCAACAAAAACAAAACAAAAGTAATATTCTACAGGTTATATGCTTGAATACTGTAAAGAGCTATTTCGCTTAAAACATGAATGACAACTTTTTTTAGTATTTACTGAATCAAAACTAAAAAAATAAAAATAAGACATTTCTGCTAAAACGTTAATGCTAACATATTTTTCATTAAAGCTTACGTGACACACAGAGTGCAACAAACTTCAATAGCTAAACATAACTTTGAGTAGGTAAATATGCATTTTTTTTAAACTCTTTTATCATGTTTACGATTGTTTTCCCGTGGTGCACTTTGACAGGGCAGGTCCGATTGAGCCAAGATGGCGGACTTTGAGGAACAGCTTTCCGACGAGGAGAAGGTATATGATAATCTGTTCAGGCTCCCTGATTTATTTTCCCTTGTCTGTTATTAGTATATGTACACATTTTATACTCTCATGAACATGTCATACATGTTATTATGCACATTGGATGTTTTAAAGTCAATAAAATCCGCGATGAAGAGTGTGCTAAGGAAGCTAGCAGGCTAACTGAAACTCGATCTAATCGAAGATCGCACTCTCAGAGACGCTAGACTGTGTTAGATGGTGACTGAGATTAGCGATTAATATGATTTTTTTACTTGTTGAAAATGTATTCTAGTAGATAATATTAGCGGTTTCACATCAACATGGGAAGTATTGTTGAGTTTACGGACTATTAGTAGAGGCTGATTGCTGAGGTATCTAAATAAGGGGAAAACATAACTTCATCAGGATTAACAATTTATATGTTGTATATAACATCATGTATATTTACAGTAATACACTTTTTATTCCCTGTCATAAAATTTAGCATGTTATGACAGTCGAGTGTCGTATAACAAACTTATTTTAGATCACTGTTGCTAGTATATATGTGTATTTGTTTCTAATCTTATCGCATATATAAATGGCTTAATTTCATTTGCCGTTTTGGGTTTATGTGCTGACTGAGGCCAAGGGGGAAGTTCTTTGCTTGCACTGAAACAGGGGCGCAACCTCAGCTCTGGTCTTGTTTGTATTCTCAGCTGAGTGTTGGTGACCCAGCCCTCTTTCTGCATGCTCTTACATGCGCGCGGCTCTTCCGGTCTCACGCGCTCTCCCTCAGTCACAGAGCCGACGCGAGTCACGGGCTGTTCTATGTGCAAACTCGCCCCCCCACCTCTGCAAATGATAAGCAGTCGTGTTGAGGCCAGTTGAAGAAGGAAAGAAGCATTTCAGAAATGTTTAGATGTGGAAAGCTTGTTGCAGCTGCAAACTGCTGAAGATTGAGTCGCGTAGATGTGAAATTTAGATACCCCTGAGCCCTGATATGTTGTCATCCGTGAGAGCTAAAGATTGCCTAACTTATCCTGTAACGTTACTTGAGGGCACAGTTTTTTCTGTAAAAAACAAAAAAAGAGATGGAAAAGAATGGGGTTTTGTTTTTTATATATTATTAGTTATAGGATAATAATGTTGAATAAACTATTTTAGTATGCTTTGAAATCTTAAAGGCATAGTTCACCCCAAAATGAAAATTCTGTCATTAACTACTCACCCTCATGTTGTTCCAAACACTTTCGTTCATCTTCGGAACACAAATAAAGATCGTTTTGATGAAATCTAAGAGCTTTCTGTCCCTCCAATGACAGCTACACAACTACCACTTTGTTGCTTCAAAAGGTTCATAAAGAGATTGTAAAACGCGGTTTAGTGCAAATTTTCTGAAGAGACTCGATCGCTTTATATGATAAACAGATTGAATGCAGGCACATATCAACTTTCATCAACTCACACATTAGTTGTGGTAAACGGAAGCTCAAGCATGTTCGCTTGACGTGCGAGAACCAATGAGGTTCATTCCTGTGCATCAAGCAGGTTCGGTTGAGCTTCTGTATGTTTGCTCATCAATGTTTATATGTGAATAATAGTCTAAAAATGTTTATTATAAAAAGCGATCAAGTTTTTTCAGAAAATTGACTAAACTGCTTAATTCATATGGATTCGTTTTTTACGAACTCTTTATGAACTTCAAAAAGATCTTCATTTGTGTTCAGAAAATGAACGAAATTCTTACAGGTTTGGAATGACATGAAGGTGAGGAATTAATGACAGAATTTTCATTTTTTGGGTGAACTAAACCTTTAAAATGTTTGTTATATTAAAGCAGTTGTATAGGAATTGAGCAGATTGTTTCTTCCAACTAAAAGTGTGAGCAAGATGGAGAATTCACCACAAAAAACTTTATTGTAGTATACCAGTGGAAAACTGGATGTTTTTCTATATGTAATGAGTAATTTGTAGATTTCTATTAATTACAGGAATTCAAATTCTGCAGAAATCTGAGGCTGATATGATTGCAAAGCACTTACAATAAAGAGCTATATAAATACTTTATTAATTAATATATTGTGTATATTGTGTGGACCAGTTATTAACTCATCTACAATAATGCATTAATTTACCTCAGCGCCTATCAGTAATAAAGGTTAACTTTTTTGAGCATATGATTGGACAACGAAACCAAAAACACCTAATTCTTTTTGTCATAAAATGTGCATTTGTGCTTTATTTCTACATATAGATCAAATTTAGGTTTTAGAAATGCTGTCAGGCAAGAGAACAACCCAGGGTCCAATCAGAACAACCATCAGAAAAACTTCAAGATCAGGCATGATTTTGTTGCACATATTTTAGCTTTGATGCAAGGAATGTTTTGGAGAAACAAAACTTTTTTAGGCATCCTAGATAACTTCTACGCTTTCAATAGAATTGAAAGTTATTATACGATGTGTAAGTTGACATATTTTCTTCATTAGATGGTTTACATGTGTTTAATCATTCTTACAATTTGGATTTGAACCATTGCATTTCCAAATAACATAACCAAATGTATTTGGTTTCTCAGTTAATTGTGGACAAAATATACTCAACTGGTGTGTTTTTTTTTAACAGTATTTGTGTGTTAGTCTGTTAGATTTGTCAGTGAAGACAGACCTTGTAGTGGTTTCCACTGGAATGAGTCCAGAATGGGAGTCAGAGCGGGACTCGGTGCCTGGCCCATAATGCTTACATGTGCACTGCTAAGAAAAGCCTCAACCCTCCCGCCTTCTAAGGAGTGACCCGATGTGGGCACAGTGTGTTACTAAGGCACTATTTGACCTGTTTTCAAAAGAAGTGCAAAGCTACCAGCTTCATTTAGCTGATAAGTGTTGTTTGTGGCTCTTAGAGTTTATGGAAATGTCTGTATATGCATAACACCCCAACTATTCTTGAAAGTGTTTTTTCTCCTTTTTTTAAAGGTTTTAGATGTTTTCTGGAAGCTTAGGGTTTGAATAAATACTTGACATGAATTTTGCTTGTTTATGCAACACTCGCACTTTCTTCATAAGTTTTACTTTTCTTTTTCCACAGGTCCGCATTGCTGCAAATTTTGTCATCCATGCTCCCCCTGGAGAGTTCAATGAAGTCTTCAATGGTAAAACATTCATGAAAAATTTAGACAAAGAAGCACACCTGGCATATTTTGTACCTCCGTTTTAAGATCTTAATATTTTTTAATGTTTTTGAAAAAAGTCTCTTTTGCTCAGCAAGGTTGTTATAACAATTTAAAATAACAGATTTCCAGTGTAGTATATTTTCAAATGCATTTTTATTCCTGTTATACAAAACTGAATTTTCAGCATCATTACTAAAATGCGGATTTTCTGCTCAAGAAACATTGTTTTTATCATTATCAATGTTGAAAACAGTTCTCCAGCTTATTTTTTTTGTGTGGAATCCGTGCTACATTTATTTCTGGATTCTTTGATGAATAGAAAGTTCAGAAGGACAATGTATTCAAAATATTTTTGTTACATCATAAATGTACATTATACTGTTTCTTTGATCAATTCAGTGCATCCTTGCTGAATAAATAGTATTAATTTTTAACTTGCTGACATCATAATGTTCACATAATATCACATGATGCCTTTTCTTTGGTTTCAGATGTGCGGCTACTGCTCAATAATGACAATCTGCTCAGGGAAGGGGCGGCTCAGTGAGTAGCCTGTCTTTATTGTACTATTATGGTACTAAAAAAATGGAATCTAGATTCTGTCCAACAGAGGCCATTTGTGCACAACCAGTTTTCAGTGTCTCTTTCAGTTCAGAATCCCCTTCACAATGTGAATATATCTGTGGAGAAGTGATATATTAAGCTCAGTGGCTTTATCAAAAGTCCTTGATAACATTTTGTAAATCATTAATCAGAGATTATCTGTTAATGTTGCAAATTTTAAATATGATACTAAACATTGTTTTCTGTTTGTGACAGTGCCTTTGCCCAGTACAACATGGATCAGTTCACACCTGCTAAACTTGATGGAAGTGAAGATCAGGTGATTGACGTTCACCTAACTTTCACCAAGAAGTGAAATGGACTCTATTTACTTTAAGGGATGGTTCAACCAGAAAAAAAAATTCTCTCATCATTTACTCATCCTCAGGCCATCCCCGAAGTATAGGATTAAAAAAAAAATCCATCTTTGCGAGTCCATGTAATGCCATTGAAAGGTTGAATTGTTTGATGCTTGAAAAACCACACACAGCGATCGTGATGATAATCCATGACCCCAGTGGATGAATCAAATGTCTTCTGATGCGATTCAATGGGTGTTTAAGAAAAATACTAATATTTTTAAATAAATCATTGCCTCTGGTCTACTGTCATATGAGCGTTAACAAAAGGGATGTGTGATGTAAGTGTGTTATAAAGACTGTGTGAGAAGTGGTGCCATCACAAACTAAATTTTCCAAAAAATCTTTGTTTGGGTTTATCTGAAGAAATAGTCATTTACATCAGGGATGGCATTGGGGTGAGTAAATGATGAGAGAATTTACATTTTTGTGTGAACTATCCCTTTTACACAGAATCGAATTGTGCACAATTCACCAATATACATTATTCCAAAAAAAAAAACTATGTTTGTCTTTGGAAACTGCTTGTCAAAAATGTGCATGAAATTACTTTACCTAGACGGTCACCTTCATTTTAATTGTAATGTTTTTTAGGCATTATTTTAGCAAACTCATATTTAAGACGAATGAAATATGGATTGTCACTAACTATCCAGTATATCAATGAATAAAACCAGGTCCTGCCATACGTTTTGTTAATTATTCTCAGTGAATATCTTGGTTCACTAAAATACATCACATTACTGGAATAAAATGGGTTGTGAATGCCATTTTCTGCTGATAAAGAAAATAACTAATGGTATTTGAATTTTAATTGAAAAAAACTGGCTCGCACTCAAAATTCAGCAGGTTTTTTTATTTATTTTATTTTACACAAGCAGAAAGTACACACGTTTTGGTTCTCAGGCCACCTTCAGTGTATTCAGTTTGATTTGTAATTGTAATCTGCTGCTAGTCAAGACCCTTAAAGGGATCGTTCACCCAAAAAGGAAAATCCTGTTATTAATTCCTCACCTTCATGTAATTCTAAACCCGTAAGACTTTCGTTCATCTTCGGAACACAAATGAAGATCTTTTTAATGAAATCTGAAATCTCCGACATGCGTTCACGCTACAACATCTACTCTTGCGTCAAAACACAACACGCATGCGTCGTGGTGCTCTCATGAACACCCGTTGGAGATTAATATTTTGTAGATTTTGTAAACAAAGCACTTGTGTTGCTTCATAAAATTGAGGTTAAATTACTGGAGTCACATGGATTACTTTTATAATGTCTTTTACTACTACTTTTCTGGGGCTTGAAAGTGGTACAGTAGTTGCATAGGCTGTCGATGGAGGGACAGAAAGCTCTCAGATTTCATTAAAAAGATGTTCATTTGTGTTCCGATTGAATGAAAGTCTCATGGGTTTGGAACGACACGAGGGTGAGGAATTAATGACAAAATTTTAATTTTAGGGTGAACTATTCCTTTAAATCTACAGCAGGAAAAAAGTTTATTTTAAACAATGTTGTATTAAATTGTACTTAAACTGCTTCCAAACTGCAGGTTTTGATCACAGAGCATGGAGACCTTGGCCACGGCCGATTCTTTGACCCTCGTAAGAAACAGTCGTTCAAGTTTGACCAACTGAGGAAAGAGGCGAGTGACCTACAGTCTTATGAGGGTGAGGCAGCCCTCAGGCCATGGAGGGATGCTTGTGACGAAGCCCTGAGGGCGTATGTCAAAGACCATTACCCCACTGGAGTCTGCACTGTGAGTTCACTAGATCTCATTTTGGTTTATGTTAAAGGAAAAGCTTGTTTAATAAAGCAGTTTGTAAGACACGTTTGCTGACAGTTCTTGTATTGTTGTCTTTAGGTTTATGCAAAAACCATTGATGGACAGCAAACCATCATTGCCTGTATCGAGGGTCATCAGTTTCAGCCCAAAAATTTCTGGTAATTTCTTTTTCGTTTATCCTGTTTTTAATAGTATGACTTGAGACTTAAAGGCTTAGTTCACCCAATTAAGTCATTATTTACTCACTCTGGTGTTGTTCTAATGCTGTATGCACTTCTTTTTTTTTTTTTTTTCTGAATAAAATTAAAAATTCTGAATTATTTCTAGCAGTATTTCATGTTGCGTTTTTATTAATCGACATCCTTGATTCGGAAACAATAAAATCACAGACTAACCCCAGTTAATGTTGAAAATACCTTGCATTCCCTTTAAAACTATTACAGTTTGATTTGGGCTTATGAATGATTTTCCCAGGATGCACCAGGTCAAGTTGGTTGAGAAAGCCCATTGTACTAAACTGTGTAAAAAAGTAATAATAAAGAATGAATAAGTGTGTCTAGATTTTGATTGGTCCCTTAGAGTGCCTGTTCGAACAGAAGATGTTTTTTTATTCCACTGCTATATTTGCATTGCTTTTCTATGTAAACAAGCTAGATGGACGTGTCTGACCGTTGCATCTCTTGTCTTTTGCAGCATCTCGCACATGACACAGCGCTCTAAAAACACGGCGCTCAAGTTAAAAGAAGTTTAAGAACCCACATCTCTGCGTTTTAAAGTAAAAACGTGTTCTGTGTGAATAGCTCTTGAACGAGGCTCAATGCCTGATGCAGATACCGGCTTTGTTCCAATTATGATATATGATCTTTAAATGTGTGGAATGAGCTCTGCCCCACCCAGATCATGACTTCACTGTATCTAGATACAATTATGTGTCTTTTGAACGGAGAACAGGTGCACTAGATGGCAAAGGTCACCTACACACTGTACTGACAAACTAGCTTTGCTCTTTCACGCGTACAGACAGCACAACACATGGCTTAACGGCACAAAAGAACATCTTTCTTTGAGATGTCATATCCATAACAGATTTCTAGGAGCTAAAAAGTGAATGGTCTTTAGTATAGTAATACTCCTCTGCGAACAATTATACAGGATTGCATGCAACTAGAAATGCCATCAGTCTTGTTCTTCTTGTCTGTAAGACTAATTACCATTAAACTTCCTCCATTTCTCTGCACACAGGAACGGGCGCTGCCGATCGGAATGGAAGTTCTCCATTTCTCAGCCCACTGCTCAGGTGGTGGGAGTGCTGAAGATCCAGGTGCATTATTATGAGGATGGCAACGTGCAGCTGGTCAGCCACAAGGATGTGCAAGAGTCTCTGATCATCAACGTAAGTTATGTGAACCGGAGTCCTTGAACTCAAGACTTCCTATTAATGAGTCACAACACAAAAAACCTGCCTGATAAAGGAACAGCCGGCTGCCCTAAGAATGACGTTTCGAATCACAATAGGTGTGGTGCTGTGTTGATAGATGAAGTCTTTTTAGTACATCTGCTAATACTGTTTGTTTTCTGAGCTTTGTTGAGTTCTTGGATTTGATAGTTAGCTCTGTTGCTGTCTGACAGTAAGACATTTATAAAGTTAAAAAATATTTCTATTTCAAATAAATGCGTTTTTATTTAACTTTCTGTACTTCAAAGAATACAGTTATAAAAAAATTATGAAGCAGCACAACTTTTTTCAACATTGTTAATAATCAGAAATGTTATCTTGAGCAGCAAATCATCATATTAGAATGATTTCTGAAGGATCATGTGACACTGAAGACTGGAGTAATGATGCTGAAAATTCAGCTTTGGCATCACAGAAATAAATGGCATTTTCAAAATATATTAAAATAGAAAAATCATTTTAAACTAACATTATGTTGCAATAATACCGTTTTTACTGTATTTTTGATTAGATATATGTACACTTGTTTAGCAAAAAAGACTTCCATAACCTTTTTAAAAAAAATCTTACCAACTCTGAACTTTTGAACAATAGTAAATAGGGGTGTGACGAGAGCTCGAGCGTCGAGGTGAAAATCTGTCTCACGATATCAGCATTGAGTTTGTGGCAACTTTATTAGTTTGTTTGGGTTTCCAATAATGTGCATTTGGAAACGCATCAAAAGTCTGACACGCTTTGTTTCATTGCGAATTGTTCCACTGTTATCGTTAACGTGCGTGGAGCGCTTCTCAGGAGCTCGGGTCTCTGCATATTCCGTGAGTTTTAGGTTGCCTTTAACGTTTATCTGGGAACGCAGGATGCGTCATTTCACCAAATTTGTTACGTAAATCAACTATAAACCTATGCCAACACAGGAGAACGCATCAATATGTTTCTAAATATGCAAATTATTCATTGTAAAATAAGTTTAAACCCTCGCTCTGAGTTTGCATGTTTTGATGTCCACATATTCTAGTTAAAAAGATTACAGTGGCTGTAGCATTTCTATCGTACAGAATTGACCAAATATGAAAGATTATGTGGACATTTAAATGAAAAGTTGTTGGCCAATATTAAACAAGGCTTTGATCATGCTGAAGTGTAACAACAACATTCTCCAGGCTGTTGGCTCACTCTGCAGGCATTTGTTATAATACATAATGTACACAAGTTGATTGTTTATATTATTTATATAACAATATGTATTTTAAATCTCAATAAAACCATATGATTACTTGATTTTGGACCAATTACTATTGCCTCATTGTCATTATATATGTATTTTAAGTCATTTTAAAGGCTATTGTTCACAAAAATGATCAGATTAATGGTCTAAATTAACCGATTACTCGATTGACAACATAATAATTAGTGACCGCACTAGATTAGTTAAAACATTTCAAAGTGCACCTGCATTGTTTTGCATTTTGTGACTTTAGTCATATATTTAGTCTTTGAAGGTTTCCTAAAAATTGTGTTGAGAAATTGCCAAAAACTCACCGCTCCTTAATAACTGTTCATATGGTGCGTAGACCAAAAAACTCCCAAGGGAAATGATTCAGAAAAAGCCAGTGCGCTCAATCAATGAGGAAAAAAATGTTTCGATCACATGTGACCTTTCTCAATGCCAAGTGCATAATTTACTTTAAAAATGTTGTTGAAATATCATCTCGTTCTTGTGAACCCAATATTGTGTATCGTCTCGTTTCGTGATCGTATCGTCACACTCAAAGTAGTATATATTTATCACTGCAATTGGGATTTGGTTTAAGCCTGTACAATTAGAATAAGCATCTGTAAAATAATGTTTGCTTAAGCTAATTGCTATTAATTATAATAACTTTTAATTGTCAATGTTGGATGCACATTTGCCAGAATATAATATTCATTTAGACAGCTTGCTGCCTCAAACTTTCACTGCAAATATCAATTTCCGAACGCAACACGATAATGATAAATTAGAAAAAACATCAGTCCCTTATGTTTTATTCCTTTTGCTTTTCATTTAGTTGTACTAGCGCCACATGCTTCATTTCTTTGGAAATATGAAATTACCCAGGAAATCCATTTAATTCTGGACAAAATCATCAAAATGAAATAACACCATAATTTAAATTAAATGCCTTTAAAAAAAAACTTCCCATTAGGAATTATGAGTGAGCTTATTTGGTGCTTTTGTTTTTGTGGTTTAGTGATTTTTTTTTTGGTTCTTATATTTCAACAGAATGAAGTACAGACTGCCAAGGAATTTGTCAAAATCATCGAAAATGCTGAGAATGAATATCAGGTTAGTTTTCCAGTTGATTTTGATTGGTTAGTCATTGTTTTACAGTACTGTCATTGAATGTTACTCTTGATAGAGGATGAAATTAATTCTAACATAGCACCTGATCAAATCTATAATGTGCGAAGTGTGATTTTGCTTTGCTTTCCAGACGGCCATCAGTGAGAACTACCAGACCATGTCTGACACCACCTTCAAGGCCTTACGTCGGCAGCTTCCCGTCACCCGTACCAAGATCGACTGGAACAAGATCCTCAGCTACAAGATCGGCAAAGAGATGCAAAACGCTTAGACACACGGCATGCCTCCGCTCCTGCTCGCGTTACAAGCCAAGAGACAAGCTACGAGGGGCCCATATCTAAACCTGAACCTATACCTGAATCAAGGGAGGGCCAAGGCGAGAAGGTCCTTCGAGAAGTGTGCTAAACTTGTGTCTGTCTTTTTTTTTTTTTCATTTGTTTGTTTTCCAGAAGCCACGGTTTGACCTCAGCTGAAGAGACTGCCTCCTTTTCTGTATTGTAGGAGGGCTGCAAGCTTGTTTTAATGGGTTTAGCAAAAGTTTTTGCTGTTGAACAAATACCTCCCACGACACCAGTGTACAGCGTCACAAATACTCCCCCCCCCACCCCACCAATATCGCTTACGCCGCCCCCTAGATCTGCGCTCCCAATGCTCGACACACTGAACGTTTTGCACTTAGCCCATATGATCAATTGAGTCCATTTTGTTTTCTTTTTTTTAGAAAGTCGACACTCCAAAGTTTTGCTCCATGTTTAGTCATTAGAAATCATGTAACCATACGTAGCCCTGGCTGGTTGTGAAGAATATCTTTTACACCAGTTACGCATCACATAATAATTGGTCTTTTTTTTTTTTAAGCATTGTTGTAAGGTGCCATCATTTGAATGTGCTGTCAATTGATCACAGAGAGGGTTGTGCCAAAGTGAGCATTGTATTTGTACAGGAAGCCGTTTCAGGTTACTGTTTTGTGTGGAAATGGTCTCATCATCGTACTCTGGTGTCTAAGAATGGTATATATACTGTATGCAGTTACGCGAAATATTTGTTACCCCTCACTTCAGCCTCCTACCCTAGCTTTTATTGCTAACTATTTTTTACAAAATGTAAGAACAAATATGATCCCAGAGGAATAAATGATTTGCACCAAACTGACTTCATTATTTTTGTTTTATAATATACGGTAACACAATTTTAATGCCATATATATTATATACAATATTTATATTTATTTTACTTCAAACGGGGTATCAATTTGTTTTGATTGTATTGTTTAGTAATGCATCATGAATTCTGAAATTTGGCCTTGAATCGGAAATATATCAGATTATAATAACTTCTGTAATTGATGCATATTTTTTATTGCTTCTTTTCTACACACCTGCTTAAAATTATAAAATGTTTGTTTGATTCTTTCTTTAAAAATCATTTTAAATATGTGAAAGACTATGCATTATGCATCAATAAGTGTTTTCATACTACAAGTTTTGGCAAATGAAGTAAATCATCTGGGTGTGTTCATACAGAAAATCTGTAAACTGTTCCCAATATAAATTAGCCTCTGAAATTAAGTTGTGAATGGTGATGTTTTCCCTCAGAATTTAGCATTTATCCAACCTTTATAATGATTTTTTTTCCCTATCATATAACACTGTATCATTCAAGTATGCCAAATACCGAATTTGAATCTATTAATAAGGCTTAATGTATAAAGTGTAGGCACTGGTTTGAGAGTACTATGCACAGTATGCATACTATATACTGCTAAAATACTAAAAGTGTGTGAACATGCTCTTCTGAACACATCCCATTTCACTATTCGCTTAAAAAAGTAGTATGCAGTAAACAGTAGCATCCATTATGCTAGCATCTGTTTCTAAGCTAGCATCCATTATGTACTTACCGTATATTAAGTTTTACAACACTGGGTATAAAACAATAAACAGGAGCTGCGCCATCTGGTGGAGAGCATCGCTACAGAGCTCTCTCCTCCAGTATCCCACAATTCTAATGTTTACGGCTCGTCGGTGAAAAATGGCGGACAGCAGTGGCAGTAATCCTCAATCACCCGGTTTCACGGAGAAATTAAAATCGTGGCTCTGCTGGTCGTGGACGTACATATGTGCGCTTTGGTTCGCCATGGTCTTGACGATGGTTTACGTGCTGAGGAGCCCTCTGAAGCTGCAGGAGACAGTCAACGCAGGTGTGTGTGTTAATGATCAGCTGTGTGCATGTTTACAGCTCAACACAGGGTATGTTTATGTTCATTGAAGGAGAAGTTCACACAGATATGAACATTCTACCATTATTTCTCTCATCCCCACGCAAACCCATACGGCTTTCTATTTCTGTGCAATTTAAAAGCAGGAATTTTGAAGTCAGTGCTGGTCGGTGTTTTCCATGCAATGCCAATGAATGGTGACTGAAGATGTCAAGCGTCCAAAGGGACTAAAAATTACCATTAAGTATTATAACCAATATGACTCGTGCATAATTATAATTTCTTTGAAGTCATATTGTAGCATTGTGAGAGAAACAGACCTGCATTTAAGTCAGTGTTGTGTCAAGAACTTTAGTTAAAAGCAGCTGTCAAATGCAAGTTTAGAAAATGTTTTGTACGTTTTACTCTATCATCTCAGTTTCAAATGGTATCAGCTAAAGACTTAAATAAAATACCATTATAATTTTCACATTTTGTTACGGTTATTAATATCTATATATATATATTTGCACAGTACAGTGTGCATGTGACGTTTGAGTAATAGCAATATTCAGAGGGGGAATTTGTCAACACTGCGCCATGGCCTAATAAATTGAAAAAAAATATTTTTATGCAAGATATGGTTTAGGTTTAATTATTATTATTATTTACTGAAGACGTATTTAAAAAATTGTGCGCAAATAGTCAAGTAATTTGTGGTCATGTATTATGATTTGTGTTCATAGATTTATAATAGAAAGTAATAAAGTAATATTTACTTTCTATTACCCTCTAAAGACCCTCTAAAGCGTGCGGTGGGTTTGGTGGGCATAGACATAATAAATACATAGACACCCTATTGGCTGCTGGAGCGTACGTCAACTGCGCCGCCATATCAAGGAGGGCAACTTGCCCATGCCTCTCATTATGGGAATTGAGAAAAATGCCTGTTTCGTGCTCTGCTTGGGGCTGTACAAGTCGCCACACAATTGAAAACAGGTCTCGGGGAATTACCTTTCACAAACAAGACTGAACATTTTTTTCTGGTTGTATTTGGTAATTATATAATTAGTAATAGTAACGTACACCACGTGCAAACCACTGAAATCGGCTGATAAATGTTATTATTGTTTTTATTCAGGAAAACCGCAGCTCACCCGTTTACTTGCATTTGTTCACAGCGCAGTCTTGCCCTCCGCAAAATGGCGGACACGTTGACGTATCGCAGCAACGCTCCAAAGCGGCCAATAGGGCGTCTATGTATTTATTATGTCTATGTTGGTGGGGGGTAATTGAGAATGAATGGGGGAAAGTCACGTGAGAGGAGGCAATGCCTCCATCGCGCTATGATTGTTTCACATGATAAATCCCGCCTCTTGCTTTCGTGCACGTTCAGCCTCTGTGAATATATATATTAGTGCTGTCAACGTTAACATGCGATAAAAAAATTTCAGTTTAAAATATTTTAAAAAAAATTACACAATTAACGCTGCATCGGTTTTTTCTGTTATCCTTTGACTAGTTACATTTATATGATTACGCTCTTATTCCTGCAAATGCTTTTAAAGCATTAAAGCGCGACAAGACAAAAGAGAACGTGCTTTTGCAGTCCAAGTCTATGACGCACAGAAAAACAGCGCGCCAGAATCTAGTTCTCTTTCGTGCTTGAATTTTTTTCGCCGCTAGGGTTCGCTAACCTCTTTCAATAACAAAGGCGTAGATTGATGACGCAGTGATAAGCGGAATTAACATTTTTTAACATGACTGTGGTATGAAGCAGGGCACGATTGCTAATGAGAGACCGATATCAGCGATATGATTCCCGCATAGCCTAAAGTAATGACGACATTTCATTTTACCGAACTAACGTTACCCTCAAGTGCTGAATTACTACTCACACAGG
This sequence comes from Meda fulgida, assembly GCA_030578275.1. Taxonomy (NCBI): domain Eukaryota; kingdom Metazoa; phylum Chordata; class Actinopteri; order Cypriniformes; family Leuciscidae; genus Meda; species Meda fulgida. The sequence continues at coordinate 30,203,419 of CM060621.1, read as the reverse complement.
TCAGTGTATTAGACGAATAAAACTTGTGAGGTAACGTAGCGCTGTTTTACTTGGTCTACACTATCACACTAAACAGCATTTGAGTGTGTTGAAACAGCGTTAGCGTGCCGCTAAACATTACGTATTTGTCCACGTCTGTCACCATGGTTACAATAGGCTTGTATGAGATGCGCCTTGCCTCGCCTGAAATGTAGGTGAGAGTAGGCGGCTGCAGTGTGGGGAGGAGTGAAAAAAGCGCAGGCAAGACGGACAGATCTCTCTTCTCGCAGTGGATCAGACACCTGTGAGATCAGTCGGATATCGCGGGATTCACGGGATTCACGCTCGTCCTACAGTGTTGCTAATAAACTGGTAATTTAAGTTCTGTTGCTTTTATATGAAAATAAATATAATGAACAAGACACCCAAAGTAGCCTACTTGTTATTAAATTCCATTCCAAATATGTGTTTATCAATATTTTTTTCTTTAATAATGACGTTATTTTTAATTAAAAAAAAAAAATATATATATATATATATATATATATATAAAACACATCACAACCCATAGGCTATCTCACTGTCAGTATTCACACATAACGTACGTATACACATAAAACATGATACCAGAGTTTTAAAATCAAACATTTTAAAAGAGAACAAACATCACGGTTGTTTAAACCAATGAGCATTAAGCTGTGTCGTCAGCAAGTCGTTTCCCATCATGCTTTTGATCAGCTCAGTCGGCGGAGAGCAACTGCATGCGATTGCAGAATCCGGCACGTGCGCCTTGCGGTCGCGAGAGTTTTTTGACATAGGTCAGCATGACATCAGAGCAAGGTGGACCGCTCTCGGACACATTTCTAACCAGCATGCATCTCTCGCTGATCACCGGTGATCGGTTCTGCGCATATTTTGCTCATCTCAAACAAGCCTTATGACATTACTAGCGGAAACCAGGGATAACGTGGATATTACGTCATTGACAGGCGACAAGTGAACAGGGACAGACAGTATTTAAAATTGTGAATTTCTCTGAATTTACAAATTCTTAGAAACATTTAGGATAATGTAAGTACATAATTTAAAGAAATATATAACATTGTGCAAGTTTATATATATTTTGATACAAAATTCTTACATACTGTACCTTTAATAAGTTATATAAAGTGTTAAATTAACAAAGAATTGTGAGCGAATGAGACGCGTGTGAGATCTGCATCATTGTCAGCAGGCAGGTCTTAAAGTGACAGCAGCCACTAATGCTGTCTGACATTAATGTTAATCAAAGGACAAAAGTAACAGAAAATCACTCAATGCTCTTGACTAAATAATTTTTGTAGCTTTGATAAGGATTAATCTGTTTAATTTATAATTTATGCAGTGCAGACTTAATTGATAACTTTATTCAGTTTCTGTATATTTCACAGGGCACAGGTAAATATGACATGTATTGTGGGTATATGTGTTTGTTTTAAGTTCACTTAAAAGTTTTTTGAAGCCTAATAAATGTTAAAAAATGTATAGCTTTTAAGTACACTGTAATTTTGAATGGCTATAATTAATGTATAAAATTGGTATTTAAAATATACTGTCTTTGTTGTTTCTACGTTAATTTGAAAATTAACTGTGAAATTATTTCATTACAAAATATATAAAAATTGTATAATGAAATCGTGATTAATCACGATAAAAATAAATATATATTTTTTAATCGATTGACAGCATATTAATGTGTATATATATTAATGTGTGATATGTGTATGTATGTGTATATATATATATATATATATATATATATATATATATTTATTTATTTATTTATTTATTTATTTATTTTTTTTAATTGTGCAATGCGAATGTGATGTTTGAGTGGAAGCATTATTTAGCGGGTAATTTTAATATTAATTTAACATTTAATAATTGTATAACCATTATTTTATGCAAAATATGGGTTAAATTAAATCATTTTTTCTACCTGTAAAAAAAAGTTGTCATTTGTGGCCATGTTTTATAAGTTGTGTTGGTACATGTATAATAAAAAATGTAAAAAAAAAATGTTTTTAAAGTTATATAAAACAATCATAATTTCTGTTTCATTATCTTGTGTAATTCATCTACAGCCTCTGTGTTTTTAAACACTCTTACGCCTAAATTCTACGTTGCTCTCACGGGAACCTCTTCGCTCATCTCGGGCCTTATATTGGTGAGTCTTTTACCTATTGGTGGTAAAATAATTATGCTAGATAACAAACTTCGGTTTCAAAGCTTTCTGAAAACACACTCGCTCGTTTGTCCTTCAGATATTCGAGTGGTGGTACTTCAGAAAGTACGGCACTTCGTTCATCGAGCAGGTTTCTGTCAGCCACTTGCGCCCTCTACTGGGAGGAGTGGAGAACAGCAGCTCTGCGGGACTCTTCTCTTCAGTAAACGGCGATACAGAGCAGAGAAGCAACGTTGCAGGTTTTTATTTTATTTTTTATTTTAAGTTATTATCTACTGGTTATCTTTCCAAACATTTCAAAGTAATTGTAGTAATGTTTGAGCTGTTGTGTTATTTTTCTTTCAGAATGTAAAGTGTGGAGGAACCCACTGAACTTATTCAGAGGTGCAGAGTACAGCAGGTATATTTTTTAAATGCTGTCAGTTAATTGCATTAATTTATGAGCTTTTAAATAAATGACAGAATTCCAAACATTATATTCATGATCCTTCCATTCCAGGTACACTTGGGTGACGGGTAAAGAGCCCCTGACATATTACGACATGAATTTATCAGCACAAGATCATCAGACCTTCTTCTTGGGAGACACTCAGCAACTTAGACCAGAAGACTCTGGTTAGTCTCATGCTCTTCTACTTAAAAATATAGTGCCTAGATTTAATCAGGACTGCCGTTTAATCATGGCTGTTATCTGTTCTTTGTTCCGCAGTAATGCAGAAGGCCTGGAGGGAGAGGAACCCACAGGCACGTATTCGAGCAGCTTACCAGGCAATTGAAATGAACCGCGAGTGAGTTGAATTCAATTTAACATCTTCTGACGTGACTCATCCAGTCAGATTGTAGAGCTGGAATGGTATATATTATAAAGAGCTATAAAAATACATGACCTAGGGATGCCCAATATGTTGGTACCATTTTGATTTTTATCATATTGGTCAGCATTGCATATTTAATGCTCATTTTCTCTGTCACTTAAAGCTGATCTTTAATAATAATTTAATAACACTGTTAAAAGTGATCTTTAGCAAATATCTAAATGAATACAAATTTTTCATGCTCTGCATTATAAAGTGTCCTAAATTTACTTGTATTCTATTATAAATTTAATTGATTTAAATATCAAAATTATACATTTATTTAGTTTATGTATATATATAAATTATATGGAATTTTAATGTAAGCCATGTACACTGGTGGTCAAAAGTTTGGAATAATTAAGGTTAATGTTTTTAAAAGCAATTGTAATGTTTTTGAAATTTAAATTCATTTATTAGATAATAAAAAAAACAGTAAAAACAGTAGTATTGTGAAATATGAAGTAAGTTAAACCAGGGATCCATTCTTCATATCTCGCTTAATACATCCAAGTTGATTTGACAGATGCCAGATCTTCTAATCGTGATAACTGATATTTGGCTAATTTGGTTCTTCAAGCGAATTTGCGGATTTGATCAAAATATCTGGATTAAGTTGTCTGAGATTTCTGCGTGTTCTTGTGTTCATTGGAAAGAACAGATATATCACCACTCGAAACCATGATCAGCAATGCAGCGATTGGCTGGCGGCAAGCAACGTAATGACATCATATTCAAATTTCTAGACCTTTATAAGGAAACAGCCTAGTTTGCTACATGATTCCCCATTATTTTATTTCAGTGTTGTAAATAACAAATCTGATGCACATAAAATTAAATGAATTTCTAAGTAACATCATTTATTAAAGTTTCTTTTGGTCAAAAAAAAATTCTAATGACACAGCAGAAGTTATCTGCAACTCCAGCGCTGCATCAAACCACTAACATAATAGCTGCAAATTAATCGAATTATTCCCTCACGAATAAATCTCTCAGTGAGTAAAACTGTCTGTGTATATAATGATAGACTTCACCACATTATAATATTATTTTCAAATTAAATGTTATAATAATAATAATAATAATAAGAGCCTCACTGAGTCAGACAACTTCTCGCCCCCATGAACACTATCACTTTGGAATAAAGGTCTCTAGTTTTCCACTAACCTGCTGCGCTGCAGTAACCAGACAGACTCCAGACAAAGCCTCAAAGACAATGAATATGCTTTAATCACGGAGGATCTCTGACTAATTTCATTGAGAATCCCCCTGACAAAAAGAGTACAACAGTTTATATAGAAAAAGTGCATAACAAAGGTGACATGATCCATTGCATAATTTTTCTCTAATATGATTGGTTCTTGATATGTAAAATTCTCTGTTACTAGGTAAAAGCAAATCTGGATTCCTTTACTTCAGCTTGTTGCTAGGGTCATGAGGTTAAATATATATTTAGTCTAGTTTTGTTTCCTCTTTTGTTGTATTCAGACACATATTCAGTGTTGGGAATATTTCGTTTACAAAAGCTTATAAATGTTAATCCTGCAAGAAAAAGAAATGTTATGATTAATTAAAAATTTCCTTTATATACATTTTAAAATAAATTCTATGTGAACGAATTTTAAAATGTAATTTATTCATGTGATGGTAGTGATGAAATTTCAGCATCATTACTTCAGTGTCACATGATCCTTCTAATATGGTAAAAAAGAATTCAGTCAAAATCTTTCTCTTTTTTTTTGCATCTCTAATGTGAACATGGGGTTTCCTTTTTCTAACTCCCCAGCATATGATTCTATTCATTGCAGATGTGCTGCAGCATATGTGCTCCTTGCAGAGGAGGAAGCCACAACCATCACAGAAGCTGAACGGCTATTCAAACAAGCCCTTAAAAGTGGTATGAGACTTTCACACTGTCACATATATATATGTACTCAGCACACAGTAACTCACGCTGTTGTTTTCTACGCCGTTGCGTTCACAGCCGGTAAAGACACCAATCTTGTGGTATACATCAAGCGCAGACTGGCCATGTGTGCTAGAAAACTGGGTCGCATCAAAGAAGCTGTAAAGATGATGAGAGATGTGAGTGAAGCAATAACACAAATAATGTTCAGGTCTGTATATTTGAATGATTATTCTAGTGCAAAGTCTTGCCCTAGATTATTATAGTAAGTGCTTTACTGTAAATTTGATTCTTTTGGATTTTTTTTTCCGACCTGAGTTATGAGTCAAAAAAAAAAAATCTGTGGTAATCAGCACCATATTCCTGTAACTTTAGTGCAGGTACATTAATTCAAATTTAGTGCAGGATGTTATTACATCCATTGAATATCTTCAGGGCAAATTCACATTCCTAAAACTTTTTTGAACATAACATTTTCGTTTTCAATTCCAACTTTCCAATTCAGCTCTATTAAGAAACTTTAACTGTGAAAGAGGAACTTTATTTTACAACAAAGTATTTGGAAATATAAAATTATTGTATAATTTTTTTTGAATTCATTTCATTCTTTATGCCTAATGCCTGCTACAAACTCTGCGATTTCAGCAATCCTATAAGATCATTACTAATCACATCATACGACATGGATCTAATAAACTTTGGTATGACAAATATGTAGGCTGTACGATGATGACACCTATTGAATCGTAGGCTACGACGGAAGTTAGTATAGAAATTAACAATTGGGTTTTTTATGTGCGCTGAAAAAAAGACGAGGAAGCGAAAGAAAAGAATATGGCAAGGAAAAAGATTGCAATTTGGCATACCAATCTTGCAAATTGAGCTTTAGGTAAGAAGTTTTAGTTTTAGCGCCATGTTAATCAGTACTCCATTTCGTGTTGCTTTTTTATTGGCTCGTCAGTAGACGTAGGTCGTAGCAGCACACACACTATGAGATGATCATGCTAAATTTCTGAAACTGTCAGAAAATTATCGCAGGCTATCTTTGTCTCTCTGACAAAGATCGTCTCTGAACCTCTCTTACTCTACGACGTAGGACCACCGTTTAGGAGCCACGACCACAGAAATCTCACAGAAGAGAAACCACAGAAATTGCTCATCTTTCATCTTGAACAGCCCAAAATCGTACAATGTGTACCGGGCATAAAATATTGATGTTATAAGTCATCAATGTAAGATGTCATCCATTGTAACTCTAGAATATAGTCTGTTATCATCAGCGAGTAATTTGTGCTTAAATGTTAAATACTTTTTTATGAATGTATTAGAACTTAGCCTTTACTTGAAATGTATTCATACTCGTATCACTGGTAAGGACTTTTATTTTATTTTGTAAGTGGCATCTCATACTTCAATTATACTCTTTTCCCCTTTTTCCTTGGGCAGTTAATGAAAGAATTTCCTTTACTGGGAATGTTAAACATTCACGAGAACCTTCTAGAAGCGTTATTAGAGCTACAGGCCTACGCAGATGTACAAGCAGTCCTCGCAAAATATGATGGTGAGCTCATTCAACTCTCATATTACTGTACTCAAACTGGACCAGGAAGTGATGCTACTAGCGATGTTTCACTAACTATCTGATGTTTCCTCCTTCAGATATCAGCTTGCCAAAATCAGCTACTATATGCTACACATCTGCCTTACTGAAAGCCAGAGCGGTGTCAGATAAGTAAGTCTTAAGCATGCTGGAAAGTATGCAAACAATTGTCTGTTATGTCTAATTATGAACAGCATATAACCATGTCATAGCATAGGTAATGTTTATGGATGATAGTTTGCTGAATGAATCTGTATGTGTGTCGTATGGCAGGTTTTCACCTGAGGCAGCGTCTAGGAGAGGTCTCAGCACAGCAGAGATGAACGCAGTGGAGGCCATACACAGAGCTGTGGAGTTCAACCCACATGTACCAAAGGTTTGAAATATATATTAGATTTGCTTACCTCCAATTAAAACCACAAAAAACTACCTTATTATAGTTTATATTGCAAATATTGAAGTTACTGGGCCACACATCGGCTTTATCTTTCTGATATTCATGAGTGCAGGCATATTGTCACGGCCAGAAGGTGATGCTGTTGTAGTATTTATAGTGAAGCACATTGTAATCCTCTGCACTAAACTGAAACTTTTCTAACACGCATTGTCCACAGTTTTGCATTGAACTTAATTGCAGGTGAGGTTGTCGAGCCAAGGCTACCAAACATAGATTTCTGTAAGCTGTGTTTAGGGTGAAAGTTATATCACCTTTGATTTTTCTTTTTGCCCTTTAAAGATGTTTTAACCCCCATCATCTATTTCTTTCTTTGTACCTGGCTTCAACTTGCCGCTTTCCAAAACACTAGATCCGACTTCAAAGTACACAGCCTCTTCACACCCAAACACACACAGTCTCAGACGAAAGGGTATTGTGCACCACAGACATGCTGTATCAGACTACAAAGAGCACCTGTTTGAGATGTGCAGCAAATATAAACACACGCACATACACCTGGTATTTCAAATGCCAAATCTGTCCCTAAGGCAAAAAAGACGCTCCATAATGAGCTAGAATTTGGGCAATGCATTAATATTTTACACCGTTACATAAGCAATAAGGTACAAGAGGCCGTGACTGTATTTACAATAAATTAATGAAAAATGGTCCTTCATATCTTTATGTAGGATCGGCTTCATAAAAGCAAAAAGGCACTTAAAGACATGCTGAATGTCATGATCTTTTGTACTTTATTGCTTACATTTTGATGGCGATAAGCCCCTTGCTAAAATATAAAAACGGCCATATAGGAAACTTATTATTGTGTGAGAAACTTATTAAGTATTATATTACAAAGACATAGTTGTTTCCTAAATTCATTGTCATTGTACTGAAGCCAAAGAAAATATTTTCTGGGAAAATATATACTTTTTATAAAGTTGACAGCATACGAACAATAACATTATGAAATGTTATTATAATTTTAAAAATAGCTTTTCTATTAAGTATTAAGTATTATTTTAATTCATTCCTGTGATGCAAAGCTGAATTTCCAGCATAATTACTCCAGTCTTCAGTGTCACATGATCCTTCAGAAATCATTCTAATATGCTGATTGTGCTACTTAATGTTTTGTCAAAATTCAGATTTTTGTTAGGATTCTTTGATGAATAGAAAATGTTAAATGTAACTGTTGATCAATTTAATGTGTCCTTGGTGAATAAAAGTATTAATTTCTTTCAAAATAAAAATTTCCCCTTAGAACTTTTGAACAGTAGTGTATGTTTCTGACTATTACAGTGGGCAAAAGTGGTACTATTAGTATAATTTATTAAAAAAAAAATAGGCAGTATAATTTGTTAAATACATTCAATTATTGTTAAACACATTTAATTTATATCTAACACATTAACCGACATCCCAGAAATGTGCAAAATATAATGCATGATGTCATCCATCACTGGACACCTGCACCTCCCCTTTGCATGGCATCTCCAAGATCACTGTAGTGTGATGTCATCGCTCAGGGTCCGTACGGTCAAGTGAAAAGAGATACGAGACAGACCGAGACAGAGGCTTATAGGAGTTCAGCGGGGGCTTAAGAGGAACATCCACATAAAAGAGACCCATCACTGACACTTGATCCACCATAAAAGACCGTGTTTGTGTGCGGGCATGTTGCGTAGGACAGCTGCCTGTCAAATGTCAGCATGATCATAAAGCTAAATTACCCATGTCTACGAAGCTCATGTTTGTGTACATTCTGACACATACACTGCGGTGATTTTACAGAAAGATATGTTAGGATATTAGTTGAAAATGCAGAGGGTGAGCTTGACATATTGTAGAGAACCAGCCCGAATCGAGTTGTAATGTACAATAATCACAGCCAGGAGCATTTGGGAAGGTTATCCTCTGATAATACTATTTAATCCTGCTGTATTGCCCTCTACAACGCTCACCCTGGGGCCCGGAGCCGGGGTTCTGACTGCTCTCTCACACACATACAGGCTGTGTATAGAGATCCACCAACATGTTATTTCTGTCAAAACTCTTTATCATTGAAGCTTGTTTTATTAGATTGTGCTGGTCTCGCCATGAAAATAACCACAGACGCTGGCATGCTGTTACAAACAAACAAACAAACAGACTATATAAGTAGCTCTCATATGTATAGGTGAAAGTCTGGGTCACATTTCACACCAAGGGGAGGGATGTTTATACAATATATAAAACCTTTTTTGTTGTTGTTGATGTTGTTCATTTCACTAATGAGAGTGGCTTTTTGCGTTATGGTAATCAGAATTGGGGTAAATATGTTTCCTTTCAAAATTTAAATAAGCGTTTTGTGTGTCGTTGCAGTATTTATTAGAGATGAAGAGTCTGATTCTGCCACCTGAGCATATTTTGAAGAGGGGAGACAGTGAGGCGGTGGCGTATGCGTTCTTTCACCTGCAGCACTGGAAGCGGGCAGAGGGGGCGCTCAACCTGCTACACTGTACCTGGGAAGGCAGTGCGTACAGTGCACATCTTTGCTTTTTTACACACCATCACATTCTTGTATAATAGATGATTACCATTCTCATTTACCATGAAACTGTTTACTGTAAAACAAAATGTAAACGATCTCACCTGATGTCAGTCAACATCTTTTGGCTCTCGTAGCTTTCCGGATTATTCCGTACCCTCTGGAGAAGGGTCATCTCTTCTATCCTTACCCAGGATGCACAGAGACCGCAGACAGAGAGCTTCTGCCTTGTAAGTCTGAACTGGTTATACCTGCATTTATATACAAATAGTAACTGTTAGCACAAGCATAGAGTGTTAAATGTCAGGAGATGTGGAAATTATTAACAATAATTGGAAAATAGAGTATTTGTAGACATGTTTTAAGGATATGTATTTTTTCTGTCTTTCTTTTTCTTTCAGCATTTCACGAGGTCTCAGTGTACCCAAAGAAGGAGCTTCCTTTCTTCATCCTCTTCACAGCGGGCCTTTGCTCCTTCTGTGCCATGTTGGCCATGCTCACACACCAGTTTCCAGAGCTCATGGGGGTCTTCGTCAAAGCTGTGAGTATCTGCACGCCTCAACTAACCCAAAATTGTTTTGTTTGCCTTTACTCTCGTCCCTCTTTGCCCTTTATTATTATTATTTATTTTTTTGTTTAGAAGAGAAAGATACAATCACTGAACTTCCAAGATAAACATTTCAATGTGTTGCAATATGAGAATGAAGTCTCTGTCAATGGCACTCTAGACGGTATAAACCACGGCTCCTCATGAGACCAATAACTGTCTGTGATGTTCTATTAGTGGCAAAAACGTCGTCCTCGTGTTTGGGTGGTGTCTCGGGTTGAGCATGCGAGACCCCATTTTGCGTGTGCACAACGTTTTTTGTAACTTTGCACGCGGCTCCACTTTCAAAGATACACGACTTCGAGGCGACTGTGTCCGAGCAGGTGCATCTGTATATACGTATACACACAGGAGTTGGACAATGATACTGAAACACCTGGTTTTAGATCACATTCATTTATTAGTAGGGAGTAAGGCCTCCTTTTATGTCCAATGCAACATCACTTCATCTTGGGACATTTGGCACTGGCACGAGTTAACCACAAACACTATATTGACAAGTGTTTCATTTGCATTATCCAACCCCTGTATATTCACAATACTTCAAATCAATAGCTTACAGGTGAAACTCCAAAAATTAGAACATCGTGCAAAAGTGATCATTTTGATGATTATGGCTTACAGCTTATGAAAATCACAAATCTCAGAAAATTAGAATGTTACATTAAATCAATAAAAAAAAGGATTTTAAATACAGAAATGTCAGCCCTCTGAAAAGTATAATCATGCATATGTAAATAGTTTTATATAATAAATATATTAGTTTCACCTTTTAATTTTAATTACTGAAATACACAAACTTTTGCACAATATTCTAATTTTTCGAGTTTCACCTGTATGTGCAGTCCTCAGCTTCAAGCAAGTCAATGAAATAGTGTGGAAAATGGATAAGATAAATTAACGAGCATGCGTTTAAATTGTTTGTACAGCAACCTTTAGTCCTTCCAATGGCCAGGATGCGCATTTCGTGGCGGTGCATTCCTCTCTTATCATTGTTAACTAATGTTAATTAATAGCGAGTGATTGATTTCAGAACACATTTGAGTTGTTGCGCTAGACGTCACGGAAGGCCTCACCTCCAAGATGCATTCAGTGTCGCTCTAGTTTCCGTTATACTCCCTTATTTGCTTTGTTCCCCGTCCACTCCAAACATCTTGTTCTCCTTGGGGAACATTGCCCTAATTTTTAATTGCAATAAATTCCTGAATGTAACGACATGCAGCCTCAATGGCCTTTATCTTTTTATCAACCTCGTTTGTCATCTTACAACACATATTTACGTTAGCACTATCTATTTCCTGGATCTGCGTTAAAATGGATGATACCTCTCCAGCCTCCACTCTGCCCGGTTTTCCTCCCTATTCGACGCGCGGCCCCAGGCTTCCTTTCCCATATTCCGTCATAAACATCTGTTCATCCGTGAAATGTATCGCTTCATAAACACATTAGGGGCTTGTTTATGGTGGATAGAACCGTGGAGGTTTCAGTGTTTTTCAAAGGAAAAACTTTACAGTCTTAAAGTTGGTTGCCATCCAGAGATTTTTTTTATCCTCTTGTTTGTGTCTGTCTGGACCTCCATGTAGTATCCCAGAGGGATAAACTCTATCATACTTATATCTAGCACTTTAAAGGCAACTTTCTGACAGCTTGTGGCTCAGACACTCGGATAGTCCATGAATGAGGCTGACAACACAAGAAACGTGTGCAAAAGCACTACTACTTTTTTTTTTAGTTTCAGGTTGTACAGGTGTTTCTCATGAACTCATGTCAACATCATTTCACATCAGCCATGATCATACTTCAGTTTAGGGCTAAAATTCATAGTTGACCTCTTTCATTTTTATTGTGTTGATTTTGTTATTGAGAGGAAAGAGCATTGTTTACATATTCATAAAGTCGCTCTCAGCAGCATGGACTGCGTCAGTATGTTCATTAATAGTATATCGCTGTAAAAGTATTTCCAACTTCTTTTTACTTCTAAGCAAACATTGAAAAAGAACTTCACCGTGAGTATATCTCGGAGCCTTGAATCATGTTCAGTCTCTTGTGCGTTAAGTGTACTCGAGCACGAGCAATAAGTTGCTGGCTGCAGTTCACTTAATGGCCACCGGTGTTGCTATTAACAAATAAAAGTAATTCTGAACATTTACAGTTATAGGTCTTAAATATCTTTAAGACGTGTGTGGTTATTAGTAAGTTCTTTGTAAGTGCTACGTCTTGACTGTTTTCTCTCGCTCTCTCTCTGCAGTTCTTCAGCACCCTCTTTGCACCACTGGGCTTTTTTGCAGACAAGATGGAGAGTTTTATGCCCTCCTGCCTGTGGCATCAACTTGCAAATGTCTGACGTACACCAATTCATACATATTTGCACTCAGAAACACAACTGTACATGTACTATGTGTAAGGTCCCCACCTGTACTGACAATAAAAATGTTTTGGCTCTTTGACACACTTCTCTTTTGCTACAGTATTTGTTGTCATCTGACATTGTGTATAACAGCAGAAGTCAATATAAACATGTTGACTAAACGCCCGTCTCTCAACCTCTATGCCGTGACTGCCTCTAATCCCGCTTAAATATGTCTCCTATGGCTGCGGGGCAGGTTGCCTATAGTGCTGATACAATCACTGAGGAAAGAGACGGGATTTGAACAGACCTTATTCACAGCAGCGGTAACTTTGATTTTTTTTACTGGAATTAAAGCGAGGCTGTGAGGGATAGACTTACATCTCTTTAGTGGGTTGTACTATTATTTTATGTGTTTTTGTAAGGTTCTTCTGACGAAACACTGCAAAAAAATCTATAAAAATATATATTTGTCAGTAGACAACGAGTTTTGTAAAATCATAAGTGATCTAAGAGCATTTTACAGCGAATGCTGTTGAAAACACGTTAAGTCTATCCCTCACAGCCTCGCTTTCATACCCGTCATACTGCTTTGAATAAGATCTATACCCTGAAGATTTGGCAGTAAATCATGTGTCTGTTTTTAGAAGATCTCACAACACAACGTTCACATCCACAGCATGAGGGTGAGTTGGTTAAACGGTATGTTCACACAATATACTATAATAGTCTTTCTTATAGAATGAAGGTTTGAGATTGTAATTAGAAAAGACTGTCAGGCATTGCGGCTATGGTCATAAATGTCACTCAGTTTGTGATGATGTGCTGTTCTACAAATGAGGCAGATCTGGTTAATGAATTTGTCTGACAAAATATGGTTACACATCTTTACATTAATGTCAGGCAGAAAAGACTTATTAATATGTACCAACAAAATATTAAATGTTTTATAAACATGGGTGGCAGATTTCAAAAGACAATTATAACATTAACATTGTATAAAAAACATAAGAAATTCTGTTTTTATTTAACTTTTCTAACATTCAAGAGGGCTTTGCAGAGATTTTCATATTTCATAAATCATATTTAAATGTAACAATATTTTATGCAAAAATAATGTTTGCTTTCCAAAATATTGTTTTTACTAAAGTTTTCTTTCTGTTGTTGTGCTTCACCCAAAAATGTTTAAAAAAAAAAAAAAAAAATTTTATAAAAAATATTTTGTTGTCTACCCATATTCTTCAAAATATCTTCTTTTGTGTTCAGCAGAAGATAGAAATACATACAGGTTTGGAACAGCTTGAGGGTGGGTAAATGATGAAAGAATTTTCATTTTTGGGTGAACTATCCCTTTAATAAAGGTAGATTTATTGGCGGGCTTTTAGAAATGACGTTCCAAGCAGAGGCTAATGTATGGTGCACGCCGGAGGCAGGTCAGTGAAAAAAAGTCCCCATGAAATAAATACCCTTATCTAATTTGTACACACAAGGTGCTAAATTTCTCACATAAATGTTATTTTTAACTTAAGAGCAGGCGCTGGCGTTTTTAACTTGAACAAACTTGAATGTGCAAGGCTTCCGGACCGGTTTGAGCCGAGTCCAGTTATTTTATCTGTAAAAAAAACGAACAACAACAAAAAAAAAACAGTTAACGTTAGTTGTGCTGCTGATGTTGCAAACTGGTACATGTTATAGTATTATTTTAATTATCTTAATCATAAAGACACTGGTTTTTTAGATGTAATAGTATCTGTTATTGCACCTTTAAATGCTTCTGTTATTCTAGTTAATTTAGCAGCTAATGAATAGCAAGGGGTCTCGCACATTTACAGGAAATAGTTTACTTGCGCATTAAAGAATTAGGTGAACACAAATGTTCATGGTATTTCTGTAAGTTGTATAGGATAGTTGTAGGCTATAAAAGAATATGCAAAATTTACAAAAACAAGAAGAGAAATAGGTGGGTCTGGATTTTGTCTCTATTTGGTCAGGTGCAAATGTTGAACTCTACTGTTTGACTGTTACAGTTTCTCAGTGTCATTATTCAGGTGTAAATTATCCAGACCGCTGCTGCAGTAGCAGCTAACGTTAACCGTTTTGTCACGTTATATTTGAGCCTTAATTTCCATAGATTGAAGGGTAAGAAGCTCCTCTGATGTGTGAGGATTATTTATGGGTGCTTCGTGCTTGGCTAACTGTTATTTCCATGTTTCCATGTGCCACTTTGAGTTTTGTAAATAGTGTCTTTTCAGATTGTTTTTTCCCCCTTCTGTATATGTAGCTTCTGTAAATAGTCAACATCACTAAAAGTGGGTTTTACCAACCTGTAAATAAACACGCTTCTCCATCGGTTCCTGTCCTGCTCTGAGCGCTTCCACCTCGTCTGATGTGGGGAGTCTTCTAAACCTTAATATTTTCTCTTTTTTAAATGGAATACTAGCATAATGCTTGTACAGTACACTTAATATGACATGAACATATGAAACAATAATTATAATGCAGTTTTACATTTCCGTTGCGTTGTTATATATATATATATATTTTTTTTTTGTCATTTACAAAGTTTCTTAAAGTCATATGTATAGTATTATACCTAAGATGGTTGCTAAAGTACAAAGCATTGTTCAAAATTCTTTCCCAGGTTTCGCGCCAGTGTCTTTAAAGCACAGCTATGCCTCTCAACATATTTGGCATGGACATGGATGTTCACAGCTACATATGAGACGAAAGCATGGTGTCTGATCATCAAACGTCCCGCTACCACCTGTTTTCTTTGGCAGTCGCCCATACAACGGTCAGACGGGGTTGTGCAGGGTCAGTATAAAGCTTCATAAGGTACTGAATGTAGAATAGTAAAGAGCCACAAAGACTGGCAGTGTGACGCACGGCTACTGTAGATCTCATCCCACACAGGAGAATGCTTATTCAGTCATATATTTGCTAACAAATGCTACTTAAAGAAGGTAATGTCTCAGGAAAATATCCTGGCGAATGCCTGAAGGATGAGAATGTTTCGCTTGATACCATCAAAGGCACGTTTATTGTGTGCTGACAGAGCTGGTGCCCTACAGCTGGATTAAGTACATTTGGGGGGGGTCTTAACTGGCGCTCTCCAGGGGTCTGGATTTGTTCAGGTTGGCAGTTTACTGCAGGCTACTGCAAGCCACAGTGTAACAAAACCTAGTGACAACCAAGCAAATAATGTTTACAGCAAATACGGTCCCATGAGATCCTGTACAAATGTTTGCATTGTTAAATTAAAGCTGTGTGTATTACAACATATCATGCCACTCTTAGAAATGGATCTTGCCCTGGGTTAAGGGTTTGGTTAATATGCCTTGTAAAGGACCTGAACTTGGACTTGACTAATACCTCAAATTATGTGGTATGTTGAATTGATGGCAAATTCGTATGAATTTGTAGGATCTCATTCATACATTTTCATATGATCTGCTCACGCCCTACTGGTGGTAAGGTTTAGGGGTGGGGTCAGTGCCGGTCTCGAGTCCCACGAAGGAGTTCCGGGAGGATAAAAGGAGTGAAGACAGTGAACGATGAGAGAGGAAACGCTTATGTTGTGTTTTATTATGTTTATATGCAGCAGTCCGTGAGGGGCTGCCACTTTACTTTTGTTTATTTTTGGATTGAAATTTATGTTTAATGTTTGCCGGTTTCTGGCTCTTCCTTCCTTGAACACAAACCTTGCTACAGTTTTTTTTTTTTGTATGATTCAAACCGTACAAATTCGCTACAATTTCACCAAAGTGTAAAATAGTACAATTTTCTCATGAGATCAGGTTAGCCTTATCTATGGACTAGAACAGGGGTTTCCAAACTTTTCCATGAGAAGGCCCCCCAAATACCACTTGGTTCTGGCCAAGGCCCCCCTTTTGCAGGATGTGTTATTAAACCCATTGACAATACTACGGCAAATATAAAAATAAATAAATAATTAAAACCTCTAGGTGAACATCAGATTATGTGATGGTGTTTGATACCAGCCTATCAGAAAGATTATAGAGATGAACCGATTACAATTTTCTAGGCCGATTACAATTTTCTAGGCCGATTACAATTTTTCATTGAGTTTGACCTGCCGATACAGATTTTAGCTGATTTTGATTTCATTTTTCTAACCACTTTACAGCACACAGAATTTTTTCTTTTCTATTATATATATATATATATATATATATGTATATATATATATATATAAACACCACCCAAACTGAATAATTAAGACAATTTTAAATGGTACATTTTCTATAAATATTTTTGAGTCTTCATTTTCTTTTCTGACATAGCCTACTCCAGTTCTTGTTAAAACACACTAGACATGCAAATTCTGTGCATTTTAGACACTTTTTTGTGTGAAATCATATTGTCCATCAAAAGTGTGCTTTCACTTTAATTGAGCGTGAGCTGCGCAGCAAAAATAGACTCGGCGCCGAAGCCGGCTTCACTGCTGCTCACGCGCCGCTTGCGCTTGCTATCTGAAACGGCCGTAATTCACGAGGTTTCCTACATGTGCGTTCCGTGTGCACGTGTGATGCTGATGTTGCCCAATGTCAATCATGGCGCCCGAGTCCATTAGACTGGCATAAAATCGGCATATGTTAGACTGACCGGCCGGTCGCCGATCACATGAAAATCGTCCAATTCTGGTCACCAGCCAATCATTCGGTGCATCTCTAAAAGATTAGCATTACAAGTATAATGTTCAAATAGGCTATGCGACAAATTATCATAATGCTATTTCATAACAATACTCATCATAATAATATAAATATTTTTACTTAAAAAAAAAATGCATTTTCTTTTCTTCCAACTTTGCTGTGGCCCCCACTTTGAACCCCCCTGGATGAGAATATTATACATATGGGTGGGCCAGTAAGCAATCACCTAGCAACTGCATAGCAACATCCTGACAACCACCCACAGCAACCTAGTTTATGCACAAGGTGTTCTTGTTGCTATGTGGGCGTAGGTGTGGTCAGGATGGGTGATAGACCGTTGTAATGTGGTTGCTAAGGTGTTTTGGGTAGTTGCTAGGCAGTTGCTATCTTGTTGTTAAAGTGTTCTAGGTGGTTGTTAGAGTACTGCAATTGCATAGCAACGTGTCAACCTATACACACAGAGATTCTGATAGGGTGTTCCGGGTGGTTGTCAGAGCATTACTATGTGGTTGCATTGTTATACTGTTGCTACGGTGTTCTGGGTGGTTGCTAGTATTGCTATTTGGTTGCTAGGATTTTCTGGGTTGTTGCTTAGGTGTTGCTCCCACGTTTATGGATCTCACCATAGATATGTATACGTAGATGCCACATACGCGCCAGCCATCTTGGAACTGTCAGCATGTTATGTATTAACTCAATATTACAGGGTTTTAAACTATGGTAGCCTCGCGTAGCCAGACCTTTAGACTGACGGCAGAAGGTCTGGACTCTATCGCGCTTTTCTTGGCCAAGGACCGCCCAAGAGGACGTTTGACACAACCAATCAGTTTGTTTTATTCCACATCATGTTTAGGGGCGTGCCAATATAATGTTGATGTCCCTACAATAACAGATGCCTTCGTCATGTTGTTATGTGTTAGTTTTGCAAAATCATCTGCTGAAGTCTATTGCCGATATAGATATTCATACATGCGCCTAACTATGATTGCAGACGCAGTCAATTTGCTCTCGAATTTTCACAGACCGGGTTTGACCGTTCCAATATGGTGGACGACTAACGTATCGCGACCCATAGAAACAGCCGCTAAGAGGAATCTATATGTATATCTATATATCTATGGATCGCATTCCCCCTTTTATCTTTAAACAAAAATGAAAGCCTTTGGTGCTCCTCACAGGAGTGCTGCTGTGCCTCTGTTTTGCATTAAAAGTTTTAGAAGAGCTACATTCTTGCCAGCTGACTCACAAGATAAGAGTTTTTATGTGTTAATCCCACGCCGAAGGCCTAGTAAGCTCCGTCTGACAGCAAGCGTGCTAACGCTCACACCCACTCGCTTCTGGGAGCCAAGCCACACTCGTCCCCAAAGGTCACGTATATATAACGCTTATCTCCCCTATAAATCTGCCCTCAAGACCAAACACTTGCTCTGGATCTGTGGACTAAAGCCTACAGTGGGAAGTTCACAGTTCCCAATGGAGCATTCCTGTATGAGCAAGGGTATTTGTAGGGATGCTTTTAAGTCTTGGTTTAAGTACAATTTCAGTATTTTATGTAATTTTATATATTTTCTAATATTTATATATTTATTTATGTTTTGCTTGTGAGAAACCCATCACTTTTATGCTAAGAGCTTGTGGATGGTAGCCAGGGCGTTGCTATATATTCCGAGTCATTTTCAGTGTGTTGCTAGGTTTCTACAGTATACAGTTTCTAGGGTGTTTTGGGTGGTTGGCAGGGCATTTCTATGGAGTTCCCAAGGTGTTCTGAAGGGTTTTCACTGTGTGTTGCTATGTGGTTGCTGTCACCTAAAGAATCCACAGAATGCCAGGAGAGCAGTATTGTTTGCCATGTGATGTGAAAATAGTAATAGTAATCGCACACCTCTCTGATTTTCATGATTTAAGGCAACGTTCAGGTCCGTAGCACAAAAGTTTATGCACTGAAGTGTAACATTTAGGGTCATGAAGTTTGAAAAACAAAAATAACTGCATGCCTTTGCCTATATCAATTCATTGAATTTTTAAGCGTCATTTGAACCTTACCCTGCCTGTACCCTAATATGAAAGTTTTAAAGGATATAATTGTTCAAGTTTTTTCAACTTTGAAACAGCTGGTTTGTTTTCAGTATAACAAGATTGTTATCTTGGACAATTGACTGAAAATGAATGCAGTTGTAAGGACCACACACATATTGGACTCTGAGGACATGGTCATGTGACTCGATAAATATACACAAAGTCCTCTCCAAAGAACAAAAAGTTGTGAATACTATTTTAGCTTTCAGCGCATCAATATGTCCTTGTACGGATTAGTGCGCTAATTAAAATGTTAGCCAATTCTGTTTAGGAACATGCATAAATTTCAACACTAACCACATAGTGGTTACACACTGCCAAGGGGGTAATTTTACAATGTCCAAAGTAAACATACTCTGACATGTTTTCCACAAGTCTTTCTCAACACAGAAGTTTTCTGGCAAAGACAAGGTGTGAGGTGGAACTGTTGAACAACGGAAAACATAATCAGACTAGCTGTGGGAAATTTCTGACATTCCACAATTGGAAAAATGTATCTTTGGATGCAATACTGAAAATGAAGTAACAATAGAGAGCTATTGGCTCACTTTGAGACTCCAAACTTGATATAAGAATCACAGAGCCAAAAACAAATCTGAGCAGCTCTGTCTTACATGACACCACTTAGAATGGCTTGAGAATCAGAATCACTTCTGTGCAGGATCTAAAATTAACACTCACTGAGTGCCAAAAATCAGAAAACAATGGCTTTGGCTAGTTAATAAAGCTAAAAAAGTTAGTTTTTTTTAGGAACTGCAACATTATACATGGATTAATTTAAGCAGTGAGAATGATCATCTGAATTTTTATTATATAAGTGACGTTTGGAATTCTAATCAATGACATCAATCTGTCTACTAATGTTGGAAAGTTAAAATAATTGTATTGTGAAGGTAAAGTTAGTTTCATTATTTAGGTTAATTAAATAATTTAATATTTGTTTAAAAATATATGCGTAATTTTGTTTATTTAAGAATTTTGTGGCAATTTTATATTTAGTGGCCACATAAAAAGAAAACTGTTTGTATAGCAACAGCTTTCCTTTTTGGTCTCTTTCGCCAATGACATTTTGTACAATGACAAAATAAGCTTGCATGGCCTTTACCTGACAAAGTTTCAGGTTGCTTTAGATTAATGGGGTCATCATTTTGGACACGCATTACCGACCAGCATGACAACCCGAGCGCTTCATTCACTCATCCATCTTAACAGCAAATTTAGAAACAACCGTGTTGTCAAACCAAGGTTCTTCATTCAGACCAACAAAATAAATGGCGAAGAATGCGAGTCATATAACCTGACTATTTTTAATGCTCAATCTCAGTAAGCTGCCGTCTTATTTTAGCAATGATTTGGCATTTAGTGTGGGTTTTACTTGAGGACATAAGTATGAAGCAAGCAGTAATACATTCATATAGGTGGCCATTTGGCTTTAGTCATTTTTCAAATGAGCTATTATTTCATGCACATAACATCTTGAAGATATCATGTTTAGTTGCTACTGACTGCCTCAACCTAAACTAAAAGTATTTTCAAAGACTTGATGCTTGAAGCATTGCAATCTCTGGTTAATCCAGCAACCTGAAGTGCTCATTGTGTGCACTTTTATTCTCAGATACTAATCTAGCCATCAGATTTGAGCGTACAATTTCATATGTTGTGTGCATCATGAACAGTTTATAGTCTGATGGTTCGGAATTTTTATTTCAATAAACATCACATTTCAATGAGAAATCCATCAGGGAAAATATTGACTTGATCGTAGATAGATGCTTGGGTATTAAAAAAGAAAACTAGAGATGAAATATATTTCTCTGATATACAATGACAATGGTATATGTGTCATGATACATTGATCATTGATCTTATTCTTTCGTGCACAAGTTGAGTTGAGTATTAAAATCATGGTCCATGAAGTAAATGAAGGGTTACTCAGTTATCACTGTGTAACAATATTTTTTACAGCACCCTTCAAAGTATTATTTTGGATAATTAAATGGAATTATTCTTGGCGTGAAATGCGATTTATTGCTCTTTAGGAAGCTTGATGCTGTGTACATTGTTCTTTCCCTAATACTGCATTATTGCATTTATCACAGCTGTCCAAAAACATAATTCGATGTATATAGGCACATATATTATCAGTTAAAGGTGTTTTACAGTTTGAAAATAGTGAAAGAATTGTGTCCTGATCACAGTTCGTTCAATAAAACACCAGACAATGCCCATTGTATAATTTCCCATGACACCCACCGTCTACCAGTGCTCCAGTCTGGCCTGTGATCTCTGCGCTTGCATCATTGAAGGCGAATAAAGTTCAGGGTTCTGCAAGTGGAGATCAGAGCGTTATAGTCATAAACTACACATCCTGGAATGCATTGGCCCACTTTAAAAACCTGAGAACAGAAAAGCACCAGTAGCTGCTGATTGTTTATGATCACGGCAGTCAAGTCAAATCGAGCCAGTCGGGTTTCTTATGTGGTTTACAGGTGTGGACGTCCACCGTTTCCTCACAGTCCCTGCACTCGACAGCGCAGCACCATTTGAACTTGCACTCGCATTTGGTCACACGTTTTACACGGGTAGTGTCGTACCCGCGGCCGCAGCACATGATCTCGCAGCCGTCCATGCCTCTGGAAGATTTGTTGCACACCCGTCCTGCTGTGCCCAGAGAACCTGAAATATAAAGGCAGGTTTTTTCAGTTACAGTAGTAAAATTATTCCATTGTGAGTGAATAGGCCAAACGTGTTTTCTGAGATCAGGACCTTTACAGAAATATACCATGTTGTTTTTTGCCATGGGACAACTGTGCTATTTTCAAGTCTAGGTCACATTCCGCCCCCAAAAAGAAACAAATTATAATAAAACAAAAAATCGAAACATTATATTTAATAAAAGCATGCAAACATCAAGCATATTTTAGGACCTATTTTAAGACTTATTTTGCATTATGACTTTACATTTATTGGAACAGGAATAAAAATGTGCTTAATCGTCATTAAATATTGGACTTTTTGGATTTTTATAATTGTCTTTATTCTGGTGGTTCTCATTAGATTGTCATTACTATAATAATTTTTAATACATTTAAATGATTACTGTATTACAGAAAAAATATATAAAATTAAATATACTTAAATATCATGCAATTATTTATATGTAAATGAGTGTAACAATTAGAATTTAATGTATTTTATTTCCATTGCAGTATTTCAAATTGGAGAAATGTGCTTAATACTGTAACAATGCAAAATCTAAATAGTCCTTAAATAAGTCTAATTTTCTTTAAAATACAAAATATAATTTCTGATTTTTCTTTTTTGACATTGGGGTGAAATATGACTCTTTTTGTACATTTTGCCCAGTTAAAGTCCTTGCACACCGAGTCCGAAATTTTCGTATGTGGTTTTTTTTATATTCGTCATTCAGTGGCTCTTAATCGTCAAAACGCCTGCTACGAATGCGGAAAACTCAGAAAATCGAACCCAATCCAATTTTTTGTGTGTAAATGTGATTGAAACAATGTGAAGTTATATTTATTTTTTAATGTGTGAAAATTTCGGACGGGAATTCTGGACTTTCAAGGACCTTTACAAACAAAAACATCTCTTTGTTGCTTACCCGCTGGTCGGTCCATTAGGCAATAGTCTGGAGAGTTCTCAATGTACACTAGATCATTTTTGGTTGTTCTCTTGTATTCTCGGTCTGCAACCATGAAGCCTGTACCATCCTGGTTCATCATGACCTCCACAGCAGTGTTGTACTTCTTTCTCAAGTAGTCCCCTGTTCGCCGGAAATCAGTCATAGCCAACCAGCATGTCCTGAGAGCACATGACCCACTGACTCCATGACACTTGCATTCAGTCTTCATAAAACGCTTGACTGCCTAGAGAAAACAAAACTCAGCCCATGACCTATGAACTACTCCATAACCCAGATTACCAGATGAAAAAGTTTTTTTATAATTAGCTTGCTGATCCCCCCCCCCCCCCCCCTGTAAAAAAAAAAAAAAAAGAAAAAACCTCCAGGGTCATAACCTGATTACCAATTGGAGTTTATTTTGTAATGATAATCAATTACATTTGAGAATCTTGACACTTACCATTCTCCCACAGCGGTTGTTGTGCAGATTCATCAGTGCTCTGGCATCTTTGACCATCCTCTCTCTGGCATCCACAAAAGCTTTGGCAAACTTGATACCGTAGTTAATGTTGTCGCTACAGCCGCCCCAGTCAAAGTCCCCTTCTTCATCGCTGGCTTGGCCTCTCCTGTGCGTGTCGCAGCCGCATATCTTCAGCCCTCCTTGACTGCATGCCCTGGTGATGGCATAAACTACGCCCGCAGAGGAAATTGCATAAACGAATGCTGCTTCACGGCTACCTGATGGAGGAGAACATTTTTCATTTTATCATGTTAAAAATGTGGTATAGTTCTGTGCTTCAAAAAGAATTTCATGTTTAGTGTATAATTTCAGTGCCAGTTATGCACACTGTCTCATGTTGACTTCAGGGTGCTTTCACACTGGCAGTTTAGTTTGAAACATGGTTTGCAGGAAAAATTATTAATGTGAAAGCTGGCATGTGGACACATGAGCGCACCGGGTAATGAACGTAAGAGGTGATCTGAATTGGTTTGCACTTGAACTGTGGCGTAATTTGCATGAATGTGAAAGCAACTCGCACTTGGGTGAGCACTTGTTCAGGAAGTAAAGCAACCTGTGCATGTGTCTTAGTCGAGGATGACATCATTAATTCAACAAAACACATGTAGGGGATAACAGTGGTGGTGATTTACCTGGGAGATGCATGAGAGTGGAATGAACTGGAATGAACTACAAAAACCCCTAAAACTTGAAACACTCATATCACCAGTTGCCTTTAAACTACTCCTTTCTGAACACCTGTCCGATTTCTGTACCTGCTAACTGTCCTCAAGTTTGTTTTTTTTCCTTATGCTATGTCCGCATTGCACAGTGGACCTCTTTTACCTTTTAAAATATTTAAAAAATATTCTCTAGTGCCTTAGCTATGCTGCTCAACAGAATCCGTATATACCTTATTCTGTTCTCTTGACCCTGTATTGCCTTATTGTGTCTCACTGTAATTTGTAATTTGCACTTCTGTGTTCTGTGTACTTATTATGTAACTCAATGTTGTCTTGCACATTTTTTTCGCCTTATCTTGGCCAGGTCGCCGTGAAATGAGAATTTGTTCTCAATCGGCCTACCTGGTAAAATAAAGGTTAAATACAAAATAAATAAAGAGTGAGCGTGTGTAACCAGTCCTACTCCAAGCAAGACTTGAACCAGCGTCTCTGGCATGGGAGGCGGGAGCACTAACAAGGATGCTAAAGATCACAGCCACTACTGCATCTCTGGGGATCAGGGTAGTGAGGTTTACATGCCCAGCTCTTACTGGCCTACGTCTGTTTGTATTATGTAGAGCGAGTGCAATCAGAGCAGCAAATGAATGGCTCGCAATCCGTTGTCTCCTTTGTCAGTTTGCAAGCAGCAGAAAGCCACCTTCATGTGATGCACGTACAGTAAACCCAAACGCCATTCACCCTGCTGCGCATAATAGCACCAAATTAATACAAAAACAGTATATTGACCTGCATTCTGCTTTTCCATCATGTGCTGTGCATGTTTTTGATGATGCAAGATGAATGCAAATGCACCATTAACCATTGGTTCAATAGAATCAAGAAAGTGTGAAACCAGACAATCGCACTCAGACCGCAGCAAACGTGCTCAATGTGAAAGACCCCTTTGTGCCAAGTCTGCCAACCTACGAATGGCTTACTTACAGTTGTCAGAATGCGATTTAACATTACAAAAGTAACTTTTCAGTAGTTTTAAAAGAGCCAAGCAAGCTGATGAGGTGCAATGCTCTTAATATGATGTTAAATCCACTGTGCTTTTGTTATATCAACTCTCTAACATCATCTCTAGATTTAAGCCCCTTGGCTGAACTAAGTGCGGGAGGCCACCCTACAGCTTTCTAACTTTCGACTGATTCAAGCTGACACTCCTTCACCTTTAGTTTCTTTGGTCGATTGCACTCATAGCCTTGAGGTGTGTTTTTTGCCAAAGTAGCGCAAAATGACCCCTATTTAGCTCATTTTCCTCCTCCAGCTCATGCACTGAGCCAGAACAGAGGGTGATATGTCAAAAAGAGCAGCTTTGTCTGTCTGCCAGAGTCATCTGCACAAATATTTACATCTCCTATTACTGTTTATACATCAGCCTGTAGAGAACCCCCTCCGACTAGCCACTTGTATTTGGAGAACATCCACTCTCTCTCAGACTTCTGCCTATTCTTGGGAAGTGGAGACCTTTTTGTCCCTACCAGCATGTAAAGCTGTAATAGTGCTGGGCAGTTTACCAGCTAGTTCTTTATGCAAAATATGCTTTCTTATATCTTTCTTTTGATTTTGGTGTGGCTCTGACATGTTCATGACAGGTCTGGTGAGATTCACCTCTGCACACAGCTTTATTTGAACTAACAGTTTGATACTTTATGAAATATGTTTTTTTTAAACATGATACAGGGTTGCATAGTTCATGTCTTATGCATGATGATGATGAAGTGTAGCAAAAATACTGACTGCGCAACATGACACGGCCGAACACAGTGTGGTCTCGCTCCAGCGTGCTGCAGTTCCAGCGATGGTGTCGGAACTGGTGCTGGCATTCTCGGATCCACTCTTTGGCTCCCTCTCCGATGGATTGCATGAGGTCTGGGTGTCTTTGGCAGAGCTGCCTCTGCTTGTTCACCAGCCCTGGAATGTTGTCACATATAACCCGTGCACCTAATGCGCCAATGTACCTGCAGAAACAAACAGATACATTGTTGACTAAGCATCTGAAAAATTAATAATTGTAGTTTTCCATTGCAGTAGTTGGCAGTCTTGTGATAAAAAATAATCTTGTAATGCATAATAATTTAATCCATCCCACTTGAACATCAGAAAAAGACTTAGCCTGCTAAGGTCATCTGGGTCATTTTTATTTGAGACCAAACCTTCAAAGTTCATGTTAGCCACTACTAGTTAGCCACACTTTTTTAAATTTGTTTTTATGTTAGCCACACTTTAATACACGGTTCTTTGCAATGCTTGATTCTCACTTGTCAATCATTCAGCAGTCAAATATTTTTGCGTAAAGACCACTAAATTGAAAAACTGTCTGTTTTCCCAGGCAACAGTTTCCTGCTGTAATAGTTTAATGTCTTTTTCTTCTCACATAATATAATGATTTCAACTTAAATCAATATTTCATGCCAATTTATTTAAGATATTTTGAGATAATGATACCCCTATGATATCTTACAGTCTGCAAAAATGTTTTCCTCAAGGAGACTTAAAGAGATAGTTCACCAAAAATAAACTTCCAGGCCAATCTCATGATAAAACATAACTATTTGGTAATACCCACCTTGAAATTGGGCAATGTGGGCACAATTTTTACGAAGTGATTAGTACGGGAGTGTGCGATTTTTACTTTTTTTTTTTTAAACATATGAATGGTCTTGGCCTACCTCTAATCAAAACCGTCAATGGGGCGAAATCGGACGACGTGAGATTATATGAATTCATATGAATTAGCTACCAATTCACCAAAATGTAAAATAGTTACGAATTGCCATGCTAAAATTCTATCATCACATACTCAACCCTCATGTTGTTCCAAACCTGTATGACTTTCTTTCTGCTGTGGAACACAAAAAAAATTCCAGGCAAAGAAAGTCAATAGGGTCCAATGTTTTTGTTCCACATAGGAAAGAAGTCATACAGGTTTGGAACAACATGAAGGTGAGCAAATAATTTTTAGATAAACTATCCCTTAAAGCAGCGCTATGCAGTTTTGGCAATTTCTTCGCTGTGTTCTCGCTTTTTGCTCGCAGGTTTATCTATAGAGCTCCCCCTACAGCTTCGGAATAGATATTTGACAACACTGGCGTAAAAATTCGTTGGCGACTCTCAGATACCAGAGGCTAGTAGTTCAACGACATCAAAGCAGATGGGACATTCTTTAAATCGTCTTCTTCATTCGGGTTCGAACAGCGTGAGGGAACGCAATAATGACAGAATTTTAGCAGATTTTTTGCCGTAAAGCAGATCGTTACCCGTCGGCCCAAAGTTGCAAGGGTGGTTTTTCCACTCACAGGCACCAGGGGTAAGCGAGACAGCAACCATTCAACCCGAAAAAAGTCATATAACCATTCCAATGACTCCGAAGCTGTTCAGTTAAGGTAAATTAAGCGAAAAAAAACCTGCATAGTTCCCCTTTAAAGGACTATTTCTTACTCCATAATTTAGAGATCCGGGACATTTAGGACATTCCACCATGTCCTATTTCCTATTGTTCTGTGTTGAAAAAATGCAAAACGTTTGCCATTCTGGTATTGATATTTGTGTTGCAGGTGTAGCATTTTCCTATTCTACACTTTCTGTTGAAGCGCACCACACAGACACCTTCAGCGAAGTTTACGCTGTGCTCACGCGCCGTTGTCTCCTTCCCGGATCTCCAGGCAGTCGTGTCTGGGTTTGTGTGACAACACTCCGTACAAACCTACTGAACAATTTCCACTCCTCTTATGGCTGTCCCTGTCGCTCTCTCTCTCTCTCTCTCTCTCTCTCTCTCTCTCTCTCTCTCTCACTCTGACATACTAGTGCAAACATAAGATCCAGTGAAAAACTTATTCCTCTCTCTATAGCATCCATGGGAGGGCCTGGTATTGCCGGCTTTGCACGGTTGCCCTTTTGATCCTTGACACACAGAAACACAATCTCGCTCTGCCTCTCTGTTCCAGAACACTTATCAGCTGCATGCGGCTGGGATTGGGAAAGGCTGCTGCACGTGAGCCAGAAAACCGCTACGCGTGAATTGATTGCAACGATGACAACAATCCCCATAACTGTATAAATTACCATAAGAACTGAGAGATATTTATCACCACTGGCTCACATGGATTTGGGCATGCCGCCATGGCTGTCTTGTGGACTCATGACGTTGAATCCCCGCTGCCTTATTGAGGGCAAAAGGGGCCATACGTATAGTTATTTCAACAGAGATTATACAAATGATAACCCTCCTTTTCCCATTCATGAAATACTGTATTATTGTCTTATCGTGCGTGTTTGAGAGAAACCGAGCATTCATTTTAATTGAAAGTATCAAAAAATAGCGTGGACTGAGATTATGTTGTTTACTCAGCTGTGGGGCACTAGGCAGTGTGCTGACTATGTTGATATTGCTACCTCTGAGACGTGATGGGGAACTTTTGAATGCTGCAATTAGACGTTTTTAAAGGCGAGTTCTGCCATTGTGTCACCAAGTCTTCTGTTATACAATGAAGAAATGGAGATGAAAAGCAATAACTTCTGAACCAAGTCACTTTAGATCTATATCACCCCTAGCAAGTGTGTTTATATGGTGTGTTAGCAGCACACAAGTAGGTCTGCTGATCCAGCCAAGACCTTATAGAACTGTCTGTAATTTGTTAATCAATGTCAGGTTAAGACATCAGACTGCTCTGTCTTTACTAACAATCGCTCTGAAAAATGATTAAACAGTTCTGTGTGCATTTCTGCCAGGCATCGAGAGCTCAATTTTTCTCTAATATTAGTATGATACCTTTTTACTATTTCCCCCCCCAATTTTAGTACTTTTCATTTGTCATTAAAATATCACTAACTGTACATCACCCTTCCTTGTTAAGCTCTGAACTAAGAATGGAATTGGTCTAGACTGAAAAATAAAAACAATTTAAAGAACACACACACACACACACACACACACACACACACACACACACACACACACACACACACACACACACACACACACACACACACACACACACACACACACACACACACACACAGGCTATATGTTTGGTTTATCTTTGTGGGGACTCTCCATAGACATAATGGTTGTTATACTAACTGTATATTCTATCCCCTTACACAAACCCTGCCCCTAAATTGACCCATCACACAAAACTGCATTTTTACATTGTCAAAAAAACTCATTCTGTATGATTTATAAGCTTGTTTCCTCATGGGCATCTCAAATTAGGCCCCCACGGTGACACGAGTCCCCATGAGTCTGTGTGCATTCAGGTTGAAGTCCCCACCGGAATAGAAAACATGTACACACACGCTAACATATATGCTTTTATGCTTATGCTTTTTACATTATATTTAAGTCAATTTAGAATATTTAAATGTAATTTAATTAATTTAGACTGAATATAAATGTATATTTATGTTCCCTGAAAAACAGGTTTTATTAGTACAAAATATCTTTATTATTATTATCATTATTTTGACATGGTTTAAAGTTTTGGAACTATAAATAACTTTTAATCTCAAAATCCTTAAGAAATGCTACTGTATTTCTTGTACTTTTCTAGGTGATGAAACTTGTGACTTTCTGCTGGGTGGATCATAAAAAGGAAAAATAATAAAATCACATTGTATTGAAAGGGAACATGAGTCATATCTAGAGATGGAAAGAACTTGAGTTGGAATTTGAATTAGAATGCCAGGAAGAGGAATTTACTGAACTCCAATGCAAAGAAATGTATCCCACTTAATGCATTCTGGGAAATTACGTGTTCTTCCACCCTGATACAAAAGTGAATTTATTAGGCTACATATGATGATAAGCTAAATACAAATCAAAGTTTTTTACAATGCTTTTATCTCGATAAACTTTGCTTTTCTCGTTAAAAATTACAGTCATATGCATTTATTTGAATTTCACTTAATTTAAATTTTACTTTTACTTCCTTATACTAATCTGGGCATTTCCATCATAATTTGGAGACATTCCTGATATGATCACACAAGATCCTACCGGATAAACTGAAATTCCTATTTTTAGTGTTTTAATTAACGATTCGTCTTTGTTTCCAAATTGTAATACAAATTCAGTAAGCGTACTTTTAGGATTCGATTGGATGGGATTGGTTTACCTATGTAGTAAATCACGGTGAACAACCTAATAGACTACTTAACTGACAGCAACAGTTCTATTAGTTTTAATTTTAGGTCTTTAAAATGTCAGTTCGATTTCGAAAACAGAATGAACCAGTGCCAGGCTCTTGTGCCACTTTAAATAAACAATTAAACACCTACCACCAAGACGAGTCCACACTGGGAGTAAACATAAGCAGCATTAGGATAAAGAGCCGGCAAATCCGATGAGCGCTGCCGCTCGGTTCACGGTGTGACAGAAATCCTTTACGCGCGCGCTGTCTGTCCCTGCGCGCCGCCGACGCGCATCCAAGTCCATCAAACTCTCGCATGTTGTTGCTACACGGGCAGTTTGTAAGGGAAAAAAATATCCAAAAAAGAAAACGAAATGTCACAGGTTCATTGCGGCTCTAAATATACTGTATTCCTCATCATTCAAAATAATGTAGTTAATATCGATAAGGGTACTGTGATTGAAAAAAGAAATATCCGATCATATAAAATATTCATTAGTATCCAAATGAGTAACTTTCACTTGAGCAGAAGGAAGAATCTGAAAATGTCTATGTTAAAATAGTTATCACGGTTCCTAATTGCGTCCGGACCGGTCCATTGGGTGAGGTACAGTAGGCTATCTGTCCCGCAGAATCAGATTCAGAGGAATATCTCTGGGTGGTGGGGGTGTCACTGGCTGGCGCTCATTGGCTGGAATCAGCACGAGGAGACGAGATGAATGAGCGCGCGTCAACACACATTTCCTGATGCTGTCACAGATAACAGCC
The DNA here is from genome assembly GCA_030578275.1 of Meda fulgida. Lineage (NCBI taxonomy): Eukaryota > Metazoa > Chordata > Actinopteri > Cypriniformes > Leuciscidae > Meda > Meda fulgida. The sequence goes on along the minus strand of CM060621.1, from coordinate 30,172,418 downwards.
GCGCTTTTCAACACACTGTCAGACGCAGAGGCGTTACTCTCACAACTTACAAAGAAGTAAACTATCGTTTTTGGACACTACAATGATGTTAAAACCATGACATTTTTGTAGTACCTTGGATTAACATAATAATATCATTGTGTATGTCTTATTCTATTATATCTATCTATCTATAGATGCTTCAGTATACTGTATAATGTAATATCAGCCCAGACATCCAGTGTTTGTTTTGGTATCAACAAGCCAAACGGGTCTATGCAAGTCTATATATAACAATGAATATCTTCTCAGCAAAGATAGTAGCCAGTGCTCATATGGGACGTGACATTGTAAATGTATATAATAACCCCACCTTGCTCATAAAATACAGCACTGGTATTAAATGGAGGGGAACTGTTTTACACGCAGACGCAGTAATAAACAACAAAGAGCTCCAGAAATAATGTTTCTGGTCACTTTAGCTCAGACTGTCCTTTAGCTTCCTGCCAAGATCATTAATGGATGAAATATGCATTTTAGGAGATACGTTTTCATAGTATCCGTTTTGTTTGAATGCCACTTATTTACTTATATTAAAGTAATATTTTTTATAAATATGTTGTATTAGAAGTTTTGGAATTCTTGGAAATACTTGGAAACAGACATTCATATATATATATATATATATATATATATATACACACACACACACAAACACAGTATACTAGATTGCAGTATATGTAAGTCCTGCATGTGCCAAATTATTTAAAAATACTTAGGTTCAAACATTTGTTCAGATTACTAACATTAAGTGTTAGCCAGTGTAATACTTGCCTGAGAAACCACCACTAAATACTTATTAAATAGCAAATGTAGTTTCAAAGGTAGCTAATATTGGAGCTCAGAGCATCACTTGTAACATTTTGTTGTCTCTAAACAGAGTATGACCAGAATACTTAACCCTTTGGGACCCAGGATGTGCACCAATAATTAGTGACATGTCCTTTCTGTACTGAGAGGTCAGTGCCCTCCCCTCCCCTGATCTAGAGGAGCTGGTGATTATAGCAGTGTGTGGGAGACAGATTTCACCAGGCCAGGCATGCGTCCCTGTCAGCCTCGCAACCTCGACCTACTGTCCCAAACAGGAATGTTAATTAGCAGCATCCACCAGAGGGGGTGACCATCCCCTGACACAGAGGACGTCTACAGATAAACCAATGTAGTCAGCAGAAATAGCAGCACTGATATTTTGAGGGACATTAAAGGAATAGTCCAAATTGAAATATTTCATTATTTATTCACACTTTTATTATATTACATAATGTAGAGCATGACAAATTCAAATTAGATTTTTAGAGTAGATTTAATTTATATCATATTAGATTGAATTTTTAAAATAGATTTAAATTATAATTTTCAAGTTGTTGAACCCAGTTCTAAACTGAATAAGCAGTGAATTTGCGCTTGACTGGAGCCTGGTAAGACCATTGTGACCAGGGGGGCAGAGTGGCACATACTTCATGCATGTTTGCTTCGCTGTTTCCCGGGCCACACACACTCGCACACATATACACACACATAAAGCATAAAGAGGGGATTTAGGATTTAGGGAGAGGCTCCTGGCTGGTTAAACTGTGATCCCTGCTCCTGTTAGTCTCACATGGATGCTTGTGATGCATTCACATTTTTCACACGCTTTGTCCCGAGTTTAAGAGAGCAGATGCTGGAAGATCGAAGTGTCAGTTTTCATTATAATGTCAACATGAGAATCATACATTGACATTGACTCATTTCTGTGGTACTGAGCTTGTAGTGTTTAAAGTCACCAATAAAAGCAAAATTGTTAACACTTATTTTTTATAGGTTATTTATTATAAATGATTAATCTGTGGACATCATTGTTTATTTGTTTAAATTCATGTGCCTTTGTTATATTTAATCGAAATAACTCTCTTACAGTGTCATCTCTTCTCTTCTCTGATGATGTGTTTACTGGCGTGAGGGCGGGACAACCTGTCATTCGCATGAGATCGACCAATAGAAAACCACAACCATCCAATCAATTCCTCATGGACAAAATCAAGTCCCGCCCTACATTTTCCTTGGTTGAGAAGCAGGTTTCACTTGGATATACATCAAAATAGGGAAGAAAAGACTATCGCAACTTCTGTTTCATGCTGACTTATATATGATCAGCTCATTAAGAGGTAACACTTTATAATAATATTAATTATTAGACAACTCTCTGGAAGACTTGATTCTGATTGGTAAAAAGCAGACCAAAAAAAACATGGCTTTCTACATTTCTTACATAGCTCATAAATCAATTTATACTTATTATATAATTTCAATCAAATAATTTGGTAAATAGTCATTTAGGCAGTATAACATATAATCAGCCAGTCATTATTGCAAAAAAAAAAAAACACATTCAAGGTGTTTTTTTACTTAAAAAGTCATTATAGGTTTTAAATATGAATATCTATGATAAAAAGAATATTTAATGAAATTTGTAAAAATCTGAATCTATACTGCCGATCTGATCATGTTATTAAAAGAAGTAAAATATAGAGTGTCAGCAAATAAAATTAACATAAGTCAATTTGAATTTACTTTAGCCTTTCATGTTAATATTAATACTCTATGCTATAATGCAATGCACCCCTGACCCGTCTATTTATTAGCGTGACAAATGAAGTAATGTTTTTTTTGCATCACCATCATTTAAGCAGACTACCACAAGTACCATATTTATACACAAAATCAGATTAAATCTCAAAATAATTTATTTTGCATACTATTTGTTTACAAAATAGAAGGCACTATACAGTGCATACTGCGCAGTAAGCTAGTGTGCTAGTGTTAGCCTATGAATGGCTGAGGATTGGTGACACTGTAACTTTACCACCCAGTGGCCCCTGCTGGCTGGATTTAGGCGGTACAGATATGCAAATCTAAAATATTTTGTTCCAGCCCATGTCTACAAGTTTAACAAAGAATTTATAGATGATATTGGTTACAAAAATAACATTCATATCTGATCACAAAAAGAATACAAAAACTTCAAAGATAAACAGAACAAAACATTATAAGGTGATACAAACATCTGTAACATGATTCTGAGCGAGATGTGAATATTTAGGCTAAATATCCAATGTCTTTAGATATACAAAAAACAAACTGCTATGTGAGAAAGCAAAGGATTGTTTGCACACGCAATCTGTAAATACATAGTTCAGTGTATAAACCAGATGACAGGGAAGGGTAAAATGGTCAGAAGTTCATAAGTTTGGGGTTGGTAACTTTTTTTTAAAAATGTTTTGGAAAGAAGTATCTTATGCTCACCAATTTTGCATTTATTTGACAAAAAAATACATATTATTGTGAAAAATATTATTATAATAAAAAAAAATTCTGGAAACCATGACATTTTTTCAGGATTATTTGATGAATTTAAATTTGTAGCATAAGTGTCTTGATTAATGTAATGCGTCCTCCTGAATAAAAATATTAATTTCTTGACCCCAAACTTTTGAATGGTAGTGTGTCTATATATAAATATTTGTCAGAATAACAATATATAAAACTATTTATAGAAGCTGGTGATTGTCAGCGATAAACAGGCTTTATTTTCTCATGGATGACATACAGAAAATACAAAATGTATAATGTATTCATGCATACAATCAACATGCATTTCAATGAGATATTGTTACATAGAAAATATATCATTCAAATCTTCCAAAATGATTTAAAAAACCTGAAACATCCCTTACAAAAAAAATTCAACAGTGTTTGACGTGATCGTTCATCATTTGTGCTTGCTAGCCGCTAGATGACAGCACCAGGTCTGGTTCTTTGCTGCTCTCGGGGTTGCAGCTGTGTCCGCAACCGGCCGACATTTGAGCCAAGTGAGCAGCTCGCAGGGTGGCCGGAGAAAGTGGCGTTTCAGCGAGGCCTGGTTTCTTGGGTGGGAGCGGAGGTGGGTTCCCTCTGTCAGCTCTGGGAATAGTTGGAGACCTGATGGTGGGAGACAACATCCCAGATTGGGCAACCGTGCGGTAATCCGTGCCGAAAGGGGAACTGTTGGGGGATGTTGGTGTGCTGGGACCTTGCTGAGTGCTGAAGCGACTCAGGGCCTGTGTGACAGTGCTGCGGGCTGCTTGTTTAGATGAAACGTTGTCTGGTAGAGCCACACAGGGTACAAGATCCTGTGGACTGCTCAGGGGGGAAGAGACGGCCTGAGAATCTTGATCACTGGTGCCTTGGAACTTGTGACGGGCTGCGTGGAAGCGCTGGTTGATGCCAGCCTGATACGCAGCTTGTATACTAGGCACGTCTGGTGACTGATTGCTTGTCGTAGGGCTGTCAGCTTGTGAACTGGTCGGACAGCTCCCATTGGTTAACATAATCTGCTTCTCAACACTCGCATCTTCCTCCGTAGGAGTAAGATGTCCGTTCATTTTTGTCTTGGTCTTATCTGATCTCTCCTCAGCATCTCTCATCTCTCTCCTCAATCGGTCTAGTTCTTCCTGTAGTGCGTTACAGCGTGCTTCCTCTTTTCGTATTCTCAGCCCAAGCTGCTCCCGTTCAGTGTCAAACTCGGCCAACAGCTCCTCTCGCCTCGCTTCTATTTGCATAGCCCGCTTCTTTTCCTCCTCAAGCTCCGCCCTCAGAGTCTGATTGGCCGCTCGCTCGCGATCGAGGCGATGGCTGAGTTCGTTGGCACGCTGGGACTCCTGGTGTGCGCGGGTGCCGGAGCGTTTGCATTCCCGACTCAGCGCCGTCATGAGCTGTTTATGCTGGACTCGCTGGTCTTCTAACTGATCGTGCAGTCGTTTGTTCTCCCTCTCCATTCGGGGCGTCTTTGCCTTCTCAAACTCCAACTAAACGTGTTTAAAAAATAATCAGATCGAAATACACTCATAGATTTACACAATACCATTTTTTAAGATAAGACTTTAGATTTTTAGATAAAAAGATTTAAGATAAAAGATTTTACACTACTGTTCAAAAGTTTAAGATCTGTAAGATTTTTAAATGTTTTTAAAAAGTCTCTTATGCTGCATTTACTCAAAATAAATTACTCAAAAATACAGTAACAGAAATATTCTTACAATTTAAAATGTCTTCTGTTTTAATATATTTTGGAATGTAATTTATTCCTGTGATGCAAAGCTGAATTTTCCGCAGTCTTCAGTGTCACGTTATCCTTCAGAAATCATTCTAATATGCTGATTTGCAGCTCAAGAAACATTAATTATTATTATCAATGTTGAAAACAGACTTTGATGAGTAGAAAGTTCAAAATAACAGCATTTATTTGAAATGTTATGTGTATAAAAAAAGAATGTTTAATTAAATATTGTGTTAAATAAAACACCTTTTGACAAAGGCTTTAACATTCAGGTCTTTTAAGGAACTACATTTTCTGTGGTATCTTAACACTTTTGGTATTATATGCAAAAAATGTGCACATTTAATAAGATGATGCTAAGCTTGCATATGTAAATTTGTAAAAATCATAATATATATATATATATATATTTGACTCATTTTGATTAAGGCAAAGGAAAAGTGTAGCCTGTTTCCTAGGAGTACCTCAAATTAAGATGGCTATGATATGATCAGTTCTTTGTACCTGCTGCAGGAGGCGCTCTCTCTCCTTCTCCAGAATGTAAGTGACATCATCTCCTTCAGCAGTATCCTCAGCATGCTTTCTCTTCTCCTCCTCCAGATCAGCAATGACCTGAAACCACCACAGAGAGGCGACAGAATGAGACAAAGATTAGCTTATAAACCAATCCAATCTCTCCTTGACCTGCACACTGGAACACACTACACACACTGTGGAAAATTTTAATTTAAACAATTTGATGTTCACATCAGTAATGATGATACTAGTGGCTTTCAGCTTTTGTGCAGTCTAAACTCACCCTCCTGTGTCTGTTCTCGGCAGCTGCCAGCTGTTTCAGCATCTTCTCCTGCATCCTTCTACAGTGTCCGACCACCAGCTTCAGCACCGCTAAAGGGTCCAAGCGAGCCGTTGCCCCACAGACCCCCTCTCGTCTCTGGGAGGAACTTCCTCCATCTCCCCTGGTCTGGCCGGAGCTCTGGAGGACCTCGCTGTCTCTCTGCAGGGCCAGGAACGGGTCGCTCAGGTTGTATTTGCCATATCTCTCCCACATGTTGGAATCTCTACGCTGGGCCTGTAGCGAGAAGGAGACAGAGGAACAGGGATTTATTTGATTATTTTAGATGGATTTTATTAGATATCTGCACATTTCAATTTAAACATTATGTTTAAAGAGATCAAAATCTCCATAATCTTTTGACATGAAACCGCTATTTGAGATCTGATATCTTCGTATTAAGGGGAGTTTGTGGCTCATTTTTGTAGCTTCCATTTCATTTTGCAAGTCATGTAAAGCAGCCTCCATTTTTCTCTTTCACACAGACACGCTCAGTCCATACTTGCTTTCTAAACAGGAAATGAGATGATACAGAGCATATGACCCTGCCAAAAGCAACATAAACCATTCTCTAAGGCTCTGTGTATATATGTGTGTGTGTTCAGCTCTCTGTGTTTGCTGTTTTAAGCAAGAGGTCAAGCAAGGGGTCCATATAGGGATGAAAACAATTGCTTCAGTCTCGGTAGGGTCAATGCAGTGAATGGGACACCAAAAAAAGTTCCAGCTGGAGTAATTTAATACCCCCTGAAATGAGACTGAACTAAACAGCCATATCAGCCAGCCAACAGCCATGCCAACAGCCATATCACCCTGTAGCCCAAGACTGGTTGCCCACTGAAGCTAAGCAGGATTGAGCCTGGTTAGTACCTGGATGGGAAACCTTCTGAGAAAACCAGGTTACTGCTGGAAGAGGTGTTAGTGAGGCCAGCAGGGGGTGCTCACCCTGTGGTCTATGCGGGTCCTGACGCCCCAGTATAGTGACGGGGACACCATACTGTCAAAGAGCACCGTCCTTCGGATGAGACGTTAAACCGAGGTCCTGACTCTCTGGTCATTAATGCCAGGATGTCCTTCGAAAAAGAGTAGGGGTGTAACCCCGGCATCCTGGCCAAATTTGCCCCTTGGCCTCTGTCCATCATGGCCTTCTAATCATCCCCGTATACTAATTGGCTTCATCACATTCTCGTCTCCACCAGTAAGCTGGTGTGTGGTGGGCGTTCTGGCTCAATATGGCTGCCGTCGCATCATCCAGGTGATGCTGAACATTGGTGGTGGTTGAGGAGATTCCCCCTTCCATGTAAAGTGCTTTGAGGTCCCAGAAAAAGCGCTATATAAATGTAACAAATTATTATTAATTATTAAAAGGGCTCAGATTTGACCCAGAAAAAAACAACAACACAAGGATAAGGAACAGTAAAGAGAGAGTCACCAATAGCTAAGAATATTCTTATATTACAGGGTTCAAGTAATGTTGACAATTCCAGACCAACAGAGAAAAAAAATTCTTTCTTGCAAAAGGTACCCAGGGTTGCCCGGACAGTGATGCAAAAAGGCCCCGACCCTGCAGTGGTATACTGTTAGCAAACATCCCTGTGAGCGGCGATTAGATGAATATGTAAATATGTACTACGTGATCGTGCGACGCGAGCCAAGGGTGAGAAAACAGCAGTTAAGAAAGCGTCTGATAGTAAAGTGTTTGCACAAGCCCAGCAATTTGGTGCGTTATGTCACGTTTATTTATATACCATTTCATACAATATATTGCTTTAAAGCAAGTGACTTTAGAATACATGAAGAAATAGTGTCAGGCTGCATGCAAGTCTTCATGCAGAGATCTGATCTTTTGACCATATTTTGTTTATCCCGCCTGTTTACATTCACTTACATGCATTAATTCCCAAACAAAATGATTCTGTTGGTGATCACTTTACTATGCAACATGGTTTTAAATGGCCATACTAAAATGATTTTATAATTCACGTCGGGTGGCCATGATTATTTGCCAGCATGGATAGGTTAAAAGCTGTCATGGATGTGTTTGCAGCGCAAAATCTGACTGAACAGAAAATGACCGGAAAAATAGCGGTAATTTTCGTTGTTATTTTAGTAGTGCGGTAAGATTTCATTTATTTGAATGAATTCAAAAGAATTAAGAAGAGAGAGAGAGAGAGAAACACTGTAAGTGTGAATTACCTGTGTGAGTCTGCATGTAATGGTAAAGCTTGTCAGTTTATTTACAAAAACAGCAAAGTTAACACCTCATTGCTTAGAAATAGCCTATAATGTAGATCCGATTTAAAACCACATTTGGAAGTGCCTCAGAACAGATGGATAGGACAAAAATAGGATTTTTGCGGATTTTTGTTTTTACACGTGTGCAGAAAAATTCAGATCTGTGTCTGATTTGATTAAAATATCAGATTTTTTGATATCTGAATTTCAATTAAAATGACCATAAAGTGGCTCTCCGGTGTATTCATGTTTTTACTATGAGACGTCTGACTGCGACCAACTAAACAGAAGAAATAAACCGGAGAAGATTTCCATGTCAAAGAAGGCGGAGCTTCAGAGCACACCTCCAGCTGAAAGCTGTGAGAGTGGGAACTGTTGAAAAATGACTAGACGTCTAGAGGGAATAGAGTTATGAAAATTAATGTCAGGAGGAGGGGTAAAGACACACAGATGCATATAAACACACCACAAGGTACCATCATTAACGTTTTTCCACACCTGCCAATGGAGGATGAAAATGTACTGACCATAAATAATTATTACCAGCATTACCATTATTACCAAAAAGCTGTATATAGTAGAATAGAACAGTTTAAACGTTTTTAAGACTGTTTTTAACATGTCATGAGATTAAGTTAGATTAGTTCTAACTAAGATTCTACTTCTACAGAAACACAGATTATCGGAAACTCACACACTAGCCATAATGAATGTGGTAAATAAGTGTACACTTTGATTCTTTGCGAACCTGTTTGGTGCTGATGCTAGAACAGATAAATGTGCTGTGCAGACGTGACACAATGAATGAGTGTTTTACAGTCTCTGAAGCAGAAAGGGTGAGGTAGAAAGAGAGTAAAACCTGTGGTTCTGCTGGAGGTGCTTAACAAGATATAGGAGAATATGAGAATGAAGGTGGGTAACATTATCACCAATACTTTAATGAAAGCATTTTAATACTGTAAAAATACATACAGCAGCTTTAAAGATGAATCCCATTTGTCTTTGCTGAATACAATTTTCTTTCCAGTTGTGATGTATTCCCTACTGAAACATATTGGAAGTTAGTGGCCAAATCAAAGGGCTAAACTCCCTGTTTTAGAAAACATCCTGTAAATTATATGGAAAAAAGAGAAACTGAAGGGAAAAAATAAAAAGGAAAGGCATTTCTGAAGTAGACATCTTGAAGATAACCATCTAGGAGCTGTTACATAATAAGTCAAATCTTATTTAACCGCTTTGATTTAAATTGATAGTGAAGTCAAAAAGAAAAGTGGGGGAAAGAAAGATCAAAAGGGATTGCAACATGACACAGGTCAATTTAAAGAAAGTCAAAAACAAAACCGGAAAGAAAAGAAAGACAGAATGGTCCTGAGACCAGTATAATTCCATAGCTACTTTTTGTTGTCTTGGAAATTCTTCTAGTTCACACAAAATAAATATAAGCCCAACACAAACATCCAGTATTATAGATGTTTAAAAAGAAGAATCAGACTAAAAGGTGAATTTAGTCTAGTCCTAAAAAGAAGAATTTCATGGCCTTTAATTATTTAAATGACAATATGTTGTTGCTGTACTTTGATACAAAATTCTTCTATTCTGCAATACAAATCTGGCACAAAATCTAATCTAAAAAAAAGGACTTGAAAGTACTATTCAAACTATTTACTTGAATACAAGGTAATGTAAGCTCCAAATAAACAACAGCTGTTCTGTATGCAAAACCTTTTGTTTGTCAAGGTAATGGATGTCTACTTTCCATTCTATATGTATGATGCTTGTTTGTGTGTGTGTGTTTAGGCTAAAGCTTGAGCAATTACGGGGGCCTTGGGAAGATTAACCTTACTAATGACTTAAGATAAGTCAGCCAATCTAGTGCCTCAAACAACTTTTATGTGTGCGTGTTGGTGCGCGTGTGTGTCAGAGAGAGAGAGAGAGAGAGAGAGAGAGCGTGTGTACCTGATAGAGAAAGATAGCATATATCTTCACTAATAAAATTAAAATGACCAGGGATAAAGGTAAACAACATACTGACAACAGTGAGACACTTTTGGTATCTGCAATTTTATTGGGATTTGCACTCCCAACATCCTCCATGCTAGCTCCTCAAACGACAAAAAACATAACAAAAAACATATGAAGCTATTTTTGAATGTTAATAAGATGCATAAAACGTACTTTCAACTTTGAGATGGACACCTGGGAGGCATTCTTTCTTGTACTCAAAGACTCTAACTATTTAAAACTATTTTCTTGTTAGTCATGTAATGTTTTAAAGGTTTCCATGAAAAGTCAATTGCTGCTAAGGGGCATAAAGTATGGAAACTATTATTTGAGCAAAATACTATTTAGTTCCACTTTTTTTTCAGAGAAAGCACCATAAGGAAATGATGAATTGTGTTTGTATGTGCTATTAGCATGGCTAATGAAGTTATACTGAGATTAGGGGCTATTGTGATGTGACTTCTGCCCTCCTGCTTTTTTTTTTTTTACCAAATGCATAAGGGACAATTGTAATGCGTGTATGTGTTTGAGAGAGTCGAAGCAGAAAAGTCATGCCTTAATGACCTCATTCAAAGCAGGCAATGAGTGACAGAGATTGTAATCCCAGCAAGCCAGAACATCGCCCCTAAAAACCACAGAGAGTTTTAGAAGAAATATGGAGTTGGGTTAAATATACGCTGTCTACTTAAGAAGTCACTTAAAAGTGATTCAAAAGAGCGGTTAATTCCCAAAATCTACTCAAAAGCATTGGACACTCGCATAGCCTCAGTCCAATGCTTTAAAGAACAGGAATGCAGCAGATAATATCTGTGCAGCCTTACAGACAGCTTTACCACAAAAAACATGATCTGAGAGCACAGATGCTGAGTTTTATTACCATGCTAACATGAGCAGATGAACCAACGGCACTACAATAAAGTTTAAAGCTGATACTAGCCAACAGGAAATGTGCGTAGTAATGTTTGACATGTTTGTGCGGGTTTATGCAGAGAACAAATAACATTCAAAGCATATTTTGGAATAAAAACCAGGGGCTCAGAGTACTGCCGTTTGTACTGACGCAGATGATTATGCTCAAAAAGGAAGTTGTCGCTGTCTCACTGTCTGGCTGATTCTGAGTCATTCCTAAATTGCCAAATAGGTAAATCCACTTTATATAAATAATATGGGTCCCACTTTATATTAGGTGTATTTAACTACTAGGCTATGTCCTACATTTAAATGAATCATTTGATACAATGCATGGATTGTGTACATCAGGGATGATCCTGGAGAGCCACTGTTCTGCTTCAATTATGATCAAACACACCTCAACAGTTTTTCTTGTTGTTGTGAGATTCACCAATATAGTACTGAATTGCTATCTATTTGTACATACCATAGTATTTACACGGTACTTTAAAGTGTAGTTGTGTCTACTGAGCTGGGTTTGTAAGCCTAGTGTCCACCAGAAGAGTGGGATGAGGCCCAGCAACAGTGCTGGAATGTAGTAGGAGTCTGATGGAAAAGCAAGGTAAAATGAGATCCAGTCGGCTTTAATTAAAAGTCGATGAACGTTGAATTGAAAATAACTTGAGAATGCAGTTAAATTAGAAAGGCAGCAAATAGCAAAAAGTTAACTTAAACAAAAAGTAAAACTGAAGTTCAGACAGGAAGAACAACAAACGGCGGGTATGATCAAATATCCATCACTGTGGCATTTATTTGAGTGTAGGTTCTCGGCAACTATCCCAAAAACCGCGTGAGATGTTTGTTGCACAGCTAACCAAGAACTCTGCGTAGCCAACGCCATCATTGGTTATACGAAGGCTAAAATTATCTTTTTAAATGTTTAGCTTTTACATATCTCATGTAAACTGAGCTTCTGTCGTAGATAAACTGTGCACTGATGTTTAATACACTAACAGGATGTTAGTGTTAATATGCTAGCATGCACGATTGAGCTATGAACCAGACAGACATCTGGATTTCATTGATTGATACGGCTATAATGTCTCTCCTGGGTATCTAGTCTGCTGTTCGAAGAGTTAAACCCTTTTGACAGCAAACTACTGACTGTCAATAGACAATAATTGAGGCATATCATTACTGAAGTATTGATTTATTAGTATAGACAAATATGTATTTTAAATGAATATTATTGAGTACAATCTCAGCTCTCATTCAAGTGCCTCAGTTGAGAATGGATGAAGGGAACTCTCCAAGGGATACACACCACAAGATCATAAGAGCTGTCAATCACAGAGGAGCGTCCCTAATGGTGTAAATTACAACTGATGTACTCGGAAAACATGCAGCACTGTTAGTAGTTGAACATCTAAACATCTTGAATGGTTGAATAAGTCCAGATGCTCCTGAATAAATTGTACATGATGACAGGGATTTTTTTTTATGTTCGTTTAATTATGTTTATGTGATGTTCATTGACCTGTTCTCCACACAAAGTTATCACATAGCTTGAGAAGACTTGGATTTTTAACGCTCAGGCACAGGTCATATCAAACACTTTTGTGGTTCTTTATGGTGCTTTTGGTCTAAATTAAGAACTATGTGAAGATTCTCTAAAAACTCCACAAAAAGTAAAGGCATATGGGTTTGGAATGACATATGGCTACTAGGGGTCGACTGAAAGTGAATTTTACTGATAACGATAACTAGGTTAGACCGCACTGTCCGAAAACTGATTAATCAACCGATAGTTCGTAAAATGGATAATGAATAAAAACAAACATAACACATAAAAAAGTGCTGACCTTTAATACAAAAATTGAAGGAAAAAATACAAGTACTGTACCATGAAAATAATCGGTACTTTTATTTTTAAATATAAAAAATATGAATATATTAATTATACCTTGATCATTCATGTTAATTCATAGTGCATTAACTAATGTTAAGAGGTACAACTTTAAAATGTGAAAATGTATTAGTAAATATTGAATTTAACAATGAACAATACTTTTATTAACTTTGGTTAATGTTGCAAATGGAATCTCATTGTAAACTGTTACCATTTCATATAAATCCAAGCAGTCATGCTAAAAGATGGCCATCTTTAAATATCTACACAAAGGCCACAGCATAGAAATGAAAGAATTCTGCAGCCTCACGTGTCAAAACAAACTCCACGAGGATCAGTGATAGTTTTAATCTCGGCTCTAGAGGCCGCTCTCATACTGTATAACCCTTCTCAGCCGCTCCAGAAACGGACGCAGCCCGTAAAAACTATCGTTATTGTTTTTGTATGGATTGCTGGAACAATCGGTTATCTGTGCCGATTAATCGTCAAAACCGATCCATCGGTCGACATCTAATGGCTACATAAATAATGATAAACCTTCATTTTTGGGTAAACTGTTCCTTTAAGAAACAAGAGTAGCACAATTTGCCCATACTGCCATAGATTGCAGCTTACAAGGAAACTATAGAAACATTCTTGTCCTACATCAGCATTGAAGGGACTGCACCAACCTTGAGTGCCTGTATGACAAAGTCTCTGGCCTCCAGCTCTCCCTCAAGAACACTGAAGAGCAGCAGCACGTCTCTCTTACTCAGAGCCTCCACGTTTAGCCTCGCCTCCTGAAAAGAGTGTTAGGAAAAATAAGTATTCAGGGATTCTGGTGACACACCGTACACTATATTAGAGCAAAGTTTAGAATAAATTGTTTGGAAAAACATGCAGTCAGGCAACAATATCTAAGTCTACAAATCCTCTCCTTTATTTCCCATCTGCAGACCAAATGACTGCAGTCTGCTATAATATTGATGTGCTTGTCATGATTGTATAGTGTGCTGCTTATTCAATGCACACTATACTGAAATAAAAAAGACAAACCCACAGTAAACAAGTGCACTAAATAATTTTTCTTATTGTTTCCTGTATGAATGCAGCATGCAAATGTTTACAGTTACCGGTGTCATTAAATATCAACTTGCATGCATATTTGTCACTCACACACTATTGTTTAAAAGTTTGAGGTCTGAAAGAAGTTTCTTATGCTCACAAAGGTGGCATTTATTTGATCAAAAATACAATAAAAACAGTAACATTGTGAAATATTACAATTTAAAACAAGTGTTTTCTATATTAAAAGGTGAATTTTCAGCATCATTCCTCCAGTCTTCAGTGTCACATGATCCTTCAGAAATTATTCTAATATGCTAATTTAGTGCTCAAGAAACATTTATTATATTATTATTGATGTTCTAGATAAATATTTTTTTTTAATAGAGAAACACATTTTAGGTTTCTTGAAAAAGTAGTTTTTATATTGTATATGGCCACTGGTCTTTTCTGCACGACGTGTGCATTTGTGAGACTCTATTAGCAAAGCAGCTCACTCTGACTAGCCCATAAAAAGCACACAAGTTGTGAGAAATCAAGATTAACACAAATGTGACATGAAACACAACCCATTTATCGCTGAGATAAACATATGTTGCATTCATATCTGTCAACTGTCATTATCTGTCATCAGACAAACGGAGTTCTGGACCGGTGATATTTTTTGGGATTCCTAGACGTTGTATTTCAGTGTTTTTGTTTATCATGATTTCTCACAACTTGTGTGTATTTTCTGGGCAAGACGGTGCTCATAAGAGTCTCACAAACGCACACATCATGTAGCGGTCAAGAAGACCAACGGCCAAGGTCAAGACTTTCCTTAAGTAAATACATTAAATTACGGTTTTCTGTAAATTTTGGCTAATTTTCACTAAACCCTATTGTATACCCCCAGAACACTTGGAATATACAGCACGTGTCGCATGTGTCATGAACAACCAGACAAGGTTAGATCCAAACGCAGCGCGAGTTTATTCACAGGGTAGTCAGACAGGCAAGGGTCACAGACAGCAAACACAGCATAGGAGACAAGGCGATACTCAGGATCAGAAACCAGGCGATAAGACAGAGGCAGGCAGCAGACAAGACGGAATCCAAGAAACAGGCGATGGGTCAGATACACAGACTTGAACAGACTAGACAGAGGAATGCTCGGAAATGTACACAACAGTGAAATAAGACTTAGCAAAGGGTGATAGTGACAGTGAGGTATAAATATGTGTGGAGCTGCGTGTGGAACTAGATGCAGGTGGGAGAGTAATCAGTGGAAACAGGTGTGCGCAATCAGTTCAGGGTGTGTGCGAAAACAGTCCAAGGGAAGCCAGTGCAGAAGTGGAGCGCCCTATCGTGACATTAAAGGGCGATCCAGCCGAACCTCATCACATAACCCCCCCTCTAGGGAGTGGCTTCCAGACGCTCCAAAGAAGATCCAGGCGGGGGGCAGAGCGAAGACAATCCTGGGGGAGGGACGGAGGGCCAGGCCCGTGCAGGGGAACGGGACCAGGAGGCAGCCAAGGCGGGCCTGGGCCGCAGAGCATGGGCAGACCAGACCGGGCCGGTGACCAGGGCGGAGCAGGACGAGGCGAAGGCCAGGGCGGAGCAGGACGAGGCGAAGGCCAGGGCGGAGCAGGACGAGGCGAAGGCCAGGGCGGAGCTGTCGGACCCTCGGGCGTCCAGGGCGGAGCTGCCGGACCCTCGGGCGTCCAGGGCGGAGCTGTCGGACCCTCGGGCGTCCAGGGCGGAGCTGTCGGACCCTCGGGCGTCCAGGGCGGAGCTGTCGGACCCTCGGGCGTCCAGGGCGGAGCAGGACGAGGCGACGGCCAGGGTGGTGAAGCCCCTGCAGACGACCGTGGCGGCGCAGCCTTCATGGTCTCCTCACCGGACCCTTGGCCCCCCCCCCAAAAAAACTTGGGGAAATCCACGAGTTCAGGAAAGGCCTCCCGGAGCTTGAAGGGCGCAGGCAGGGCGAGGCGCAGAGGCGGGGCGGGCAGGGCGCAGAGGCGGGGCGGGCAGGGCGAGGCGCAGAGGCGGGGCCGGCAGGGCGAGGCGCAGAGGCGGGGCGAGGCGCAGAGGCCTGGGTACGCTCACTGGAGCCTGATGAGCCGAGCGAGTCCTCCTCCTCTTCCTTCTGCAACGGCGTTTCACTGGGCTTGACTCCGTAGTCTCGGTAGACTCACTTGACTCACTTGACTCGGGATGGCTGACGTGAAGCTCTGGTTCGTCGAGGCAGACTTGAAGCTCTGGTTCGTCGAGGCAGACGTGAAGCTCTGGTTCGTCGAGGCAGACGTGAAGCTCTGGTTCGTCGAGGCAGACGTGAAGCTCTGGTTCGTCAGGGCTGACGCGAAGCTCAGGTTCGTCAGGGCTGACGTGGAGCGTGGGCTCGGCTGGGCTGTCGCGAGGTGCAGGCCCTTCAGGGCTGATGTGACGTGCTGGCTCAGCAAGACTGGACGGGACCAGCGGGGCAAAATCCTCTAACTCAACCACAGTGAGAGCCGAACCACTCAGTAGAAGAGCAGTGTTAATATACCGCCTTAAGGTGCTGTGAGGCTCTGGGTTGGGCATCAATGAGCGAAGCGGTTCAGAAAACCCTCCGCGGAACAGGTTCGTTAGGAAAACGTTGTTCACACACGTATGATGAGAAAGATCATAAAACTCCGCCACATACCACTCGAGAGAACGATCCTCCTGCTGAAGTTGCATTATCTCAGCTCCCGTATCCGTGCTCGGAATCGCTGTGTGAGCTCGTCGAAATACCTTGCTGCTGTATTTTACCGGGAGAGCTTGGCGTGACATCGGGATCGGTCCTGGGCCAACAACTGTGGAGACGGGTTGATTCTGCGATGGTCCCGGTGGGGAAACATGAAGGCCGCAAACCATCTTGGCCAACCTCTCCAACGACTCAGTGAGTTGATCCAGTTGATCCTGGTGTACGGCGGCTGACTGGGAGGCATACAAGGCTGACATGCTGCTGGATCTGGTGTGGCTAAGTCTTCTGTCATGAACAACCAGACAAGGTTAGATCCAAACGCAGCGTGAGTTTATTCACAGGGTAGTCAGACAGGCAAGGGTCACAGACAGCAAACACAGCATAAGAGACAAGGCGATACTCAGGATCAGAAACCAGGCGATAAGACAGAGGCAGGCAGCAGACAAGACGGAATCCAAGAAACAGGCGATGGGTCAGATACACAGACTGGAACAGACTAGACAGAGGAATGCTCGGAAATGTAGACAACAGTGAAACAAGACTTAGCAAAGGGTGATAGTGACAGTGAGGTATAAATATGTGTGGCGCTGCGTGTGGAACTAGAAGCAGGTGGGAGAGTAATCAGTGGAAACAGGTGTGCGCAATCAGTTCAGGGTGTGTGCGAAAACAGTCCAAGGGAAGCCAGTGCAGAAGTGGAGCGCCCTATCGTGACACTAAAGGGCGATCCAGCCGAACCTCATCACAGCATGTGAACTATCTGTGATACTTTTTTTTCTTGAATGTTTTCTTTGTTTGTTTGTTTTAAACTTGATGGTGGTCGTTATTCACTGCCATCCATCATATGGATGAGTTTTTGACATTTTTTTTATTATTCTCCGTTTGTGGTCCATAAAAGAAGAATAGCATACAGCATTAGAACAACACCAGTGTGAGTAAATGATGACTTAAATTTAATTTTAGGGTGAACTATCCCTTTAACAGGCTTTCCCGAGAACATAATGGCTATAGATCAGAGCTGAGATCTCAGGAAAAACTACCATTCCCATGTTGTTTCTTTCTGTGCAGTTCACAGGAAAAAGAAAAAAGCATTTTTTTACATTTTATTCTTATGAGTCAAAGCATCTTCAAAGCTAAAGCAGCATTCCATGACTTTTCTATTGATAGACAGCTAGTGAAAGAGACTTGTTGTCGCTAGAGTAAGATTGCCTGAAATTCCTTCCCGAGCCCTCACTTCTAAATACACAGTAATTGCGCATGGACAACCTTGAAAGCATCGAATTTCACTTTCCCATAAAGCTTTGCGCACCATAAATGCTTTGACCCTGCGCTGCAAGCCTCAGCTGAAATAATCTTATGAAACTAAATCTAGATTTCTTCGCTCTGACCCCACTTTACTTTTAATGGTGCTTCATGTTGAGATTTGTGTGGTTAGCCAAAGTTTCCACATCATGAAGTCACGATCCAGGAGTCTCTGGTGTTACATAATATGCCCGAGGACGGAAGACGTCCAGCTACTGTGCTCCAGCTGAAACCTGGAAGCTTGACTTCCACGTCAGAGCTCCCATAAAAATCGCATTACTGTACTTTGCAGTGCATTCAAATTATCCCTTTCATTTGTGTGTTGGAACCTTCAGTCAAACTTGTCGATGTAAACAGCAGTCAGGTTCCTTTTGATGTTTTGTGCACCGATGGGAACTGCGTTCTAGATCTGAGGTCATGAGTATGCATGAAAGCTTTCATGGTTTGCGGTTTACCAATTCAAACAGTGCTAATTTGAAGCGCTTTAACGCAAAGCCATACTTATACACGCTAATTTCACAACTTCACTTTGCCTTTTATAAAACCAAAGGAAAATTATATGATGCATTGAACTAAACAGTCATAGATCAAGTGTGAAAAATACTTGTAGACTTCTTAACTAGACTTTTTTAGCCAATGTCTCTTTACTCGAAACTTGTGATTCAGGATGAATCATTATGGACATGAGGAAAAGATGGTAAAAAGACATTCTCAATCCTCATAGATTTGTATGCATCTACAGAACCTTTCTTTTATGTGCACTTGGGGATTATCCGATAGTGTTCTTCATGGTTGACTAATTTGGCATTTCCTCTTTAATGGTGCCCATGCCTCTCTGAATTAAAGGGTGCTACAGCATTCAACATCGGCCCAAATGCTTCTTAAATTACCCCGCATTTTCCCCTGGAGCTAGACTGAAGCAGTCAGTGTTTGAGTCCAAGCTCACCCGACATGTCAGAGGGTAATTCATTTAATCCTCAGGCTGCTTGTGAGCTACAAAACAGATGGCCCAATGTCAACTGATCAGCTGTACAGACTGCATAAAGTGTAATATTTTAACTGTTAAAACATATTACTGTACAAATAGGATTTCGAAAATATACAGCAATGAAAAAAACATCAATTATAGTATTTTAAGCATATAGCCTACTATATTGAACATTTATTGTATTTATTCAAATATATTGTTTTATTTTACACTATACTGTAAAACATTTCAAAGTTCGGTAACGCTTTAGTTTTGGGTCCAATTCTCACTGTTAATTAGTTGCTTATTAGCATGCATATTACTAGGATATTGGCTGTTTATTAGTAGCTACTTATTAAGCACATATTAACGCCTTATTCTGCATGACCATATTCTACTTCCTTTAATCTTATTCCTGAACTTAACAACTACCTTACTAAATATTAATAGGCAGTAATTAGGAGTTTATAGAGGCAAAAGTTACTCTTTTTGGTCGCCATTCTTTGGCGTTATGCCTCCAAACCCAGTGTAATGCCTATCTAGAATGCAGTTTAGGGCATCATATGTGCGTGCAGCATTTCTGGACTCATATCTAATGCCCAAAAATGATGCACGCGCCTATTGATAGACAAAAATGCTGCCTAGGTAGACAGTTCACTCCGTTTTGAGACACAGACTTTTACAAATTGCAGATTTGACAAGCAAAAATCAGTTACGAAAAAAAATCAGTTAACAGTTTACTTAAAAAAAACGATGTTTCGACTATTTGAACAGTTTTTTTTTTCATGTACAGCTGCTCATATAACAAACCCGAAACTACTTTTAAAACAGTTGCTGTCAGAACTGTCGGCTATTTGAAACTATAATCAGCATTGACTATTCATACAATCTGTATCCTGTCTTTGCAACAAAAAAATACTTTCTCTTCCGCTCGTGCTCATTTTATTTTACTTACTTTCTTTCTTTATAATTATTCAGTCATATGTCATAAAGAGGACATTCTCACCGTTGTGGGTGCCATGCCAGGTTTGATCAGCTTCCAATATCGCTCATCGAGCAGCACCGTTGTTGAAGATCGGCTTCACCGAAGAAGTTCATCTGCTGTGAAAGAACGCAAACGGACATCTTAAACAGCCAATCAGATCGAAGTGTTTCGACACAATGGGCCAACGAGAAACGAGACGCAGATTCAGCAGGCGGGACTTAACGTGAAAAGTTTATAAAATAGGATTCTTTGTGCGGCGATGAGAGCTGAAAGTATTCTTTGGTCGGTCCTCAACTCCCATCATGACTTTAATAATGACACATTTGAAACGGTTTCTGTGAGTTTTTGTAGTATCAGGTTCGAGTTAGCTAGGCGACCACTCTAAAAGTCATTTTAAATGTTGAAAAAATGTAGACGGGATAGTTTGACGGAATACATGTGTGCCACCTAGTGGTGTTTTATTGTAATTCTAAGCACACAATCAGACTAGCCCCCAAAACATATTTTGACACTCATCATACCAGTTCAAAATGGGATAAATATCATTAAAAAAATATTAAACTGCATGGCATTTTATTCACAGACAAGGCTTAAACCTAGTCGCAGAGTAAAATGTATGTTTGAGCTGTTTTAACTGAAAGCAATTGCACTGACATATCTTAAAATGTCAGTGCCATTGTTTTGTCTTAAGATGTGACTTAGTTGGGTATTTTGTTATCCAATCAATGTGATGAAAAATTATGTGCAGAATAAATAAATCAATGAATAAAGCTGTGCAAGCAGTTGAGGTGAAAAACAAGAAATTAAACAAGTATCTTCCTTAAAAATGTTATATTACAAATTTCATTCATTTGATAAATACAGGCATTTCACAAAGCATTGTACTAAATAAAAAACACAACCCATCATCACAATCATTTCTAACAACATACAATAACAAATTTGGGCACAGTTAAAAACCAAACAGAGTGTCATTCCCAATATCCAAGACAAAAACAATTTAATGTGCATCTCAAAACCAGTGTACAGACACACATTGAATAAGGCGCTGTTGACAGGATTTGTTCAAACGTGATCCCTTCCTTTAGGTTGTATCGGTTTTTAGGTTCAACGTTGGATATTCTGTTACTGTGCTTCTGTTATTCAAGTCTTCTCAAAAGTAAAGGTGAAAGTGAAATAGCACCAGTTTGTTGTGATTCAACTGTTACAAATACTCACACACAAAGGTAAGAATAATTTACTTAAACATATTTATACTGTACAAAAGCATCTGACATGTACAATAAGACAAAATCATACCTGAAAACAACAAATGTACATTCCAGAGATATCTGGGCCAAAATGTGGGATTGTGAAACCACATGATAGTTTTAATTCTGTTTGGACTGCAGTGTTTTGTATAAGTACATTATCCAAAGATTTTTTCTGGTCACCGGGACAACTAGTTAAGTGGAGTGATCTGCGAGTCCCAGTCAGAATTGAATTCCAAATCACTGATTAATAATGCCTTTCATTTGGTATAAGTCACTATTTGTGCGGATCTTCATAGGTAGTCGGGTCATTTTCTGTTCCAGCTGAATTTACTTCAGTTCTTCTCTTGAGGAGGTACAGGTTTGGGCTTTGCCCAATTTTTTTTAAATAAAGTTTTTAGTTATGAATTATTTGTTTAAAAAAATTTTGTAGTGCAGTTTGGGGTGCTGTAGTCACTAGGTCAAGTTTAAGTGACATCTGAGGACACATACTCATACACTTACTGCCTTTTTAAGGCTAGGAATCTTTCAGCATGTTTATGCGAGCGAAGATCTTGAGGGCGGGTCCTAGTTTAATATTCATGGCACTCATTAGGTGGTCTTCTTTCAGTAGCAGCATAGCCTGTCCATCAATCTCCTGAGCACGAAACTCATCTGCAATCTCCCGGCAACCTAATTGTGGAGTCACAAAGATTTGCATCATTAAATAGCATTTTTGTAAATATATATATTGCTGTAGAAATGTAAACTTTGAACATAGCTTTGCTTTTATCAACTTTGCCATCATTATATAATATTTGATGGCAAAATATCATATACAATGTGTGTGCATGTATTTATACAATACTGTGATTAAGTTTAGGGTCTGTAAGATTTTGTAAGTCTTTTATGCATCTTATGCTGATTTTATTTGGTAAAAACAGCATTGTTATGAAATATTACAATTTAAAATAACTGTTTTCCATTTTAATATATTTTAAAATGTAATTTATTCCTGTGATGGCAAAGTTGAATTTTCAACAGCCAGTCTTCAGTGTCACATGGTCCTTCAGAAATCATATGATGATTTGGTGCTCATGAATCATTTCATATTATTTCAATGTTGAAAACAGTTGTGCTGCTTAATATATTTGTGGAAAAGAATATTTTTTCTGGTCTCTTTGATGGACAGAAAGTTCAAAAGAACAGCATTTGTTCTAAACAGTGTATATATATTTTTTGGCCGAGACACACCAAGCCGGCGTCAAAGAACTAGCGGCGTCAACTGTTGTCGCCTCTCGCCGGCTGCGTCTCCACTAAAAAGCTGCTCTTGATCACACCAAAGGGACTAAAGGCGACTGTCAACTAGCAAGTGTGTCCTGCCCCTGCGTGTAGGTAAATATCCATCTATATCAGCAGGTATCTATTTTCGTCATTAAAAAGGCAAACTGAGACTCGGGCTGTGTCCGAAATCACCCTATACTCTTAAATAGGGCACTATTTGAAGGGACAGCCATTTGCAGTGGTGTCCGAAACCATAGTGGACGTTATTGAGAGCACTCATTTAATCCCACAATGCACCGCAATAATAAGTGTACAACCAATGTATGCTCAACGGCTAGAGAAAACCCATAATGCACTGTGAGAGTCGCACGTCGAATGAATTCCAGTATCTTCGCTTTTATTCTGATAAAAAAAAAAAAAATTGGATGACTAGTAATTTCCTACTACTAAACTCTGAAAAAACAGAGATTCTAATTATTGGACAAAAAACGTCCACACGTAATAACCTAGAATACTGTCTAACACTTGATGGCTGCTCTGTTAAGTCTTCGTCGTCAGTTAGGAACCTGGGTGTGCTCTTTGATAGCAATCTTTCATTTGAAAGTCACGTGTCTAGTATCTGTAAAACCGCATTTTTCCATCTTAAAAAATATATCTAAATTACGACATATGCTCTCATTAATAAATGCGGAACAATTAGTTCATGTTTTCATGACATCAAGACTAGATTATTGTAATGCTCTACTGGGTGGTTGCCCTGCACGCTTAATAAATAAACTACAGCTAGTTCAAAACGCAGCAGCTCGAGTTCTTACTAGAACCAGGAAATATGACAATATTAGCCCGGTTCTGTCAACACTGCATTGGCTGCCTATTAAACATCGTATACATTTTAAAATATTGTTGATTACTTACAAAGCACTAAATGGTTTAACTCTGCAGTACTTGAGCAAGCTCTTAAAGGAGAACTCCGGTCAATTTTAACATTGAGCTCATTTTTTTTGTACATTTGGAGTGCTGTCAGTACAGACAAAAACGACAAAAATCGGTGTTGCCTACACCGTGTTATCCTCTTTTTAAAATTTGCACCCTGTTGACTTTAATGGGGCAAGTTCTAAACCTGCTTTTAGCCTCTTAACATCCTTGATTTGTCATTACAAGTGCACAGCCATGTGAGTGGTGTTATAAAGAGTGACCAGATGTGAAAGATATTAATAAAAATTATGTTAATTCAGCCAGCTCACATACCTGTATTTACTTCCTGTTTTCGGTCGAAGACCACAGTAGTCGATTGTCGAGTTCGCGCGCGCTATCATTGGTAACCAAGCAACAGTGGAGACTCAAGACTGTCAGCCGATGACGGTGCTGTGTGGTGTTCTGATATTATGATATTCTATGACATTATGATATGATGTTGCTTATTTACCAATGATCGCGCGCACGCGAACTCGACAATCGACTACTGTGGACTTCGACCGAAGCCTGCCGGATCCAGGCCGTATCCAGATCTGACTAGGAGCTTTGCCTGGACCCGAAGACAATGCAGTGCTGAAGTGCCAACTAGCCTCTCCCTATGGAGGATCCCTTTCCCACTCTACAGATAAAACGTTGTGATTACGGTTCACGTACCCACCCCGAAGTGATAAAATTAAACAAAATTCTGTATCATATTACAGTTACTGTAAATCCAGCCTAGTTCTAGTCCTAATCTAGTTCATAAAAGCCAGAGGAGAACTGGCCCCCGACTGAGCCTGGGTTCTCCCAAGGTTTTTTTCTCTCCATTAAGTCACCTGATGGAGTTTTAGGACACCAGTAGGTCACTTGATGGAGTTTTTCAGTTCCTTGCCACTGTTGCCTTTGGCTTGCTCAGTTGGGGATATTCAAATTAATTAACCAAGCATTAATACCATTGATCAGCCGTACCAATCGTGGATGTTTTTTTTCCACTAAGAAACAAACATTATGTTATTTGATTGATACTGTGAAGCTGCTTTGATACAATTTATATTGTGAAAAGCGCTATATAAATATACTTGACTTGATGCACTGACTCGTTTGCTAAGCTGAACAGCCAATCAGAGTTCTCTCTCTCACAAACAGCCTTACGGCGATTCAACATGCTAAATCGGCCCCCCAAAAAGGACAGTGTCCTTCTACAGCCACCGGTGCAGAACACACCGAAAAAACTAAGCTGACCGACGCTCAAAATTGGCCCGATGACTTGGTGTGTCCCGGCTTAATGCATCCTTGCTGAATAAACGTATGAATTTTTTTTTTTTTTTTTTTTACATTTAAACTGTGTGTGTGTATATGATAAAAAGCCACATACCAGGCAAAGAGCGGATGAACTCAAACACCTCTTGCACATTCCATTTAGTGGGGTCGCATGGTAGGAAGTGCTGACTGAGGAGAGGAAGCTCTTCTGGATCATTACCAGAGACCCCACCCTGAGAAACGATTGGGCCAGAACTGGCTGCAGAGAGCGGGGAAGTTGCTTCCTCATAACTGGAGATATCCGAACAGGGGCTGGACTCTCCTTGACTAGGCTGAGATTGGAGGGGTGAGGATATAGATTCTCCCTGAGATTGCTGAGATACAGAGAGCCGCTGGAGGGATCAAGAATAAAACAAGAGATGATATACATGCACTAAAGTGAAGTAATAACAAAGATAGGATGATTTACTTTAATATACGGATACAAAAACGTTGTGACAGGCGCAACTGGATTATAGTAGATGTTCACCTGCTTTTTGGCCTCCCTGCCTCGGGGACTATGAGACCTTCTCCTTCTCCACTGATTTATCTGATTGGTTGTTTTAGTTCTGTCAGGGTGGAACAGACCAACCCTCTTCGTGCAACTAACACTGTACCTGATCAAGAGTGTTGTATGTTAGCATACAGATAAAACTACTGCACATCACAACAATATATTATTAGTTCTCATTTTGGGAGCAGCAATATCTCATAAGTTCCTAAATGAACCCATACAGCTTTAAATCTCAAACCTTTTAGCACAGACCATGGAACAGAAGCGTTTTGAACGTTTGAACTTGTAGGCAAAGTCAACCCATCCACAGAGCTCACATGTGAGCTTGGGCTCCTCTGATTCCTCCTGAATTCTTGTGTCTGATGAAAAATGATAAAGAATTAATTTACAGTTTATTTATGACTAGCTGAAACAATGTTTGTTTTTGTAATCTTTGGAATGGTGCAAAGCTTATATTGTTGCCGCATCTTTATAGCACAGTTTCAATCGTAAATTTCACAAACAAGAAATTCCAACCATCTTTCATCACTAATGCATAATGACGCTCCTTTGCTCATAACAGAGCATGTTTTCAATCTTCCAAAACTTTACCCTGTCACTTAAAAAGATCATGCATCTTAGAAAGATAGTCGTGAGCTGCAGGATGTTTGAATCTACTAAGTGAAATGTGTACCTTGTTGTCCAACCTCCTCCATGTCTGAGTTGGTGGCACTGAGGGAATTGCTGCTGGCTGTTTTCTCTGGATCTGAGGGAAGCTGTGTGTCTGGTTTCTTGGGGCTGTCGGCCTGCACCGGAGGTCTCTCCACCTGACAATACAATATTCAGAAGTGACGTTGTCATGACGATTACTGTAACTCTGTGGACACCTTCAACTGACAATATTGTTTCTACAGTTTAGTTTGATGTCATAAAATCAGGGCAATTCACTAACATACAAAGAAATACATGATGCTGAAAATAAATAAGTCATTGTTTAATAATAGGTGATTAATGAATGATGTACGAATTAATAATACTGAATATTGTTGTTGTGTAGTATTATTAATACAATATTATTATTAATAATAAGAATTATAAATTAATTTCCAGTTAAAATTGTTATTAGTTTTTATAAATGTATTATTTACTGAATTGCTATTAATAATAATAATACTTGCTTTATTATTGTTGTTGTATTAACATATTTATGAATAGTAATACTGATAATAATAGTAATACTATTGTTGATGCCTTGCATTATTATTAGTGCTGTCAAATAATTACATCTACCATTAAAGTTTGTGTGTGTGTGTGTATATATATATATATATATATATATATATATATATATAAAATGAGTAATAATACAATCATTTTTATTTTATTATTTATTTATTTTATTTAAAAATGATTTTTATTACAACTCACAGGGAATGGTTCAGCTCCCTCCTGGATAACAAATCCCTCTATGACATGCGTGAGGACGTGTGGCTTCACTATGGCTTGAGGTGGCTTGTTCTCGCCGTTTTGTGCCACACTTCCTGTCACAGCTGCCGGAGGGGGCTCGTTTGAGGCTGTCGAAGTCATGGTCGATGTCACCGGTGCTCCCGTGGGGTCCCGGGCCGTCTCCACAGAGCCTGGCAGCAAAGAAACAAAGAGTCAACTCGTCACCATAGCAACCACAACAACATCAGCAGCACAAATATCAGTGGCCGCCTGTGTTGGAAAGCCCGGAAAAGACAGCTGCCGGAAATAAAATACAAAGAGTGAGCTTATAAAGTATATTTTAAGGAACAGTTAAGCCAAATATTGATGAGAAATAATATGTCTTAAACCAATCTAAGCTGGTTTAGATGATGTTTTTAGTTTTATGCGTTTTATTTCTTTTATGAAACACTAAGGGAGATCTTCAGTATCATATTCATAAAAAGCAACTATATGAATATTTTAATGATATCACTACCAGTCAAGTGAAAAAAAATGAAGAAACCCCCTCCCCCCAAGTCAAGTGACACTCGAGAGACAATGGCGTTTGGCGTCCAACTAAAGTTAGAGCAGCGCCATGGTGGTGACTTATCAGGTCCTCCTGAAATTGGGTCTCCATTAGGACCCCAAGCGATTCCATTGGCTTAAATTACTTTTAATGGGTACTCAGCACCGGATTACAATTCCCACAAAATTATGCTATTATAAATTATAATGACCATGAATGTCTGTCGACTGCGTTAGTTAGCTTATGTACTAGCATAGCAAACAGATACCCAAATTAGCCTGATAGCTTAGTTTACACACTTATTTGCACTTGCCCTACATGACAATCATCTTTAATGTAATTACGTTTTAAAATACGTTCAATGTCCAAATATTTTAGTTATAAAACAATATAACGATGTTCAATTACTCACTAAATAGACTATTATGCTAATTAACAGTTTGTGAAACCACTTTTTTAATTGTTTTATTATGCACTATATAGTAACCTATACATATTTCACATTTATATCGTTCGTCTTTTAATCATTAACTGATAGTTTATTGGATGCCCGATTTGTTCACAGACCGTAAAGAAAGGATTTGTCATAACAAGCGCCATTTTTTATTTTAACGCAACTTCCTGCCATATTGTCACGGTATGCAGAGGGAAAGAGTATCAGTCAATAACGGCTGCAATTTTGTTCTGTTCCTCACACAAAGCTATCCAATAACTTCCAAATACTTTAAATAGTAAAGTATGAACTACCTTTACGAAGTTTTAATGTACTATCAAGCTGCCAGAGGACCACTGCTGCAGGTCACTGAAGAAAGAAGTTTGAACTACAATTACGACATTTTTAATGTTATCCTCTATCAAGCTGCCAAATGACCACCGCTGGAACGTCATGAAAACGGTAAGTAAATGATTTGATTTCTGTGTGAACTATTAACGTTACTTGAAGAAACATCCCACCACCGTTAGGCATCTAAAAACTTAAATTAACTATAGAAAAAGACATCTGTTCACACAAGACGCGTCACTGCGTTCAGTCTACGCTGTATGGTCCATGTACGCACCAGACTAGCGTCAGTTGCGTCGCGTTTTAAGAGAGCGAGTCAAGACCATAGACTGTAAAAAAATAAGACTAACGTTACACAGACCGCGGCGCTTTTTCAAAGCCCACTAACCAAAACTACTGGCATCACATCACAAGACAAACTGTAGCTTACCGACAAAGAGCAATAAAAAGTCATTTCCCGCAGGGGCGCTCTTCAATTCCGTCTCCAAACACGGGGGGAGCCTCATTCCCACACGCCTGTTACACTGATATCAAAGACAGAATATCAGGCTCCGCCACGCGTGCGATTCTGCTACGCAACATGCAGTGTGCGCTGCTCCTTTTCAATGCTCCACTCCCACGCACGAGCACTGCACATTCTGCCAGGAGGCGGTTCAACTTCAGTCTTTCCCTGGATGTCAGCAGCCTCAAGTGGCAGGTCATATGACTCCGTAGAGGTACAAGAGTTTCACTGGCTGGTGCCAGCTTTCTTCAGCCCATGGGCATTATCTGAAGCTAGGAAAGCACCCTTGTTAAAAAACAGTTTCTGACTGAGTCTGCAGCAAGTTTAGTGGTGCACTAGTTGTGCCTTCTGGCGGTCAAGGAAGTCTTCAGAGTCATGTGACGCAGGTCTTGTTCATATTACTGTACATGGGAATTGCTCCACCCTCTCTTCTTTTAGCAAATCTGGTTCACCATGTGGGAGTCGATAGCCTTGTATTTTAAATGCAGCAGTGATTCTTTAAAGCAAAGTTGATGTATGTGCAATGCATATTTGTAACTGGATTTTGATAGGTGTGAAATAGATAAATGCAATATTAGGGCTGGCCGGTATCCATTCAGATTTCCCAATTTGATTAGATTCCATTTGCAAGATTTCGATTCTCGATTTGATTCCATGAATAATTTTCACTGGTCTCACAACAACAACAACAAAAAATGAATAAAATAGTTATTGTTTTTGTTGTTTTTGACCCATGTATTCTTGTATTGTAATAAATAAGGTTGACACCAACATTTTAGATACCAGTGAAATTTCACAGTTCTCTACTCCAATTTCGATACCAGCAGCTAAAACGACTAAATATCAATTTCAAACATTTAAAGACAAATAAACAGTCATTAATAATAAAAAAAGAACTAATTATCGAACTACAAGAAATAGCACAGATACAACAGAAAAAACGAATGAAAGTGCTTTTCAGGTTTCTCATGTTGGTCTTTAACAGTACTTTTCAGGTACAGTAATTGAATAAACTAATCAAATGTAAAATAATACTGAATAGTCTGTATAAATTAAATACTGATTAATCATTATTAAAATTACGAAAGTTATTCAGTCGAGCAGTGATTTATTAGTGACAGCAGCAGGTTTATTAGTCACTTCAAGGCAGAATGCACAGATCCAATATACTGTTGTATACAATATAATGTACACATGCATTGTCTTTCTCTGCTGTTTATGTTCACTTTAGCCATAACTGACTATGCTTACTAGTATACTAGCCAAGACAGGCATTTTTGTGATGAGATAATTTTGTGTAACTTGTCCATTCAAGCGCAGGAAGACAGACACGTGAAAGAGAAGTAATTTTATTATTTGCACGCTGTCTGAGATGCGCAGCTTTCTGTGCACACAAAAACTTCTCACACAGTGCTTGAATGTTTAAATTGGCAAGGCTTAAAAACGTGTGCAAATGATAATCTTCAGTGACCATGCAGCACTGGCCTGATCGGGACAGTGACCGGTCCTTCAGCTGCCAGGAATGTCTTTCACACTGAAATGCGCACCTGCATCCGCCATGTTAAGCACTGAATCAATGACGGTCCCTGCTTTAACATTGTGCAAGGTAAAAAAGAGGATGACATTCAGTGGAGAAGACTAGTAATAAGATTAACGTCAAACAGATATTATGTTCACTGTTTGTGGAAATAAATGCGGGAAAAAAAGATTGATTTGTGGCTTTTGAGAATCGATTTTGAATCGACAACATTATAAAAAAAAATTAATCGAAATTTTTGTTTTGCCCAGCCATATACTGTGTATATATATATATATATATATATATATATATATATATATATATAAAATATTATTACTTTTTTATTTTTATTAGGCTATATATTTTTATTTATATATTAATAATACATATTAATAACAAATTATATAAAGTTTAAAAAAAACTTATAAAAAGATGGTTATTGTTTCCATGAATGATCAGTACAGTCCCTTTCAAGTATTTGGACACTTGCGCCCTAGAAATCATTATCTCTGTAGTGATCTCTTTAATGTGTCTATTGTTGATACATTGTACTTTGATGATCAAACTATACTTGTACATTTTGACTCTTTGGCCACTGTACCTTGTGTTTGAGATGTAGCGTTAACAGTGTCAGCTTTGGATTGTTCAGGGAGGTCGGTGCCTTGGGTCGTAGTGGATGGTTGCATTTGTACTGGTGGGCAGATCTCTCTTACCACCAAAGAG
This sequence comes from Meda fulgida, assembly GCA_030578275.1. NCBI lineage: Eukaryota > Metazoa > Chordata > Actinopteri > Cypriniformes > Leuciscidae > Meda > Meda fulgida. The sequence goes on along the minus strand of CM060621.1, from coordinate 30,141,655 downwards.
GTGGGCTTCTCCTTGTCATCCTGAGCCAGTCTTGAAGCCTAAATAGGATAAAAGTAGTTAGTTGCTTTAGAATTGTATACACATTATCTTTAATCTACAATATGGCTCTAGTAAGGCTCTACCCTTACCTGGCTTTGTGCAGGTTGGATTTGGAGATTGATGGCTGTCAGTTGGACCGGTTGAGTTTTAGCATGGGTCTGGCCAATGTGTGAGCTGTGCTGGCTAACTGCATGGTGGCTTATAGTTGAATGGAAGATGGTGGCGTGTTGACATTGAGCGGATCCCTGGTTGTGAAGTACTGGTCTGGGCAAAACCGGAATGATCCCTGTGACAGATGAGGTCTGTGCGGAGCACTGCTGGTGGGGCTGGACGGAGGCGGTCTGCAGTAACTGAGGCTGGGCTCTAGAGCTGGCTGAGGCTTGGGGTTGAATGACGAACTGTTGCGGTTGCTGTTTAATCAGGGCCTGGGGCTGGATTTGGGCATACGCTGGAAGGACAAACACTTATTACATACACATAGTGTTTCACATGACTACACATTAAACTGACAGTTGCAATATAAAACGACAGTAACATGCACATGGAACTTCATACATTTAGACATTTTTATTTAAGTCGGCATTGGTAAATTCAGTTTCATTCAGGTAAAGTCACAGGTATCCCACAGTTATTGAAAATGTCAGGGAATTTTAAAATTGTGTTGTCCAGTAATTCTTCTTCTTTTTTTGATCAATCAAGTAATGCTCTAACGTAACGTGCTTGCAAGCAATTAAGGAATTCTGATTTGTAAGCAAATTCATTTGAGTAAGTTCTTTTCAATGAATCAATTTCAAAATATTTACAAATCCATCTTATTGATTCATTTGTGAATCGGCCTGTGTATATATTATTCTGTAAAATGATTATCCCTTAATCACACATCAAATATCTGGAAAGTTCATGGAAAAGTCATATTAGTTCATTGGTCAACTTGTTAATTTATTCCTTCCTATTTTTTATTTTATTTTATTTATTCTGTTAACTTCTAACATTAGTCACTGTGCTTGGGTTTTCCAGTACAACTTCTGTATCCAGGACTACAGCAGTGGAAACTGGATGAGTTTAAAACTGATTAGGTGTTTGACTGGAGGACTTGCAGGAAAGTGTGTTAAAATTTAATATTATCTCAGCAGGAGAACATTCAAACACAAAAACCTTAAGAGTTGGGCACGTTGAGATCACAACCTCAAAAGTTTATGAGCGGTAAAGGAATCTGAAAAACTCGAACTGGTTGGAAAGTTAGCGGGTGGTTTAAATGTTTATATATATATATATATATATGCATGTGTGTGTTCTGTCACGTGAAATGCACACTGAATATGTAAAGCAGAAGGCAGGAACAAATAAAACTCTTTCTTTAAAACTCTTAATAGCAAACAGAAAAGGTTCAGTGTGGGAATGTTCTTCCAACTACTGTGAATGGTGTGGGATGGTGGGTTCAGATGACTCAATCCTCTGTGCTCACTTTCTCTCACTCTTTCTTCCTTCCGGATGTTCAGAATAAGGAGTTGATGAGTTATTCCCTGCAGAGCGCAACCCTGGAAAACCCCGAAATTTCCTGCCGAATGTTCAGCTATATGCAAAGCCACAACACATTAAAACAATCACATATACTTGTAGCTTTTCTCACATGTTGGGCCAAATTCGATCTCTTAAATATCTCAAATATTTTTTTTACAGCAATGAGATTAAATGGAGAGAGAATAGAGACTTCTGCTTTTCCTGAGATTAGACTCCAGTAATCTGGCATGAGTTTCCATAGAGTTTAAGAAGAGCTCAATATCTCAAACTGTTCTCAGTTTAACTCCATAAAGTTTCCTGCTATGAGGAGAAATCTTTGAGCAAGGTCTTCCTCTTAGGGTGCATTTGCTCTAAGTACTTTTCACTTTAGTATTTTGAGTGCACAGCAGCAGAATGTTAATGTCTGTGGCTCTTTCTTTCCTGCTTTTAACAAGCCCTCTGTGGATAGTTTAATTTTTTGATATAAGAATTAGTATCAACATTGAGAGTGCATTACTCTTAAAATAAACTGCTTTTACTGGTTTAGAGTTTCCCAGTTCCCAAACAAAAACATGGTGTGAAATCTTACAAGATTACATCCAAGCAAATAGTAATTTTTTAATACCAAAATCTGTAATCCAATCTCTCTGCAATACCCACGTTCACATTATCTTTTAATCTAATATTCAGATTTTAAAAACATTAGAACATTTCTTTAAAGCAAACTGGTATGGTTCAGCTAGGAGAATAATAGCCCATGATGACTTTCCAGATCTGTGAATATCATTAATGCACAAGGGGAAAACCATCATAACATCAGCTCTCTGGAGCACACACTGCCATGGAAACTACATCCCAACACACACATCAGGTGGCTTGTTACCCTTCCTCCCCACTGAGGCTCTGTTGGAACCTCTCAAACACACTTGTTCAAGCTTTATTATTTTTATCTGTTATTTGTGTACATACACAGTGGCAAACACCTTACATCTGCAAATGATCACCGACATACTATAATGTCAAAGAAACGCAGCTCTCCATCCAAGTCTCTCTCTCTCAAATGAGTTTTTTTATGTGAATGCACAAATGTAGCTAACCAGGGTAAAAAAAAAAAACCTTTTTGCCGTAGCAGACACAGTATACCTAGAAAATGTACTTTTTTTGATTGGATGTGAAAATATATTTTACACTTAAAATATATAAATGTACTATGCGTTTTATACTCCTTTTTGTGGTAAAAATAGAAAAAAATATATACTTCTTTTTTGGATCTAATTTGGTCACATAAAAAAAAAAAACTCCTAAAAGCCTGTTTTTACTTCACTTGGCACTTGACTGGTGCTAATTTTTGACCCTGGAGCTACTGGAGGTACTTTCTTCTTCTTTTGTAGAAAATCAGAGACCTTTTTTGTATCTTCCACCAAAGCATAACTAAAAACATTGGACAGTCCCTACTCCCAACCGGCCTCGGCACGCCCAGGTACCTGCTCCTAAATGTGCAGGATAATTGCCCTGTGTGAGCTGTTATGATTAGAGACCAGTGGAATGATGGATGGCTTGCAAGTCAGATGTTGACTGGCACTGAAAGTGTGCACCCTTCAAAGGCCACGTATGCATTAATGCATTTGAGCATAAGCCATGCAGAACAAATGTAGCCTGGGGTCGATTTCTCCCTTCTTTGGCACTTAGTGTGTGACATGATGGACTGACAAGTGAAGTTGGATCTTATTAGAGTGCATATCTCAGAAAACATTTCTGTTGAAGTGATTTGAACCTTTCAGTTTGTTCCAAGGCCCAATGTGTGCAAGCAACAATTTCTGGACCATTTTGGACAAAATGTGCTTGACAGAGATCAAATATCATCCAAAGTGAGAGACAATACTAGAAGTAACTGTATTTGTTGTTTATCGTGGAGGATACCTGTGTGAAATTGAGGGAACCTGACTTCTTCGTTGCTAAGAAATGCCTCCGAATCAAGATGATAGTTTATGGAAAATCTCTAATATCGTTTCTTTGCAGTTGGATACTGTTGTGATATTTTGTTACTGAATGCAATGGCATTCAGAGCTATTTAAGTGTTACTTAAGTGTCCCATTAATTTGGGGTCACTGTATAGGCCTTATGGGTTTGAGTTTACCTGGTGCGATTGAGGGATGTGAAGAGGTGACATTACGACTCATGTTAACTGCTTTCATCTCTGTTTGTCCCTCCTCTTCCTTCTTCGCTCCACCCGAGGAAGCAGTGTTCAAGTTGCCTTTCCCGGCACCAGCGCCTGAGCTGGAAGCACTCTGGCTGGGTGTCTTGATGAGCGGGGTGGGCTGAATGGAGATGGGGGTCTGCTTTAAACTCAGTGCCTGGAGGCCTGAGGACTGAGAGGTGGAAGACGCCCCATGCTGGTTGCGCAGGGCAAGGTTCTGCACCTATGAAAGTCATAATGTCAATACAATTTTGAATTCAAATATATGAAAAACATTTGAGTTGTTGTAATATTCGGAAAATAAATATTTTGCCTCTTTTTTTTTTTTTTACCTAGACTAATGATCCTAAAGTAATGTGTAATTAATCCCTATTGGAATTTCTATTATAATTATTTTGGAGCCTATTATAATGATCAAATCCTAATGTGATCAAATAAGAATCTCAAAAAAATGAACTATGATCCTACTGCATAAACTGGCTTTTTTTTAAATTAATTTATTCCTAAAATGCAATTGAATGTTTTTTAAAGGGGATATCTATCCAGGGATATCTAGGGATATTCAATCTGTTCATCGTATAATGCGATTGTGTCTCTTCAGAAAATTTGGACTAAACCACTCAATTCATATGGATTAGTTTTACGATCTCTTTATGAACTTTTTGAAACGTCAAAGTGGTAGTTGTGTAACTGTCAACGGAGGGACAGAAAGCTCTCAGATTTCATCAAAAATATCTTCATTTGTGTTCCAAAGATGAAAGAAAGTCTTACAGGTTTGGAACGAAATGGGGGTGAGTAAATTTTTGGGTGAAATAACCCTTTAATATTATTTGAATATTTATGGAATTTTAATATTATTAGTATTGGATTGGATATCTACAGGCTTTTTTTTCTGATGTCCTCCAGGAGCATTTTATCCTATTGACAAACATAACACTGTGTTCTAAAAGATCAAGTTACAAAATCTAAAAGTTATAAAGTTTTTGTGTTGTGCTGTATTGGAATCCTTTAGGATTGGTTCCTTTGAAAGTAATTCTGAATAAAAGTGTCTGCTTAATGAATGTATGTACAGTAAATTGAACGGCTTCAAATTATAATTGCAATACCAAGTAATCTGTATATTCCTTTAGGATTTTTGTCAAGACATCCACAATTGTATGAATGCTTCAATAAGATAATTGGATGTGCATGCATTACAGTATATGTGTGCACCTGTGTGTTATTGGTTGCATTAGTGTCAGATTGTAGAGCAGTTACTGTAGCAGTTGGAGCCAGGATCAGCTGAGAGGACAGGGGGACGGCTCGGCCCAGACTCCTGGCTACATGCACAAGATTACTCTGTTGAGCCTAAAATCACACATAAACATGCTCATTATTCACTAAATGTTTATTGACCTTCTTCAGTACATTATGATGATTTGAACCCTCGTTTCACTTTTAAGAATGGTGCTTAAGGGTGTGTTCACACTTGTTCGGTTGGCATTTTTAACACCGAACCTAAAGGCATAGGGATCTGTCCACAACCTGATTGGTTGGCTTTTATGACGCATATTTCGAGACGGAACTTACCGAATATCCAAAACAATGCTGTGTGCTGGGCTAAATGCGTTTGTTGTATGTGCGTAGCCGACATAATGGTATTTTGAACTTTGAGGTCAGCTGAGAACTCGTGAAAAGCTTGTAAAATGTTTAAAGGAGTCAAAACAGCGGCAGAAATCTCTCCGTCACACACACAAACGAAGATCTCCTGTGAGGAAACGCGGTTCTTATGCCTGTACCAAACTGTGATGTTTTATCATTCTGTTCTTTTTGACGGTTGCATCTTGTGACATCACATCCTGTTTTTGGTTCGTTTACATGTTCATATTTTGTTTTGAATTTCACCAGAGTTTGTTTGGAAACGGACCGAGACCGATCTTTTCAGCAGTCTAGATCCACTTGTTTGGTGCGCACCAGGGTTCGGATGGCAGCGTTCACACTTATTCAATTGAACCGCACTAACAGCAATCGCACCAGGGTTCGTTTTAATCAAACCAAACATGCCAAGTGTGAACACACCCTGAATGTGAGCAAAACCATGAAAACCAGCATAGATTGACAGGCCAACATTCAGTTGGGTGAACTCAAGTAAATAGTGCCACTATTTGATAGAGTTTGGCTCAACTTTTTATGACATGCGGAACCAGTTTTTAATTGTTGCTTTATTTTTAGTTTTTCGACACAATAATAACTACATGATCATTCGATTACAACTGTAAAAAACATATGCATAAGGCATATTTTATTAATAATAATAATGATCATTATTGCTATTTACACCATTATATTTATGCAAATTTGAATAGTTGAAAATTTTCATTTTGGGCTGTTTTATTTTTAGGCTATGCACTGAACATGTTTGGTATAATTATCCAGACAATACATTAATTACACTGTTAGGTGCTTTATCTGTGATATATTAAGTTAAAAAAAGAAGGTAAAATATTGTGTAAACCAATTATCAGTGGCCTAATTTAGCTGAATTCATCCAACTTCTTTCTGGCATATATAAGCATCTTCACATATATGAAAGACTCTGGTGTTTGTGAGTATACAGGTGTGCTCACCATCTGTGCCCGCAGGTACATTTGAGCTTGGCTAGCTGTCAGGGTGGAGCTTGAGGTGTTGCCTAGCAACACTGCTTGCTGGGAGATCCCAGAGGGGGCGGAGTTTACGCTCTGGGCACGACTGATCAGCTGAGCAGCGGCAGGGGATGTGGTTAAATTAATCTATGGGAATAAGAGAGACAAGAGTTGTGACATGAGCAACCTGAATGTTGTCACTTGCAAAAACAGAATATCATAACCAGTATAAGATATTGATGTGATTTATACAGGCATATTTGTAGTGGATGCATCCAAATAAAAGCATACTGTGGTCTGTGATGGTCCACTCTGGGTAGATGAGGTCCCATTTTGGTTTGAACTCTGCCTACCGGCTGCTAAACTGGCCTGAGAGGCAGAAAACATGACAGACAGAGAAAGTATGAGTGTTTGTGTGAATTATGCTTCTGTCTTGCTATACGAGACTGCATTAGCGACCTGCTGCACTGCTGCGAGGCTCTGGAGCTGTGCTGTGCTGAGGTGCTGCTGCTGCAGGGCTGCTGTTTGCAGCATCAGATGCTGCTGTTGTGCTGCGTACATCTGCTGTAGGTACTGTGCCGCTGTGCTGGGCTGCCTGTTCAGAGCCTGCTGGATCACCTACCGTTCAAGAGAGACGGAGAAAGACTGAGAACTCAGATTAAAGGTGCAGTAAGCGATTTCTGAGAAACTGTTGAAAGTGGATCGGACCGAGCACCACAACACACTTGTAGCCAATCAGCAGTAAGGGGGCGTGTCACTCATGTTGGGGGAGGAGAGTGAGTGAGCATAAGGGAGATTTGAAGACCGTATAAAGAGAGATGGCTGAGAGACATTAGAAAAGAGAATAGGTCCGAGGAATATCAAGATGGGGTATGATCAGGCAAGAGCTTTAAGACCCACGTTAATATTAGAAAAGCTTTCCAGCGCTGGAGAGCCCTAAGTGGGAAGGCCTGAAAATGGATGGTTACGTTGTTTCTGCTCCATACATGAGTAACATTGGTTTTTGCTATGTTTTACAGAATCGAGATTTGTAATGTTAGCTAAAATAATAACAGGACTGTTTTGAGTGTCATTGTTTGTCTGGTGCTGCTGTGCTGTTGGTGACTAACAATAACAATGTTCTTTTTTTTCTGTTCTTTCTTGTCGTTCTTTCGTCATATTCGCTTTATTTTTTGCAAAGCATTATTTTGCTTTGCTTCAGCTATGAAAAAGCGATATCCACTCTTAGCATTGCTTGTTTGTACATTTTGGGGGCGGAGCAATGAGTGTTTGTTTGGGTTGATTTCATATCAAGTGTTTCTCAGAAACCGCTTACTGCAAATTTAATGCTTCACATAGAGACCAATGAGATTAAATCGAGTGAAAATTAAGACTTCAGCTCAAGTCTCAAGATTTTTTTTTCCTGAGTAAATGAGATGACCTTGGTAATCTCACTTGTCAATAGTGTCTCAAAATGAGATAAAATCCATAGATAAAGTCTGCAATCAAAGTCAGAGATCTCAATATTAACTCAACCATTTCTCATCAGTTTAGTTTAAGACATGTCTACGTTCGTTTTTTATCCTGGTACACTTGCTATCAACATTGTCTAACGTGTTTCTATTGTAGTATTCACCTTAAGCAGTTTGACAGAAACAACTGAGACAAAGCTGATACTCAAATCATAAATAGTTGCAAGATGTGATTTGATGTGATGTCAAATATTTGTAGGATTGTAATTCGAATCTTTTAATGTTCCTTGAGCATCCGTTTTGTTTTGTTCAAGCATTTGTCTCCTCCCTTTGGTCAGAAAATTAACTGCATCAAGCTTGAAAGAAAAGTAGATCTCTGAAATTGTTGTTTTTCACTTCCAATATTGCTTTCAAGGTCAGCCTTGATGTTGAATATGATTATATTATTTACCACAGTATTACAATGCTTGTTAATGCACATATGCTAATGCATGAACTCTTGCAATAAAACAAGAACACATTTACAATATATTGTATAGGATAATGGTTACATTTTATGACATTTATGTGTAATCCCAAATATATACTTTTACATCCAATATAAACATTAAAAAATTTGTATTGTGATACTTCAATAATAATGGTACTTAAAAATGATCGCAAACCATGTGCACAAGAAATGAACACCTACCTATTTTAACAGTTGTTCTGTAATATTGATCTTGAGCTAGCATCCCATAATAACATAACATTCAGACCGAAATCAACAAGATGCCAAAATACCTGAACAGATAGCAGACGTTCAAACAACGCTTTCAGGATATGATGGTGTAGTAGATAAGTTCATTGGTCTCATCACTAATAGTACCTTCTTATCGTTTTCTTCCAGCTATATATGTTCTGCTTTATCCTGCACTTCCGTTTGTCTCATCCTTTATGTCCTCAATGAACTGCCCACAACTGCACAGTTGCTAGGCAACAGGCATCCTGACCCCTGGTCTTGGTGTGAGTAAAAGTGCAGCCTGAACTGAGTTTAATGTTCATGCCTGTAACTGATCATGCACTGATATATATTGCCACAATTTTAAAGATGGAAATTTTGTTTTGTTTTACACAATTAAGTAAACATAGGGGGTGATGTTGGATGTTGCCATTTTTCAGTTTGCCATGTGAAGCACTTTATATATGAATTATTGGACTATACATTATTATTATTATTAAATAATGATTTTGATTCTTATTGATAATGTACTTCAATACTTTTTTGACTTAGATATAAGTTTATCTATCACATTTGGTTGAAATCTAGCACTTAATTTTCAAGTACGAGTCAATAACGAACTACCACATCCCACAGCAGGGGAAAGATTATGAATATGTCTGTCTATGAGGCATGGAAATCTTCATTGTTTTTCCTCCTCAACCTGCTTTCCCTTCTCATATACACACCAGCAGATGGCAGTATGGACTTAAAGTCCAATAATTAAACCTTTAAGCAAGAAAAAGTGATGTCGGGTGCAATGCAGTGAGTGGGTTATAACAAGAAGGATTGACAAGGAAAAAAAGGTGGTGTTTTTAAACATGAACACTCGTCTATATTTAAATTGATTGATTCTGCCAAACGGTTGTTTGACGCACCTGTACAGTCTGCCGGTCAGGTATGCCGCTGTAGACAGATATCTGTGGAACGGCCTGTCTTCCGCTGCTGGTGGAGCTGACAGTGCTGGCAGTGGAGGCACTGGTGGAGTTCGTGGTGGAGGTACTGGTGCCCGTAGTGCTGCTGGCACTGGAGGCAGGAGTGCTCTGCTCACCCTCCATTGTGCCGCCCCGATGCCTCACCTTTGACCCACGACCGCCCCGCTGCCACACTCGACGCAAGCTGAGAGAGACAGAGAACAAGAGTTTTAAAATTCCTGTTGCTAAAATCCTTACATAGTATAATACATACAACAATACTATATGCAGGGATCCTCTGTCTGTCTGTCTGTCTTTATAAAAAAAAAAGTTGAGATTGTGGAGATACTGAAAAAAAAGAAGCAATTTCTATAGCTGATATTTATGAAATATGATCATAAGTTATGAAATGTCATGTGCTAACAAAGAGTACCAGGGTAGTACCGTAGTATTCTTTGAAATACTTTGAAGTATCATGTAAATGCCATGGTCTGTATATGGCAATCATTCTGTAGCATGTTAAATGGCAACCATGGTATTACCATTTGATACCATCACAGTACCTTTTATAAAGGTATATAAAACGAGTGGGGAAGAGCAAAATACAAAAGCATAAATGAAAGGTCCGAGCTGGTAGCTTCATTCACATACTGTACGTTGCTGAAAATGACATTATAATTGCATTTGACTTCATCCCGTCATCATGAGTGTTACATTTCAGCAAATCTTTTTTCATCCATCTCCAGTTACCATCAGATGAACAGCCATGGAAGATGGATTAGATGGTCAGGAGAAGAGTTGCCGGGGTCAAGATGCGATACAGCACCAGGTTAAAGGTTGTCAAACAAAACATTACTTTTTTTTGGTTCAATCTGTTTTTATATTATAAAAATATCTGGGTTCAATACAATCTAAGCTTGTTAGCAGGTTGTTGATTACCACAGATAATTTGAACTTCATTTAATTTCCATTTACTGTAATGCACGTACAATGGAAGTATAGAAACCTGGTATACTGTATACTGGGCAAGAAACCAGTACGCACCAGACCAGAATAACTGAAAGTTATTTTGAAAGTATAGCCAAACCCAAATATTATGTACTAACGTAAGACTAATGTAATAAAATCACTAACTAACTGCAAATTTACATCAAATTTTGATACCCTATGATGTACAAAACTTGTTATATACCAGAAAGGACTGTTTGTTTACAGAAAAAATTGTCCACATGAATTACATTGGTGATGCATAATCAGTTCATCCGCCTAGAAAAGTAGTCCCACTGCTTTCAAGGCTATTTAGACAACTTTAAAGTTCAAATAACACATTTTTGTACAGAAAAAGGTGTTATTTGAAAGTGTTTTTTTAAAACAACAACTTATTGATCCAAAGTTTTGAACAGTAGTATTTAAAGTATATATACTACCATTCAAAAGTTTTTTTAAGAAAGTTGTACTTTTGTTCAGCAAGGATTCTTCAAATTGATCAAAAGGACAGGAAAGACATTTATAATGTTACAAAATATTTCTATTTCAAATAATTTTATTCAATGTACCATGCATGGTTTCCATAAAAAAAATCAATCAGCACAACCGTTTTCAACTTTGATAGTAAAAAGGTGAAATGAATACATTTCTTTAGATAAGTTATTTTAAATGGTAATGTTTCACAATATATTACTGTTTTTAATAATATATTACAATGTATTACTGTCAAAAACATTTGTAAAAAATATTACCGTGTGTGTGTGTGTGGGTGTGTGTGGGTGTGTGTGTGTGTGGGGGTGTAACAAGCAGCACATTTATGCATTTAAATCTTCCTGAATGTGTAACTATCAACTTCCATTTAAAGTGCATTACTGTAATAATAATGCCTGTTTTTATACATAGTTTAACTCATTTTCTGTGGTAATCAACAGCATGCCACAGATGTGGTAAATAGAGCTTGTTTTTAACCTGAAACATAAAGTTGACATAAATATAAGTACCACAAGAGAGTCATATGGCTGCTCATCCAAACAAACATTAAGCATGTATTCAGGGCTATTGAATGAAAAATAGGTGTCTAAGCTGAGGGGTCACCCATCTAAATCTCTTCACTGCAGTCGCAATAGGCACTGTTGTTAAATGACTCTCCTATCCTTCCCTTTCTGTCTTTTGGGGTTTGTTATTCAGGCACAGAAAGTGGTAATGGGATTGAGATGGGGCACAGAAGCAGAACAAGTGTTGGGACGGAGGGGGGGAGGGGGGTAGTTTCAGAGGGGAAGTGTGGCATGGTTTCAATTATACTCATTTAATTACTCACACACGTGGTTGAGAGCCACTAACCTCATACACTCTACACCCCCTTCCCAGCTACCCCAAATCGCCCCCCTTTTACCCACAACAAACCATTATGCCTCCCCCTTTCTAGGTCTGTTATTACGCCAAGAGATGGTGTAATATCAGTGAGCCCTCCCCGTAAGCCATTTCCTGCGCTCCAAAGAACTAATGGAGTTGGGCATTGTAATTAGATAATCTAAATATAAGTCCTGAGCCTCATTAATATGCATTAATGGAAGGGCCATAGGGATATCTGAAAACATCGTAACAGAATTAGAATATTATTAAACGTTGTACAAAAACTGTTATTCATTGAATTAAACATGCAAAGTATTGTGGTCATGTGACATTGAGCATAATACAGTTATAAAAGCAATTATATTTTACACTTATGAGTAGTATATAATATGCTAAAATAAGCTATAAGTATGTTTGTATATATACAAAACATGCTAAATGTATGTTTGTATATATATATGTATATATATATATATAAAACACATTTAGCATGTTTTATACTACTCATATATAAGTATACAATACAATTGCTTCAAACTGTGTATGCTCAATGTCACATGAACACAATACTTTGCATGTTAAATTCAAGGAATAGACTTTTTTCTTTTAATCCCATTTTGTTTAAAACATTGTTTTATGTTTGACAGTCTTTGGGTATGTCATGCATTCAGAAAGTTTGCATATTAAGTATGCATACTTTAATACTGCATAAATAGTACATGGTAGTACCCCATCACAACCTTTTCTGATGTTATGAGCAGTGTTCTATAGTAGCACCAGAACGTGCTACGGTGGAAATGTGTAATGGAATCGCATGCATTCATGATTAAAGCCTGCTCTGTTCATATTTAGCAGCTGATTGGTTCTGCTAATGAGAGGGGAGCTGTTATGTTGAGTCCAAGTCCCGGGCCCCTCACAGGCTTCCGGCCCAACCAACAATACGCATCCCACCAATGAGAGGCTCTCTACTGCGTACAATTTAAACAACTATTAAACACACTGTCACCTTTAGCAGAGCTAAAAATAAATCTGTCAGTAATTCCAAAACACAGAACTAACTAACAGAACATTCCAGGAGTGAGAAAAGTTAAAGGTGTGTTAGGTAAAATGGAAGGATGAGGATGGAAATGCATGACAGAAAACATACATGCATCAATATGCATGCACTGAGAGATTTCAGAGACATCCAGGTTAGCCCAGGGCCCATCTCTCAGACTCTCAGACAAAAACCCAGCTCCTACCTTTTCTGAGGGGCAGCACGAGTTCCGTTTGGCCCCGTGGTGAGCCCCATGCCTCAGGACCCTAACGCTTCTTTGTCTAGTGTGCGTTCTGCACCCCAATCCTTCCAGATCACTGCAAGCATCCACCGTCCCAGTCGCCAGGCACAGACACACACTCTCTTTCTCTCTCCCTGCTTCTCTCCATCTAACACACGCATGTGAGACCCCCCCACCCCCCGGTTCTGTGGTTTCCTAGCGACAGCCAACTGGGGGTGCCTTTTGGAGCCCTATTGCAGAGCTGTGTGCTGGTTGGACAATTGGTTCTTCTCTAATGAGGGTGATGGTAATGATTTTTTATCCCCCTCTATAAGCACCCCCCCCCCCCATTTCAGAATATTCACCGGTGATGATTTGTACTGCCAAAGCAGAGGAAAAGGCCTGTCCCAGAAAAAAAGACCTGGATGAAAATGTCATACTTTAAATGGATATTTAAATGCATTTAGAAATATAAACATGATTGATAATTTTATCATTGTCAATAAAATCATTTTTATTTTTGATGATAAGGTTCGGAATTTCAATTAACCCTTAAAGTTGAGTATAAAAATATTGGTATGCTAGTCATCCCGAACTGTTTATGATACAGACACCCTTGCATCCTGGAGAGTTTATTTTAGCCACTCATAACACACTAGCAACCACCTAGCACTGTCCTAGTAGTCCTCGATGGACTAGTCCTCCCAGCAATAATATAGAATACCTTATAAACAATAGATGCATTCATATGAACAATCCACTGAAAACAATCAGCAATCCGCTGAAAATACCTTAGAAACAGCATAGCAACACCCTAACAACCGCATAGCAACACCCTGGCACCTCCCAGAAGAAAATAGCTGGAGCAAATAGCACTCTCAATTTTAAGAAAATGTAATATTCTAGTAAAAGTCATTTTTGTAATTAAAGGCAGTGCTTAAAAAAAAAAAAAGACAAAGAAGAGACACAAAGCGCAGACGTGGTGATGTAGGAAAACACTGGTTCACGGTCTTGGTTGATTAAGTGTTGTGTGCTGATGAAGCTGCCTCTTAATAATCAGCGATTAGAGCATCACTAAGCAAAGGGTAAATACCCCCAACTGCTGTGGCAATCACAGTCAAACCACACACTCGTGAAAAGTAGATCGCATGCAGCTGATGTGTTATTCAGATTTAAACAGGAGGATACGAATAGCATTTTGGGGCCTGCTTAAATCAGGGCACAACAAAAGATGATTCTGGTCATTCTGAAGATGCCTTACTAAATTGAAAATATACATACAAGGGGGGCTTTTTGACCTTGGAGGAGGAGATAAAAACGCCACTGTCGTGAAAAGTAAATTAAGGCACTTATTGTGCAATACCTCTGGGCTGTGGTGTTCTGAAATATATTCCTTCATCTATACTCTCATATAATATCACATTGATTGCGCACAGACGGGCATGAACGTCATTGATTGCCATCTTCTTATTAGCATATAGATTAGCTTCTGGTGGGGCCGGGTAAATTAAGGTGGAAGAAGGGAGGTTAGAGAAGGAATGAAGAGGATGAAACAAGGTAGGCAAGGTGGAAACAACATGAGGAGAGGGGACGGACAGAGGAAGGGATAGATTTCAGATTTCACACACTTTTTAAAATAATTTTTTCCTTTCCATTTTGTTCTTTGGCATTGTCGTTCATTCTTTCTTTATGTTGTTTATCACCATACCTCCCTTTTTCCATCGTCATTTCTACATGCGCTACATCCATTCAGAAGACAGAGGATAGAAAGAATGAGAGTGAACAAGAAAAATTGGAAAAATTTCCAATGGAAATATTGGAAGAGAAAGGAAAAGATATAGACAGGAAAATCAAGAGGGACAGATGAGGACGAGGCAGTAAACCGGGATGGGATGGGATGGGGGTGCTTCTGTCTGGTCTGGGTCTGATCCATATTAGTTTCTCACTCATCCACTCAGCATGAAATGAGTGGGGGGCAGGGAAACGAGGGGTGGGGGGTGGGCAGCCATCGGGAGCGAGGACAGATTGAGAGATGGAGGAATGCTGATTTCACGGTGTCTCTCACATCACTAAATTTTGACTCATTTAGCGCATGTAATAGACGGCTGTAGAAGTCCTAGTAAACCTCAGTCTGTCAGTGGTAACTGGTCTGTTTGCTGTTATGTTGGTAAGAGCACTAGTTAATACTCGGATATATCATCAGTGAGGTTTTTTGCACTTTTGTCCCAGGACCATTTGATGGTGATTTAACCAATGCATTTTTTTTTTTTTTTTTTTTTTTTACATTTTAAAAAAATTAGTTTTTTGGGTTTTTTTTGCATAAAATTTTATGCATAGATTTTACATTTTTAGTATACATTATTTTATTTGCATTTTATTTTATATACTTTTTTTTCATTTATAATCATTTTTATTTTATGCTATTTTTAAATGTATTACTTATTTACTCAATCCTGGCTTTGAAAAAAAAGTAAATTGTTTGAATTAGGGGGAAAAAATTATTTGCTTATAAAATTTCCAATAAAATAATATGATGAATATGATATAGTCACCAATAAACTGTCCATCTGTATACTACATAATACAAATCAAACAGTCCTGTGTTTAAACTAAATTGAAATCACACATCAATACTTATGCATTATTTTGCATTATTCAAATAAAAATGTATTTGTGTTTATTTGTTTTTCAAAGTAGCTTTACAGAAAATCATGATGTTAATGTTTATATTATATTAATATCTTCATGTCTTTATAGTAGCATTAAGCAGATTAGAACTGGGCGTTAACGTAGTTTACATTTTGCAAAGATACAAGCAATCAGGAGTAGTTGAGATATGCAGGCCACACTATATGGCTTGAACAACAAATCACAGCCAAAGCACACTTGCTGGTTTCGGTGGGCTTTACTTGACTGATGGCAGTGTACAACATGAACAGTCTCACCGTAACCCTCTTTCACCTTCTTTCCATCCTGCTCTCTTTTCTTTCTCCTCTGAGACTCAGTTAATTGGTGTCCCTTTGGTACCCCATTCTGTGGCAGTAGAGCCGCTACGGCCCCAGACAGACATTCCCAAGTGACTCTCTTTCCCTCAGCAGAGTCGCAGCGGAGATGGATTAACTCTCCCTGAGAAGGCTGTGAATATAGTACACTGATGATGACCACTAAGAGGAGGCCCCTCATACTTATTAATGGGAAGGAGGATATGAGTGTCGGTAATGAGCACCTCTGGAACCACAAACCTTATTATAAATGTAAAAAAGAATTGGTTGCCGTTGGTTGTTCATTGATTTATTCTTATACATGGCTATAGTTTTGTTCTCCTTCATAGACATGTCAACATTTAAATTAAAGTTGTAATTGTTTCCTAATTTAGTTTTCTTGATTTCATTGGTTTAAAATCATACTGATATGAGATGAAGACTCATATTTTTCACTATTCACTATTATTTTTGACTATTTTTCACTCTCATGAGGGCTAACATACTGAGATCACATGACCAGCCTTGTCGTTGGTCATTTTTGTTGTAAATTCTGCAAATATCGTATTTGTGGAATGGCGAGTTACTCAACAACTGTTGCTGTATTCCAGGCAGGTCCTTGCGTTCCAAACCCATGAGACTTTCGTTCATTTTCGGAACACAAATGATCTTTTTTTTTTTATGGAATCTGAGAGCTTTCTGTCCCTCCATTGACAGCTACACAACTACCACTTTGACGCTACAAAAAGTTAATAAAGAGAGCTTAAAACTAACCAAAATGAATCGAGAGGTTTAGTCCAAATTTTCTGAAAAGACTTGATTGCTTTATATGATGAACAGATTGAATTTAGGCTTTTATTCACATATAAACATTAATCAGCGAACATAAACAGAAGCTCAACCGAACCTGCTTGACGCACGAGAACAAACCTGCTGCTGAAGCTCAAACGTGCTGCGTAACACGAGAATGAACCTCATTGGTTGAACATGTTTGAGCTTCCGTTTACCACAACTGATGTGTGAATTGATTAATGTTAAAAGCACTAATTTCAATCTGTTCATCATATAAAGCGATTGTGTCTCTTCAGAATTCAATAGATTAGTTTTACAATCTCTTTATGAACTTTTTGAAGCTTAAAAGTGGTAGTTGTGTAGCTGTCAACGGAGGGACAGAAAGCTCTGATTTTATCAAAAAGACCTTAATTTGTGTTCCAAAGATGAACGTAAGTCTTACAGGTTTGAAACGACATGAGGGTGAGGAATTAATGACAGAAATTTCATTTTGGGGTGAACTATCCCTTTAAGCCAATGATTTTGGGCAAGTGTTTTGATAAACCAGCCTGTGTTCTTAGAGTGTAATATCACTTTTCTTGAATGTCAGAATGCTACAAAGCAGAACACCTCTGTGGCTGGCCTGGAGTGTATACGTCAGCACAGGAACACACGTCTGTCAGTCATGCAGCCCATAGAGAACATAATGTGGACAACTAAACTTGTCAGTAAATCTGAGAGCATGTAAGTTACATTTCAACTTCTTTAATTAATCTGGGAAATTGTATCTACCGGGACAACATGGACTCAAATTTTAGGCAGATAAACATGTGTATATACACACTGAGGAATCCGTCTTTGACTCTGGGTTAAAATTGAGACACTCAAAGCCCTTATTCCTTCAGGTCTTCGGCACATTAGAGTGAGCGCACACTACCAGTCTCCCAGTGCAATTAACCTTCAGTCCCACTCACAAGAATTCTGGGTCACTGCACTTAGGGGGGAAGATGGTTTATTTAATAAAAGCACTTTAACAGACAGTTTGAGAAAAAGCTTCTGGATTAAAGAATGGGTGGATGGGCAGACAGACAGACTTACACAGGCTGTATTTGCTAAGACAAGCATCACTATTATTATTATTACTCATATTAATGGTGTTATGGACATGAAAGATATCTCAGATTATGTGTTTAGTTGAGGAGAGGTGTGCTATTATTTCTAAACAATTGGAAAAAATGGTTTTTACCTGGCGGACACTAAAACAGACTGAAATGGACTCAAGCCATATGTAGTGACCACCAGAATATAATAAATATTTTGTAAATGATAAGAGCACAATCACAAAGTTTATATGTAATCATGTAGATAATATTTCTCACATAAATCCACTCAGCGACAGCCTAGACAGGATGAAGGTTTGGGTTTTACAGCAACAATATGGTTTACAGCAACAACCTGGTTTATTTTACAGCAACAACAAATGGCCTGAACACACCTAGCCTATGTTATCAATGCACACAGGACAAAAATAAGGCGAGTGAGTTAGTTTTAAAGGCAAATAACCTGAACCAAATGGCAGCATAATAATTCCATGAGACATATCGGAACATTCTGGATTTAATATGATTGAAAAGTGTTTTTGTGACAGGATCTGTTTTGGAATGATTTGCGCTCTCATTCTAATCCAGCTGTGCTGTTATTTGGCTGAATCACCAACTTGAAAGTACTTAAGACAAGAGCAGTTTGAACGCACATCACAATCATCCAATTGCACTGTGGTCTGGTGCACTTATTCACATGGTATCCATTCTATATAATCTGGCCTAATGTGGGTCACACGGAATGCCAAGGGCACAATGACCCGTTCCTGACCCCAGACTCTACTCTGCATGGGGGTCTCAGATGCACATATTATACTTGGCGAGAAAGAAACTTGCCTTTAAAGGAATATCCTTCAGATCATTTTTTTTTTTTTTTTTTTTTTTACAAAAACAAGCTTTTTAACCCTGTAGAAAAGCCTGATAATACTCCTATCGTCCTCCGAATTTTAAATTAATCTAAAGTAAATTATGAGTTATGCATTCTAGAATTCCCAAGCTCACCTTAATACACAAGGATGGCAGGTTTTGTGTTACAAAATAGGATTGCTGTCGTAATAAAAGTGTATTTTGCATACACAGGTTTGCCAAAAGCAGGCCAAACCCCTCACATCCACACTGTCGCTCCTCGAGCTGTCAGATGTGGATTGGCTTCTTTGAAACAGGTCTGGAAGCATGCAGTAAGAAAACAAACACATTCCCTCTCCCTAATTCTTTCCTACCTTGTTTAAGAACCACAAGAAGGAAAGAATTTCACAACATGCACATAAATAATGCCTACCTCACGCTTCGGCTTTGCCTTTCCTTCCTAGGTTTGGATTACGTCCTGCTTTCCTGCTATCCTACACCATTTCTGGGTTGTGTTTGTGCTGTAAGCCTTACCGCAGAGCAGAGAGAGAGAAAGTAGGGGGGGAATCTAAGCATTAGCATTCCAAAGTCCACATGTGACACAGCCTCAGCCAATCACAGGACAGTATGCTTTCATGACCCTCCCCCTTCTTCCTAAATCCCTCCCCTGCTTCTTGTTCTGTCAGTCTATCAGCACCATGGCAACACAAAGGGCTTTAATTTCCTCTCTCGAATTTCATGGCGGCTCGCTTGAAATGCATGCAGAAAAGTTTACTGATAAAATGACAAAACGCAAGTGAGAGGCATATGCCTGATGCCATCAATAATTACCTGTTTGCTTAAAATATTGTTAAAAAGAACTGTTTGACCTGTGAAAGCATAGACATTTGTCAAATATATAGTGTAGTTGTAGACAACTATATAAAAATAAGGGTAACACTTTACAATATGGTTCAGGTTTGGTTTCAAATTTGGTACCATGTACTAGCATTTGTTAATCTTGTTTAATGTTAATTATGTATAATAATAACACTAATATTATATATATTACACATTATAATTATTAAATACAATTATGAACTATAATATTTTTCAACATTTTAAGTAGGCTAATGTAAATGAACATTGGCTAGTGTATCATGAACAAACATGAATTACCAAAAATATTTGAATAATTATTTAAATAGTGTTTATGTATATATATATGTATATACATACATGCATACATACATACATAGCCTACATACATACATATATATACACATTTATTTATTAAGCAATTTTCTTAAACCTCAGTTCTTCGAGATAAAGACAAAGCTAACATCCTATGGGCCAATGGGTTCTGTTTAGGCAATGGGGCTGCAATATATGCAAATATATTCAAATAATGGGGCATGAGGATCACAGTAAAACACAGTCCTCAGGGCCCTGGGGTTAAGCTGATTGGTTGAAAGGCTAATTCTGTGTGTTGTTTGGTCCAGAGTGAGATTGGTCTTCATTTCAGTGGTCATGTGTTCCTCATCATGGGGGGAGGTGAAAACCACTGGAATAAATCTAGCATGTCCATCCATGTGTTTGTGCATGTAAGTCTGCAATTTATTAATGTATGAAATTCCTCTGTTTCCTGTATGTGTACCCAGGTTTGCTTACGTTTCCTCAATTTTGATGGTAAAAAGACAAGCATCACTATTACTTTTATGACCAGAATAGCAGAGTTTTGGAGCTGGGCTGTTTTGACTTGAGCAAGTAAGCAACCGCCTAGTATTGCCCTAGAACACCCTAGCAACCACATAGCAACATTAGAACCTCTCAGCATTCAAAAACAGCTATTTTAAAATTCAATATTATGTGATTGGAAGAAATACAAAACTGTAATTTATTTCCTGCGTCTCCCTATCTAGCATTAGAAATTTATAAATCTCTGTATGCATTATAAGGATGATTCCAAATAATTAATCTGCTATATGACTTATCTGGTTTGACCGGTACTTAATTATCTGGCCCTCAACAGCTCCCCTGATACTCCGCTTCCAGACACTGTGACCCACTGCCTCTACCGGGTTTCCAGTAAAACAGTAATTCCCATAAGCCCCACTGTGGAGAAGCAGAGGCATCCGTTGGTATATCACATTTCACCCGAGAGGTGGATTTCATAGCCGTCACCCTGTAGAGCAATGGACCTCCAAATTGACATGAGCATCATATTATGTTGGCGTGTAACAGAATATGCATAATTCATGGGCAAGAAGAATAAAATATTTATTTGGAGTCCCTCTGTGCCGCTGATGTCCTGTTGTAGATATACCTGCAATGGTTCTTTTGATGTCCCTTGAGTATTTTCCACAGTATGATCTTGCATGGAGCATATTTGGCTTTTAATTGAGGAGAACTGAGGGTTTAATTAGTTAATTAATGAGCAAATGAGTAAATAAATATTTTTTAAAAATGACTTTTTAGTTTACCAGGTCAATAACATCCTTTTAATGTTAAGTCAGTAGGTTTTCACCTCATTTTACCTCGAATCAAGGATGAAATGTGACATTAAATGAGATCATTGCTGTTTAAAGTCCTCTGACATTCGTAATCTTACAAGGAAGCCCAGTTTATTTAGCATAGGGATTGTTTTTACAGTGGGCTATTTTACATTTTTTATAATTTTTCTGTATGTTGAATAAGAATGTGGTATGTGTGGACTGGTGTGATATCAAAAGTAGGTCAGTCTGAGGAAACACTTATACTATGTTATGGCTGCCATCTTGTGGTCATTAATACTTACATGTTGGATCTTGAGCTGTTGTCTTTTCTTCTTTTTTATTGAGCAGATTCAATAATGACAAAACATGTGAAAGATAAATGGCAAATATCAGCACAACCTGCTGTTTTTAATTTTAACACATAAGGTTAAACGAATAAATATATATAAATAACCAGAAAAGCCCCATTGCTTCCATCTATCCCAAGAAAAATAAGAAAAATAAATAAATAACAATAATAATAAAAAAAAACCTAAAAATTAATTATATAAAGGGAGTCCAATCTCCAATGGGACAGCTGAATTTCACGTTTTATAAAATGTTAACAGAATTCCTAATAATATATATATATATATATATATATATAAAAAAAAAAATTTTTTTTTTTTCAGTTGTTGAAATGACATTAAGTCCTTAACCAAAAAGCATTAGGAAGGGGAGTTGTCAAGATTGTTATCTGGATTTATTTCTTCTTTGCCTGATTTATATTACATGTAGTAGATGGGACAGTTTCCATTTTTAAAATGTTTTCATTGATAAATTATGTTCTCTCTCATTTTTGCATGTGACAGATTTCTGAAAGTGCCATTAGTTACAGTGCATGTGATGTGTCTCCTGTCAAACAGAACTGAATTGTAATCTATCACTGCATTTTATTGTGGCAGGTTCTGGTGTGGCAGGTTCTGGTCTGGCAGTGACTGGTGACCTCTACCCACTGTGGCATTGTGGGATGGTTATGGCTTCGCTGTGCCCTCTAATGGCCTGGTGCGAAATACCAGACGTGCAACAGAGGAAAAGATGTGAGGTTAGTGAGGACACTGGTCAGAAATGAAAAATCAAGTCTCAGAAGACCACTGGGTGATGAAGTTGTGGGAATCTGAAGATCGGAATCTTGTGTAGTGACATCTGTTCATCAGAATGAGGCATTGTTCAAAAAAGAACAAGAAATGCATTCTTCCACAAGGGGCAGGTCCTTTTCACACTCAACTAAAACTACATAAAGCAACTGGAACATTTTTTTCTTGCAGTGAAAACATATTTACTTCAGTGAATGGTGTATGCTTATTAAATTTAACATGCTGACCTTTGACATTTTGTCAACCCCTATTAACATGCATTTAAAGTAAAATAATAAAAAAAGTATGTATTATATAAAATGTATTATTTATATAGTAGTTTTTTTAGCAGTAATTTATGCATGCAGCTGCTCAAGAGTCATACTTTGAAATGTCACGGTTAGCCACAAATGAGCCATTCTTCTTTTAATCTAATGTCTTTAACTACTTCCTGCCTAACTGCCAATTGAGTTACTAGCAAGAGATACTTTTAAAGACTACTGACTAACATTATGGCTGTGTATATGTATATTATATCATTTTTGTTTAAAATTTGATCTCAGTGATGAAAAATGCACTATGCATGATATCACAAATATAACAGTTCCGGTTATCTAATACAAAAAGCCATAATAGCAGAAGTCAAATGCATTTACTGGTATACATATAATTGCATTTGAGATCATTTTTATCTTCCTTTTTTCTCAGTGTTGCAAGGAAGTGTCTCTGAAAGGCAGCATGGAGGCAACTTTGATTTGGATTGTCACTGAGGTTGTATATTTACATAGAGATTGTCACTATTCCTCTCTCATTGTTACTTGTTTATTTGTCTAGTTAAGCGACTGACTTGTGACCTTTCCAGTCCGGATATTTAGTCTGACATGAGCAGGCCTTTCCCTTTTCCGTGTAGCTTGAATGGTCATGAATGGTCTTCAAACGAGCTCGTTTGATGCTTTGCATGTCGACTTGGAAGGGCTGTTTCCAAGGGGATTCGGTATTCACATGGATGATCCGATCTGAGAGATGGATGTGTTTCTGTGACACCTTGAGAAGTTTTATAGTAAATTTAGAGTGTAGACTGACCAAAAGTAATCAGGCTCAGTGGCCAAAATAACACAAAATTAAACAACATCCCATCAGTTCCTTGACTGAAGTTCCTAAATAGTCAGCATCATTATACTGTGCCATGTCTTTACATTTTTACTAAGGTACAGTCCAGTAGATATGGTGGGGGCTATATTACGGTGCTAATATAGTGAATATTTTTCAGGGTGAGTTAATATTTTCTTATTTATTATTGTTACCTTTTGTGCTGACCTCTATCACTGTAAAAAAAAAAAAAAAGTTGCCTTATATTTTTAAGCACAATCAACTTGGATGTTTAAGTCATTTCAACTTAATTTTTTTTTTGAAAAAGTTGGAAATTACTAAACTTATTTTGATAAGTTAAAGCAATGTAAAAACATGTTGTTTTAACATAAATTTTTGTTTTAACCCATAACTTATTGATCACATAATGGTTTTACAGTGTATTGGGGCAAGTTGTCATAATGGGACCCTGCAATTTCTTGATACCATTTTGAAAGTAATCATTATTATGTGCTAAATTTATGTGGCACTTGGTAAAATATTTTATTTTATTACTACTTAAAGTAATGAATTAAATGTAGAATAAATGAATACCTGGCATAGGACATTAGTGAGAAAGAGACCTGCTGTACCTGTGAAAGTAGTCGCTCCACGCTGAAGAACTGCCACCAGATTAATCAGTGCACAAAAATGCCAGTGTGTTTGTCTGAGAATGAAATTGTGTAATATTAACTGAGCTAATATTAAAGGGGACCTATTATGTCCCTTTTCAAACTCTTGATTTTGAGGTCTTCTAGAAGAGATTTTCATGCTTGAATGTTCAAAAAACATTATTTTCCACATAGTTTACATTGTTGCAGCACCTCTTTTCCCAGTCTGTCAGTAACACTCTTTTTAGTTTCTGTCTTTATGAAGCCCCTACTTCAAAAAGATCACTGTACTCTGATTGGTCGGTTGGACCAGGGTGTTGTGATAGGTCAACCGTTTTGTGCGTTTTTAGGAAATGTCACACCCCCTTACCATAACTGTGAGTTTCAACACACTACTAATGCAACTCAACTAGGCCTTTTGTGATGTGTACATTACCGGAAGAAAACTCAAGACTACAATTGATGTATTTCAGGGAGTTCAGAAACAATGCGCACTGATAGAGAATAACTCCCTTTGGAGTGACTTTGTGCTTTGTAACTTTGCAGACCTTTTTTTTATGCTCGAACAGCAACATTGAAAATGTAAAAAAAAGCAGAATAGGACCCCTTTTAAAAATGTCAGATATCAAAACCGTTGCATTTGTGTCTGTAATCTGGATATGCAGTTACCACAGTAACTGTAGGAACGAATAAATGTATTAAAGCATTCGTGCTCTCAAAGCTTCTGCAGGGACCAACAAGCAAATACTATACGAAGCCTTCATTAGGTCTTTTAATTCAGTCGCTCGGCCGCTGCTCTGAATGTGACGTTCAATGAGCTTTGAGTCTGTTTTTTGATGTGTTTGTGTGCTTGAAGGGGAAACCCTCCTCTCCTTATTAGTGAATTTATTTGTCAGCAGGTAATTCTACCTTTCACCAGGTTAGTGCTGCATAGTCTATATGTATTACACACCATGCGTAACATTTCCCCGGTAGTGGTTAGCTTTGCATTTGCAGTTCTAGTTCTTCTGGTTTTCACTTTCAGAAGTGTGACTGTGTCCTCACACAACCTTGATGTGTACGTCATTGAAAGATAGATGTGGGTAATGTATTGGTCCATTTTGCGAAACATAATTATGAGCCATTAAGCTAAATATTAGGAGAAATATGGAACTGATTAGAAAAATTGAAATAAAACATAAGTGATACTTTACTATACTGTTGATAAAGTTTACTATATACATATTTTTTTACTTTTAATTATAATGTATAACTCTTTATTATTACTATTTTCCTAATTTTAGACTGAGTAAAGTCATCAAAACTATGATTTGACATGAATGGAAGTATTTGAAATGTATTATTAAATATAAAAAAATATATATATATATATACCGGTATATTGTTTTAGCTTCAATTAGCTACAGATTCTCTTTACATCTTTCACGTTGTCTATCTGAGATGCTTCTTGAGCATTATTCAAGTAGTTGTCATGTATGTACACATATTGGCTGTTTTCTTGTACTGTGCATGGGAACAATTTATATTTGTCTACAAAGCTAAATGATGGATGGTCAGTTAATGTAAAAATAAATATTCTCATATAAATAGTCCTGTGGACTGCAATGACATGAGCGTGAGTAAACGATGACAGAAGTTTTATTTATTCCTTTGACAAAAAATGAAGGAACTAAAACAGACATGTATGTGCATGTGAAAGCCACACTCATGAAAGTACTGGTGGAAACTGGACTTTCAGAGGGTTTAAGTTGTTGCTCCTGTATAGGAAGTATATCTTCATTTGTTCACAAGCTGAAGCATGTAACTTACAACTGCTGATTGATGTCTTCGTGACAAAAGGTTTAAGAAACAGAACAATATGTGATGCCACCACAAAACATCACCATTTCCATTCAGCTGATTTTGACTGAAGCTGGCCTGATGCTGTGAGGTCAGTTGATTTTACATGCTTCTACAAGGTAGGATCAACAGTAATAACAGGTTGTGGTTAGCACTTCAGAGGCTGAGCTGCTGTTTAAACAAATAGATGTGAAATGGCAGAGGAGGGGACGTGCCGTCAGATGGCAGACGTGCATGTGCTCGCAGACACGCACACATGTAGTGGGTTTGGCTTTCTGGGTGTGTTTGTGTCAGCGAGAATTTACTTTCCTAGTACTGGGGATTAGGTTTAGAAAGAGAGTGTGTGATCGAGAAAGAGGGAGGCAAAAGAAGCACAATTTTCAAAATGACAAGAACTGAAAAGACAAAAAGGTACAAGTAATTGAAGTATATAGCAATATTATTATAATTTTTTTCTGAAGTGAAAGAAACGTCACTTTTCACAGTGTTTCACCTGTGCAAAACATTGTTGTGAGTTGCTAGAGCATGGTTAGATTCCAGGAGCCAAGTCAAAAGAAAAATTCTAGACCCAAGTTTATGATATTAATTGAGATATTCTGGTCCCAAATGGGGGATGGGCGTTGTAACAGAAGGAGGGTAAAAGAAAGAGAGATGTGATGTGCGTTACACAATTGCGTTACACTTCACCCTCATCATGTGCTTGTAAATCTAAACCAGTCTGATCCTGACCGCAAACACGTATTCAAACCCGGTTATATTAAAAGAGCCACTTCCCACACAGAGAGGTGACACTTGATGACTCAAACTATAATGGATGTCACTTCCTGTATAATCACAGACTACTCTGTAGTCATAAACCTGATCTATATTTCTGGTATATCCACATATTTTTAAAACATGTCTCAAAAGCACTCCGTTTACTAGTGGAATGCTAATATATTTATAAAAGGCTCACCATTCATCCTGCGCCTGTCTAAAGTGTCCCTCAGGGATGCACTTTTGGATTTTCCTCTGTCAAACTGTTCTGATGAAAACTCTGCTCCATTAGGGACTTGGACAAGTATTTTGAATTATGCTCAACAGCTGGACAAAACATAGAGGGCCCTATCATACACCTGGCGACACAAGTGTTTTGGCTAGTTTCAGTCTGACGCAGTTATCATTTTCACATCCTGCGCCACGTTGTTTAAATGGCAAATGCATTTGCGCCCATCTGTGCGCCCATGGGCGTGCTGGTCTGAAAACGAGGTGTGTTCAGGCACATTGATGGCGGGTTGCTATTTTGAGGCAAAACTGAAATAGACTGCGCCTTTGACCAACTGAAACCTGGTCTAAAGTCAATGCCGCAATATTTTTTGTATTTAAATAGCGAGTTTATAATGTGTGCGGGTCCACAATTCGCGTACACTCTGCTTATTAAACGCACAGAGACGCGCACCATACCACAAACATGCCAAATATATACAAATAAAAGGAATATAATGTAAAAGATTGTTATTGTGTACATAAAGATATAGTGGAATCCGGCTTGTCCCGTGGATGGTCTGCTTGCGCGCTTTAACCTCGTGCACGAGCAGATCCGTTTCCTCTCTGGAGACACGTTCAGTCTTTCCACTATCAAATTCCGCCATGTAAATAGCGAAACCGTCATTGTGCGAGCGCAACTAGCATTTAAATGGAATGGGAGATGAGACCGATTGGTCTATTGCACGTAAAGCTCAAACCACACACATTACTCATTAAGAGAATAGGGACAACCCCTTTAGACCATGCATTTTTCCCGTCGTTAAACTAGCAAAAGTGGATTCGGACACGCCCTAAGTGCACTTGCGCCCTGCGCTTTAGACCATGCGCTTAGATTGTTAAAATAGGGCCCATAGACTCAAATGGATAATGCAAATGGATATAGCCTACGTGGAATTCAAATTCTCAGTCTTTCTCAATCAACTACATGTGAATATAGTTATTTTTTTTACATTTGTTTAGTCTGTCATTGTGTGTGCTTTAACAAAACAGGTTGTAAAAAATACGAATTGTTCTCTCGTCTGAGCCAGGACGGTATTCTGATGCTCCGTTGGTTGACTCTGAATGACAGCCTATTTTTATATCGTGCCCAGTTGCAGAGAAAAGCTGGAGTGGCAGATGCTTAATTGGACATAATGAATGCTGGAGGGGACGGTGCATGACTAGGTTCAGTGGTCGCACACTATTTCCTCATCAGTCTAGCTCATTCAGTTTTTTAAATCAGAAAGAAATGTACAGTGGGTCCAAAAAGATTATCTTCCTTTTGATCAGTACACTACCATTCAAAAGTTTGGGGTTGTCAAGATTTTTTTTTCATGTTTTAAAATGAAATATTTTTCATTTATGTGATCAGAAATATTATTACAATTTAAGTTTACTATTTTAGATTTTAATATAGTTGAACATTTTTATTTATTCGGCAAAGCCTTCAGTGTCACATGATCCTTCAGAAATCCTTCTATGCTGATTTGGTGCTCAAGAAATATGTATTTATGTTCGAAGTTGAAAATAGTTGTGCTGCTTAATATTTCTGTGCAAACTGTGATACTTTTGTACAAGATTCTTTGATTTAATATAAAGAATAGTATTTATTTGAAATACAATTATTTTATATCATTGTAAAGGTCTTTACTGTCATTTTTGATAATGCATCCTTGCTAAATAAAGTATTAATTTCTTTAAAAGCAAAAAAGAAATGTGTTGACCCCAAACATTTGAACAGTAGTGTATATCTACGGTTTATCATTTGAAGACAAACTTCTTGTTTTTAAATGTTTAAAATGTGTGCTTGTGCTGTTTCTTTAAAATAAATGCCTTTTGGTTTCATATTTTATTGTGTAATGTAATGACTTCCATACATTTTTCAGAGTGGCACGTGTCCAAATTCCTCTAAAAAGCAAAAGGCATATAATGCAATTCTTCAGTGTAATGTATGTTGGCATAGAGTGTGTTATACCACATTTCAAAATGTTGAATAGGGCCTTAATTAGCCATTTAATAAAGTACTAACTGTATGAATTGATTGAAAAGTCAGTAAATAATTAGTACAGCTCAAGATTATTTGCTTAAGTGCTTAAGATAAGTGCTTAAGTATCC
Source organism: Meda fulgida (assembly GCA_030578275.1). NCBI lineage: Eukaryota > Metazoa > Chordata > Actinopteri > Cypriniformes > Leuciscidae > Meda > Meda fulgida. Next base: position 30,112,592 of record CM060621.1, on the reverse strand, counting down.
AAATATTTTTTCAAATATAAAATATATTTATCTTAATATAATTAATTAAAAAATTTTATATTCTTATTTCAACTTTATATATATATATATATATATATAATTATTATTATTGTTTTTTTTTTTACTTTTTACTTTTTTGCATGCTTTCCTTATTAGATAAAGTTGGAATTTCGTAGATTCATACTTTATAAAGAGAATTTTTGTGACGCTTTTTATTAAGTGTCTATAAATCCTCACCTATCTATACAGTCAGACGCAATTGTTCACAATTGCATCAGCCAATAGAAAACGCCGTAACCAGGGCTACGTTTTCAGGACGGCAGCGTCTACTTAATGTTAGGTAGGATGGATCTCTTTAGCGGCCCAGCCAAGAATGAGTTACAACTTTCTTACCAGTCACTATCGTTTTCTAGTTTAACAGGAAGTCCACAGAGAACCTGATGATGCTCCATGGAGATGAAGCTTTCCATTCGGAATTGAATTATAAAGGCATGTATTACAGAACCCTTTGCGTTCAAGTTGGAGCCAAGAAAAATGTCACATTACCCAAAGAAAATGGCTGCTCGTAGCAAAGGAACCCTGGGAAGATCTATTAAAGGGATGCATGTTTACAATAGGCCCCTATATTTCTGACTGTCCCCTTTCCAATGCCCCTTTATAATTACTGAGATTAACCGTTGCCTGTAAACCCCTCTCAGTCAATCAACGTGGGCCCCCAGTTCTCAAGGGATTGAAAGTCACTGGATTATACCAGACCACATGAACATGAATCTATGGAATTGAGGGCTCACAAAGATCCCTGCTGAAGAAGCTCTTAATGACACAACAACAGTAGCAATCCATGTGTGAATGTCAGTACACTTATCACAGCTGAGCCCCCTTATCTTATTATTAGACACAAAATTCAGTATTGATATATCCCAAGCAGTTGATATAGTAACCCATGGTCCAAGCTTCTTTCTTCCAGTCACCCTGGATGAACAGTTCAGGCTCTATTTGCCCCAGACATGAATCAGTTGAGTAGTTCCTCCAATTGCTTTTGCGGCTGCTGTTTACACTGAAGCAAACCAAACATCCTCATGGGTTACCGAATGCTTCAGTGACAGCTGTCAGCTGGTGATGTGTAGTTAGGAATGTTTTTATTTATTATTTTATTTTTTTATTATTATTACATTAAGCATATTTAAAGGAATAGTTCTGCTGTTATTGTTATTATATTCTGCTTTTATTTTCAAAAAGTAGTCAGAATACATTACCTAAAATGTGTAATCTAATAGACTACGTTACTAACTACAATTTTCGTCATGCACTTTGTCTTAAGTAACGGACTACAGTTTGTAAGTAATCTACCAGCACTGCTATTGCTGATCAGAAAAGAGAGTTAGAGGGATCAGTTTTGTACAAATTTGACTGTACATTTTACATGCATATACTGTATGTGTGCATTTGCAATTTGTAATATTCTAGCATATAGATAATGTCAGCGCTAATACAGGCATGAATTCAAAGCCAAAATAAAACACAATATTTGGTTTGAGACTAGCTAATGTTTAGTTGCTGACTCTTTTGTCTGTCTTTCAGATATTTGATTAAATAAACCTTGCTGACTTCATTTACTCTTCCTCGGAAGTGCTTACTGCACCCAGGTAACTTGTAAACAAAACTTTGCTCCCCAGACTGATAAAAACCTGTGCTTCATGCTGGCGTACCTTCTGAGTGTGTCACTGCATCCTATGACATAATCAAACCAAAGTGGATTGAGTAAATAGGGAATGTAGTAACTTACAGTTCAGGGGCCATAGCATTCCAGTTCACAGGGGTAACGCTACAGACGTGTCAGTATGGCATCAGCCAGACATACCCTGATAATAAAGACGGCAAGTAATTTCCCGCCTCATTTGTGTTATCTTGCGCGTCTTTTATTTCATCAAGGAAATACTCAATAAAACAATCAGACAACTTTTTATTGATATCAAGCAATCCTGTGTCTATTTTGTGGCTCAGAATAGGTATGAACAAGCCTTTATGTTGACCGGTAGTTACTCTATACGTGTCACGGTGTGGGTTTTGGATTTTGTTCCTTGTTGTTGTCTGTCATGTGTTTCCCTGTCTTTTCATGTTCAGCTGTTCCCTTGTTAGGTTTATTAGTCTCCCCAGGTGTCTCTTATTAACCACGCCCCCTTGTTATCTTGTTTAGCTTGTTTGTCAGTTGTTGTTTAATGTTGCCTGTGGATTTGTGTTGAGTTTCTTTGTCTATTCCGGATTATTAAAGTGCTTGCATTTGGATTTGCTCTTTGCTTCATTCCTGCCTACAGCGTAACAGAACAACCGACCGCCAATGAATCCAGCAGCACAGATCTCGCCTGATCTTCCCAGCATGGACCGGGAGTTCGCTGGGAAAACCGCGGCCTTAGCCCTGAACAGCCTGGATTTGTTTCAGTTTACCTGGGGGTTTGCTGCACTTGCTGCCTCATGCACCCTAGGGAATGAGGCTATAAAATTGTGTTACCGGCTGGGGGCTAAGGCGGTCAACCCTAGGGAGCTCCCCGATCTCTCCGGCCTGGATTGGAGAGAGGCACTCTCCAGTTGTCTGGAGAGCTTCAGCCCGGGGTACGCCAGGCCTTCAACACTGGTCCCAGTTCCGGTGGATCTGAGTCTGGTGGCCCGGAGGAGGTGGAGAAAGGCCTCCTCAAAGACCGTCCAGCCAGAGACCGTCCAGCCAGAGACCGTCCAGCCAGAGACCGTCCAGCCAGAGACCGTCCAGCCAGAGACCGTCCAGCCAGAGACCGTCCAGCCAGAGACCGTCCAGCCAGAGACCGTCCAGCCAGAGACCGTCCAGCCAGAGACCGTCCAGCCAGAGACCGTCCAGCCAGAGACCGTCCAGCCAGAGACCGTCCAGCCAGAGACCGTCCAGCCAGAGCTTCACGTCACGTGTGCACAGCCAGAGACCGTCCAGCCAGAGCTTCACGTCACGTGTGCACAGCCAGAGACCGTCCAGCCAGAGCTTCACGTCACGTCTGCACAGCCAGAGACCGTCCAGCCAGAGCTTCACGTCACCTCTGCACAGCCAGAGACCGTCGAGCCAGAGCTTCACGTCACCTCTGCACAGCCAGAGACCGTCCAGCCAGAGCTTCACGTCACCTCTGCACAGCCAGAGCTTCACGTCACGTCTGCACAGCCAGAGACCGTGCAGCCAGAGCTTCACGTCACGTCTGCACAGCCAGAGACCGTCCAGCCAGAGCTTCACGTCACGTCTGCACAGCCAGAGACCGTGCAGCCAGAGCTTCACGTCACGTCTGCACAGCCAGAGACCGTCCAGCCAGAGCTTCACGTCACGTCTGCACAGCCAGAGACCGTGCAGCCAGAGCTTCACGTCACGTCTGCACAGCCAGAGACCGTCCAGCCAGAGCTTCACGTCACGTCTGCACAGCCAGAGACCGTGCAGCCAGAGCTTCACGTCACGTCTGCACAGCCAGAGACCGTCCAGCCAGAGCTTCACGTCACGTCTGCACAGCCAGAGACCGTCCAGCCAGAGCTTCACGTCACGTCTGCACAGCCAGAGACCGTCCAGCCAGAGCTTCACGTCACGTCTGCACAGCCAGAGACCGTCCAGCCAGAGCTTCACGTCACGTCTGCACAGCCAGAGACCGTCCAGCCAGAGCTTCACGTCACGTCTGCACAGCCAGAGACCGTCCAGCCAGAGCTTCACGTCACGTCTGCACAGCCAGAGACCGTCCAGCCAGAGCTTCACGTCACGTCTGCACAGCCAGAGACCGTCCAGCCAGAGCTTCACGTCACGTCTGCACAGCCAGAGACCGTCCAGCCAGAGCTTCACGTCACGTCTGCACAGCCAGAGACCGTCCAGCCAGAGCTTCACGTCACGTCTGCACAGCCAGAGACCGTCCAGCCAGAGCTTCACGTCACGTCTGCACAGCCAGAGACCGTCCAGCCAGAGCTTCACGTCACGTGAAGTGTCGAGCCAGAGTCTGTTCCCGAGCCCGAGCCAGAGTCTGTTCCCGAGCCCGAGCCAGAGTCTGTTCCCGAGCCCGAGCCAGAGTCTGTTCCCGAGCCCGAGCCAGAGTCTGTTCCCGAGCCCGAGCCAGAGTCTGTTCCCGAGCCCGAGCCAGAGTCTGTTCCCGAGCCCGAGCCAGAGTCTGTTCCCGAGCCCGAGCCAGAGTCTGTTCCCGAGCCCGAGCCAGAGTCTGTTCCCGAGCCCGAGCCAGAGTCTGTTCCCGAGCCCGAGCCAGAGTCTGTTCCCGAGCCCGAGCCAGAGTCTGTTCCCGAGCCCGAGCCAGAGTCTGTTCCCGAGCCCGAGCCAGAGTCTGTTCCCGAGCCCGAGCCAGAGTCTGTTCCCGAGCCCGAGCCAGAGTCTGTTCCCGAGCCCGAGCCAGAGTCTGTTCCCGAGCCCGAGCCAGAGTCTGTTCCCGAGCCCGAGCCAGAGTCTGTTCCCGAGCCCGAGCCAGAGTCTGTTCCCGAGCCCGAGCCAGAGTCTGTTCCCGAGCCCGAGCCAGAGTCTGTTCCCGAGCCCGAGCCAGAGTCTGTTCCCGAGCCCGAGCCAGAGTCTGTTCCCGAGCCCGAGCCAGAGTCTGTTCCCGAGCCCGAGCCAGAGTCTGTTCCCGAGCCCGAGCCAGAGTCTGTTCCCGAGCCCGAGCCAGAGTCTGTTCCCGAGCCCGAGCCAGAGTCTGTTCCCGAGCCCGAGCCAGTTCCCGAGCCCGAGCCAGAGTCTGTTCCCGAGCCCGAGCCAGAGTCTGTTCCCGAGCCCGAGCCAGAGTCTGTTCCCGAGCCCGAGCCAGAGTCTGTTCCCGAGCCCGAGCCAGAGTCTGTTCCCGAGCCCGAGCCAGAGTCTGTTCCCGAGCCCGAGCCAGAGTCTGTTCCCGAGCCCGAGCCAGAGTCTGTTCCCGAGCCCGAGCCAGAGTCTGTTCCCGAGCCCGAGCCAGAGTCTGTTCCCGAGCCCGAGCCAGAGTCTGTTCCCGAGCCCGAGCCAGAGTCTGTTCCCGAGCCCGAGCCAGAGTCTGTTCCCGAGCCCGAGCCAGAGTCTGTTCCCGAGCCCGAGCCAGAGTCTGTTCCCGAGCCCGAGCCAGAGTCTGTTCCCGAGCCCGAGCCAGAGTCTGTTCCCGTCTGTCCTTGTGGCCGTTCCCGAGCCAGTGCCAGTGTGTGTGTTGTCCGTTCCCGAACCAGTGCCAGTGTGTGTGTTGTCCGTTCCCGAACCAGTGCCAGTGTGTGTGTTGTCCGTTCCCGAACCAGTGCCAGCGTCTGTTCCTGTGTTTGTCTGTCCTTGTGGCCGTTACTGTTCTAGTGTCTGTTCCCGAGCCAGTGTGTGTGTTGTCTGTTCCTGAGCCCGAACCAGTGTGTGTGTTGTCTGTTCCCGAACCAGTGTGTGTGGGGGGGGGCCATGTCACGGTGTGGGTTTTGGATTTTGTTCCTTGTTGTTGTCTGTCATATTTTTCCCTGTCTTTTCATGTTCAGCTGTTCCCCGTCAGGTTTATTAGTCTCCCCAGGTGTCTCTTATTAACCACGCCCCCTTGTTATCATGTTTATCTTGTTTGTCTGTGTATTTAAACCCCTGTGTTTCAGTTGTTTGCTGTTGGTTGTTGTTTAATGTTGCCTGTGGATTTGTGTTGAGTTTCTTTGTCTATTCCGGATTATTCTCTGCTTCATTCCTGCCTACAGTGTAACAATACGCCCACAACTAAAAGTACCCCACCATCTGAATCAGAGAAGAGCTCCCAACTGTGTGAGAAGGATTTCAATAAACCAGTGAAAAGCCTTTGAGTGTAGAGCAAAGCACTTTTACTGTTATGGCAGTATTTAGTATTTGCACAATATTGACCTAATAAATAGAATTTGTGGTCAATAGTGTGTTTACAAAATTAAAAAAACTTCACAAATGGATTTTTGAAAGCAATAACCCCCCAAAATCCTAATATTCAATTCAATACACGATACGGTTTCAAAGCAGCTTTACAGAAAATGCACAAGTCCATACAATTAAGAGTGATCTGTTATCAGAGGTGACTGTCCAAATTATGTATTTCAGAAATGTACATATACAAATCTCAGTATCTAAAAATGTAATAATTTAAACAATGTAATAATTTAAGGCAGAAACAATGAGATCATTGAAGTAATTAATACAATTAATTAGTATTAAATTAATACTAATAGGTTATGCTGAAATTACTATCCAATACTGATATGTTTATCAAATTAAAATCTAATGTTTATTTTTGCAGTCAGTTTGTGATTGCAATTGGAAGCATGCTGGCATTAGGTTACATAACAATAGATAATGGCAAAAATCCAGTAGAACCATTTCAGGAGGCTTGTGGTTCACCTCATGGCTTAATGGATGTTGACAGGAATTGTCAGGGGTGACTGCGCTTGAGATTGTTTAGATTATAATTATCTTGAAATGCGTATTATTAACTTTAGAATTAAACTTTGGCAATAAGATGTCAAGAGCATGTAACAAATACCATTTCATATTTATATTCTGATCTTTTAAGCTCTCCAAATAGAACATTGCTGTTTAAGAATATAGTATTGTTTTAGAATAATATCCAGTGACTGATATGGAATTTTTGTGGCAATTTATGCAACATGCTAGTAACAAACTAAGGTTTTGTTTATTTTATGAGTTGGTGAAAGATACTATGGATTAGCTTATAAATATTTTGGACCTACAGATTAGCACTGACATTTTATTTAGACTACACTTTTTCTATTTTATACTGTTACAATATTGACTGAGGGGAGTGTCTCTAAAATTGATAAAGTTTACATGCATTTGTACATTTTCAGAGGAAAAAAGAATGACCAAAATTAGACACAAATACCTCTTTGTTAAAATTATATCTTTTCAAATTCCTTCATGCTTATCTGATTATGTAATGTGCCACATGGAACATTTCAAGTAAATACATCTAAATCCTCTATTCATCCTGTAAAATGAAATGAGGGCAATACTTAGAGGTGTAACATCTACCTTTGTGACCCGATATGAAAATTAGCTTCTGTAGCTCAGTACACAACTCTATGTACAATGAAATCTGTATGTGTGCATGTTTTTAAGCTTTAAAGATGCATTTCATTTATGATGTGTTTAAAAATAACCTTATGGCATGAAAGTTTTGTCAATTTTTTGTCTGAAGTTTTCTAGAGACCAAAACATTATAGTTGTTGTTATAGTTAACTAAAACAAACTGAAACTAATACCATAAAAAACATTTCCGTTACTTGAAATACAATAAACGTTAGCTGAAATAAAATAAAATATAAAAAACTTAAAGCTGCAGTCCATAATTTTTGGGGTTAAAATTTATCCAAAATAATTTTTTCAGCAAGTACATAACCAGCCAGTGTTCAAAACTATCTGCTTGCCGTAGCTCGATTAAAAACGGTAAGCTTGTAATAATGTTTTTAATTCCAGTGGTACTGGTGGATTTCCACGGGAAATTTGAGCATGCCTTTGCGTCATTATGTTACAGAACAAAGTATAATTTGCACGGTTTGACGTTATATAAGCGATCGTTAGATTTAATCAGCGTGATTTATTGCAATGCTTTTTTCCCCTTAGTTGGTCAGAACAAAAGTGGATGTTACTTGCTTGTTCATATGACATTTTCGAGAGAAAATTCTTATGTTGGTCATACTTCCAAAAAGTAGAATCTGTGATTCCGAATGACAGTATCCACACCAGCGCGGCGACTAACAGCACATTCTCCTCAAACATTGTGTTAATCTACGCGTTGCCGTGCCGAGGCACAACCCACGTAAAGTTGATAATTCTGCAAATAACTGCAATTGCAGATTCGAACAGAGATGTCGAAAAAAAGGAAAAACTACAGACTGCAGCTTTAAACTTGTTTTGTTTCAGCTAGTTGCAAGGAAACATTTCTCATTTTCATTTAGTTTAACTTAATGTACAAATAAAACTAAAACTAATGTTTTTTAAATAAAAATGTTTTTAAAAAATGACAAAAACAACAAAATTACTAAAAAATTAAAACAAAAACAGAAAATATTAAAATAACTTATTCAAAATATTTCTAAAAACTATAATAGTATCTCAATGATACTAAAACAACACTGACTTAAAGACTGATAGGAACCATGTGGAAAATTAAATATTACAAAAATATTCCTTTGACCCTCTGATGCATAACGATGATGCAAAATTGATCTGAATGAACAAAATGGATTCATTCATTTGAAAATGTATTACAACTCAAATAAATAGACATTAAGAATTTTTGTTGATGGTTTAGTCGTACATTTAGAGGATAAAAATACTGAAGTAAAAATACTTCACTTTTTGATAAAACAATGTGCATGCATATATGTAGCAGTTTAATATCTAATTTAATGTTAAAAAAGAAGAATAATTTGTTAGGTTTTTAGCTGTTCTTTCATTGTCTTTTAGTAGAAGTCTTTATAAATCGGCTGAGGTGCAGGATTAAACAATGCCCTGCAGTGGTCTTATTATCAAACCCACGAGACATGGGAACGGTTTCATGCCTTCTCCAATTGGCCTAAATGGGGGCAGTGACTCAGCAGGGTGAAACTGGCAGAGAGGGCACTGGGCGTTTCAGGCTAGTCAGTTCTGCAACCAGTGTATCAGATTTCACTGCTATGAAAGCCCTTGCCTCAACTGCTAAAATGTCATAGGTAGAGTGAAGTTTAAATTACCGGTAAGAACGTGCAAATGCGAGGCCAAACCATGAGCTGGCCAGGACTGTGGCTGGATTCACTCCCAGTGACAGTCACTGATACAGAGACATCTATTCTGTGTATAGCGGTCAAGGATGCCAGCTGACTGGGTATCAGTTTGGACAGCTCGGAAAAAAAGGGGTTGTTTTAAAAACCAAAATGGTTCTATTGCATCCCTTTGGCAACCTTTATTTTTAAGAGTGTATATATAGATGAAAGGTCAGTTTGTGACCTTGACTGGCCAGATTTTCTGTCATGATGCTATATGCTAATTCAGCTCTACGACCTTTTGGCCTCGACTATGCTTTGTTTTTGGTTCTAAACAAGGCTGTTTCTCAAATCTGGCTGTGTGTACTATATCCCCATATCAATGTTATGAAGAAAAATAATGCCTATATGCTCTTTCAAACTCCACCTCTGAAGTGATTTTTGTTTTGTCAAAAAAGTACAATGAAATCCTACTGCTAAAAATTATTAAAAATGAGTAACATTTCCCAGACTTGCTAAACTTAATCACCTGTAAGGATTGTTCTTGAAAAAACTGGTCTTTAGTGATGGGCATAACTACTTTTTTTCTGATCTCATACCTACTAATATCAAAAACCTTCAACAATCATAAAACATCAGGGCATTTAGCAAATTCTGCATTATAAAATTATATCAAACACCACAAAAAAAGTACTTGTCATTTAGTTTAGTCATTATTTTTTAGGTCTCCTGTTTAAAAGCCCAATAGAGTGAATGATGTGAACCGTCAGTTTTTAACATAAATCATGTTTCAAAAGACAAGTGCATCAGCAGTATGAACTATACTTTGTGATCTTTTTGATTTTTGACAGTCACTCACACAGTCCTTATTTACTTTCATTTAAAGTATTGTTAAAAAATGTGCAATTATTCTTCAAAATTATTTATAGTAATTAATTTTTTTTTAAGAAAGTTGACATGAGGGTGAGTAAATAATAAAATCCTTTCTTATTCTAAAGTGACTGTGCAATTTCAACACTTAGTTTCTATCACTTACCGGAACCATTCCTTGGCTAGTAACACCAGATTGCTAACTAAACTTCATATTTGCTTTTCTTGGCCTCTTAACAGTGATTGGGGTAAAAGGTCGGGCGAGGTGCACCCTTTTACACAGTTACATGCATCATCCTGTTTTAACATTTGAGTCTCTGCATAGCATTTCTACAGTCATGATGATAACAGTCATATAGGTTCAGCATTAAAATATTATATATTATCTTTTTTCTAGTAATGACTCATACACAGATTAGCTATAGCACAAGTATTAATTTGGCTGATGTGTGCACCTTTTCACCTTAATTCATCCAATTTTATCGTAAAATACTACATGCTCTCTCACGGAGGTGTGAATAAGGCCTTTTGACATAGATTCATAATAAAACATCCTGAACTTAGGCCTGAAGCGGTCCCAGGACGCGTATGAAGGAAAACCACCCGCTTAGATGCAAGGTGTGATTATTTGTCTGTTGTATCTCGATGTTGTTTGATACATACTGAACTATTGTCCAGTTTCCGTATTCAGAGGTCAGTTTTCAGAAGCCAGTCAATAAAACCTGTTACCACCGCAACATACTGAAAACATATCCAGCACTGTAGTCATCATTGTGATCATATCAAGGTAATGGTTTGTCTGCTGTAAAAACATTTCACTTTCATGTTAAAATTATCCTTTGCAAATATGGATGAGTTAACAGAAAATAAAAACAACTCCTAACTTATTTAAATTAAAGCATGGCTTGGAGAAAAGTGTATATCCATACTGAGCTTTCTATTTCTAGGCCTGTTATCCATAAAGAAACATTTATTTGTCAGCTGATCCATGGGTCATGTTTATTATCTAAAATGTGAAGTTATGTCATCCTCACGAGCAGCTTATGTGTTTTGAAAACAGTCTTTGAGAACAGATTTCTGTGCCTGCTGTTTGACAAGGAGAATGAAATGTGAGGCGAAGTTGACGTCAAATGAAATACTATTATTTACTGATGAAGGTAAACTTATGGGATTCAAATTCACTGCTCACTTTAAACCTCGAGTTCCTCGTAGGGAATGAAGTCGAGCACATGGTTGCTGGTTGGTGCGGTTGATACGCACTATGGAATGAGTCTAGATGCCGGATAAGCAGATTAGCGCACATTAGTAAGACCCTTACGTGCAGGAGTCCACAAAACCTGCTAAGAGAGTGTATGGCTACTTGTTCTATCTTTGACAGACTGACTAGGCTGTATTGATGAATGAGGCCAGCACACCACTGCATGCTGCCTACAAAAGGAATACCAAGCAGGAAAAGATTTAAGAAGAAAAAAATGACTGACGTAAGTGTGATCATGTCACTTAATATTAATTATCATAAAATAATATTTTGTACAAACAAAAGACCATGGGTTAATCTGGTCAATGATCTGGTTTAGTCATTATTTTATTTTATTTGATCAAAAAATACAGACAAAAATGTAATATTGTGAAATATTATTACAATTTAAAATAATGTTTTTCTACTTTAAAATATAATTTATTTCTGTGATGCAAAGCTGAATTTTCTTCAGCCATCACTCCACTCTTCAGAGTCACATGATCCTTCAGAAATCATTCCAATATGCTGATTTATTATTAATGTTGGAATATTCACATAGAAAACCATTATTTTAAATAGTAATAATATTCCACAACATTACTGTTTTTATTTTTGATCAAATAAATGCAGGCTTGATGAACAAGAGACTTCTTTCAAAAATATTAAAAATAGTAATGTTTCCAAACTTTTGACTGGTATGTATATGTGTGTGTGTATATATATATTATATATATATATATATATATATATATATATATATATATATATATATATATATATTATACAGTATATATATATATATATACTGTATAATACAGTTATATACTCTCATTTGAACTTGAATTTTAGTATCTTCCTGCATTGCATTGTTTCAGTGCTTGATTCACTTTTACACTCTTCTGAAGGCTTGAGGTGACGGACATCCTGGAACTGTCTCCCAGGTTTAAAACATTCATGATTGATTCATGATTGTTCATAAATGTCTGTTTTTGTTTTTCTTAGAATATCAAACGAATTTAACAATGCGACAAAAGCTGCACACTTATAACTTACGTCAGTTTTTTCTTATTCATGTGTAGTTTTGCCAATGCGACGTTGTTTCCTGCTCTTGCAGATTGATTATTTTGTTTGTGCGATAAGCAGATACTTCCCCACCAACTCAAACAAAACCTCTGTGTTGTAATGAGTTGTTACGTATTACCCCCCTCTCATCTCTTGTTTTCTCACGATCCAAAGGGAATTGTCTGTAGGAGTGAGACACAATCGCTCTTTGAGCTTCTCTCCAAATACTTGTTCAAATCTGGTGGCGTAATCACTGATTTAGTATAAAGGGTCAGTGAATGGGCACTGACACCGCACAGTTCTGGACACCCGTTTCCAGAATCTTTACCTTATGATAGTGGAGGGGATCTGGTGATTAATATTTATTTTCTAACCTCTCTATCTAATATGTAACCCAAGTGAGTTTGAATAAGAGTTGAGAAATAAAGTAAGCTATTAAAAACATAATTGGCATTTCACAAGTGTCTTTTTGCTCTCTGATTAGCCAGACTTTTCTGTCGCCAGATACTATTGTTTTCATTGGTTTTCAAAGGAATAAGACATGAAAGGGTTCTTTCTATTTTGAACATGCAAACAGTTTTCGTTGGAAAGATTGTTTTCTTCCTCTTACACACTTCCTTAAACTCCCCTGGAAGAATTTTTGTTTAAAGGATCAGAAATTCACTATCATGCACTTTTCAGTATGCACCTCTCACAACTAAACTGTCTTTTCAAGAACAATTATTTTGCTGTGTATTTGCCAAATATTCTTGTCACATCATTATTTTGTTATTAAGAAAAGAAACACAACCATAATGAAAGCATCGTTTGAAACTGAGCTTAGTGAACATTGTTTTGAAAATGTGCTACTTTAATTTTTTGTAAAAATCGTACAAAAAAATATATAATTTTTTAGCAGAAACATTTACTACATCATTTCTTATGTACATAACTCATCACCGTCTCGCCACAGAAATGCGCCATGGTTTATCTTGAAAGACTGAGTCAAAGTATTGTTTGATAAGACATTCTGGTGATGTGTAGTTTTATAACGCTCTTTTGCCCATTCATTTACTCTATTTTTCGTCATTCCCCATTAGCCAATCACACAGCACATTCCCAGTCCAGCCCACCTCACGCCCGGCTTTGTTGCGTCATACATATTAACCAGGCCAACCCGTACAGCATCTCAGACTCACCTCGAGACGATAACTTTAGGTTTCAAGAAATAGACCAGATAAGAAAAAAGAGGAGAAACATCTTAAGTAAGAAGGAGTTGTCAAAAGAAGTTCGTGAGAGGCATCTAAAGGCATTTACTCGAGCTCCCTCTAAACCTACATCATACTTGTCGAAGCTGTATTTATTTTTTTATTTATACAACTTTTTTTTATTGTTACATTCATATACAAGTCGACTTCTGAGGAAACCCGCGGAAAAAGAGGCGAAGTTTCAGCTGAGTTAACGTGCCTCGAAACGTCATCGACCATTTAACAAGACGTGATGGAGGGCGGAAAGGTAACTAAAAAACTAATTTTCCCCAGTCAAAGAAAAAAACTTAATTAAACAGTATGTGGAAAATGTTATTGGTCAGTATTGGTATTTCTGTGTGTCTAGTTTAGATTTCTGAATGTCAGTCAGTTATTAACGTTAGCCGCATAACGTTAGCTTTGCGAGCCTTCATCTCGAGCTCCGAAAAGTTGACAAACCAGTTTAGTGACAAAAAGCAAAATAAACCCGTACCACATGTTGAGAGATGTCACATGGGTAGCCGAGTTGTGATGGAGTTAACATCAGTGTGTTACAGTTTCCTATAAACTGGTAGGTGTTAAATCGGAGTCAGGCAATGCCGGGAACTCGTTTATATAAAGAGAGAGGCTATGTTTTAATTCAAAAACCGAGTATGCTGCCTACATAGACAACATAATTGCTTCATATTCGCTGGCTATGTCTCTAGAGCTCAGTAAGATGCCTGTGTAGTCAGCGTCTTTAGGTATCATTTCGCCTGTGGTGCCCAAAAGGCTGTCTTTGTTGGAAGCGTACTAGGTTTTCAGACACAGCCAGAGAATCGTGGTGTACGTGCCCACTTAATCCATCGGTCGCCAGCTCTTTTCTTTTCTGTTCTTTTCTTTTCCTTTCTTTTTAAATACAATATTTGCCAAAGCATTATTACACATAAATGAATACAATATACTGTTCTTTATATATTCTTTTTTTGTTATATGAAAATAAAGTTTTTGTTCTCATAATGATTAGGCTATAATTATGAAAGAGTTTTTGTAATTATTAAAAAAAATAACATATCTCATATATATATATTCAGCTAACATGTTTAATATATATATATATATATATATATATATATATATATATATATATATATATATATATATATATATATATAAACAAATATCTACTCCAGACAAAAATAGGTTATGTGAACCATAGCATTTTAAATCTATAACTATAAAAGTGGATATTGTGAATATTACTGAAAATAAATAAGTATATGACTGCATCTTATTGGCTGAGTTTACCTTAAAATAACCTTAAAATTAGTCAGTATATTTTAACTTTTAAAACTAGAGACTAGTACGTGACCAGTAGGCTGTTGTATATGGCTAACCTAACCACAGGTGCATGATTATCACCCATGATAGATCAAGTGTCTTTCAGATTTCCTGAGCTTAGAGACTTTACAAGTCTTGTTGGTTGATTTATTTTTCTTCTTTAATCACAATAGACAGAAGCAGACCATAAAAACAAACAATGTTTTTGAGCAGTGGTTCTCAACTGGTTTGATCATGAGACCCACATTTTCCTATGGTCATTATGCTGCAACACTATATATAAATACAAATAAAAATTTGCTTATAAAAACCCAGCAAATTTATTTCACAAAAATGGTTGACACACAGAAGTAGGCTACCGTCCCACTTTACTTAACATACATTTTTAGAATATGACTAATACTGATGAATAAACAGTATAAGGTAAGGCTATTAAATAGAAGTCCCAAACTAGTTTTTATTAATACAATAAAGTTAGTAAGTTGGTATGACCTTCACAGTCACAGTCAAATGTTGTGGCAACAACAGTTAACATGGTAAATGCACAATACTCCAATCAATGCACAATGCTAGCATGAAACATGTTAGCTGCCCCTGATTAATAGACTGAACATCATACCTGCATGCAGTTCCATACCTGCTAACACACAAAATTATGTCATTTTTGGTAATTTCATGGCTTACTGTGTGCGCCTTCGCATTTGCGAGTGCGTGCTACAAGCGCTGTATTACTGCTGACAGGACAGGAAAGTTAGTTTTTCTGAGGTGAGAGACTTTTTATTTTGTAAGTTTTGACAATAACATTAGAATAATGACACCGACATATAGCCTGACAACATCAGCAGATACTGAATCAGGACAACACGTTTTTCTCAGGCACTCTTTACTTAATCTTCGTCTGACAGAAGAGTCAACAGCTTTCACGCACGTCTTTCAAAATAGATTTCTCGATTCAGAAAATATGTTGATGTTTCTTTGACTGCCATTCGAGAAGCACTGATTTAGAGCTTAAGATGAATGCTTAGGTGAAGTTCAGTGGCTTTATACCAGAAGTAGTGTGTGAGTGATGTAAAATAAGGCTTAAAGTATTAAAAATACAGTAGTGGCCAGATGTGATGTCTGGAGGAAATATTTTTTTTATGTCACTAGCCTACAAGTTCGATTAAATTAGGAAAATATTTAATATATTTTTTAAATATGAAGGAAAAACACTAAACTTGGTTAAGGTATTTTTCTGACAAAATTATTTGGTAAAGAAAAGGCAAACTACAGCTAGGTTTTATTTTACTATATGCAAAAAAAATGCATAGAAATACAAAAAGCTCACAGGAAAAAGCATACACTGACTACAACATAATCAATTATTAATATTTTTTTGGTTCTCTTTTGTTTTGACAGCCTAAAAATTATGTCTGCACAATTTGGCACGTTTCATTGCGTTATCACAAATAAAACAAATTACTCCAAGCACAACTATGTAATATGATTACAAAATTGTTAACACATTTTTAATAATATTTAAATAAAGGGTGAATGTCAATTTTCCTAGGCCGGACATCACTTTCGGCCACTACTGTATGTCTAACATTAAATTCAGCTGTGCATTATGGTTTTGCTGCGCATTATGGTTTTGCTTCATTTAATCTAGTTTTTGGTTGACGTGCTGGGAACGATGGAGCTGTCCCTATGGAGAGGAGAGCTGCAGCTGGCTTCTATCTAGGGAACACTCGACATAACCCTGCCAGAGAGGTCGTGTTCTTGACCCGTTCCCAGCACACTACCTAGTGTTTTGGATGTGTTGTACAGCGCTCTTCATTCATTGTGCACAGTCGTGTGCCTCGCTAATACCAGAGAAACATACACACACATTGTTGGTTGTTAAGACAACCCTCGTGCTTGGGTTTTTTCATTCCAAACCAGCTTCTGATTTTAAACAAGTGTGAAGAGTGTATGCTTGTCGGAAAGGTTTTAGGCCCTGTTTACACCTGGTTTTAAGATGCGTTTTGGTCGATCGGATCACAAGTAGACGAGGGAGACACATTCCCTAGCTAGCGTGCTTCTCATGATGTTTACGCATTAGGTCTGTAGGCGGAGAGTAGATGTCTTTTGTGGCTGTTCAAACACTTTGACCACATGAGCGTTTACTCTACAAAAGCAATCCGGTTTTCGACTACCACTGGAAGTGGTCGAAAGTGGACAAGCTCAAAAAGTTTTAGACCCTATTTACACCTGTATTTAGCATCTTTAATACCAGTTGTAAACTGGGCCTTCGATTTTATGCCTGACCTATGCCTAAAACATTCTCAGGCATTTGAAGTACATTTATCAGCATGTATTGTATGAATAGGCAGCATTGCCACACCTGTGAGGTTTTAGTATTTGTGTAGGAGGACAACTTTGTCATTCTCTTTCTCGCTTTCTTTCATTTCTCCTAATTGTTCTCCTGATACCTTGTTTGTTTAAAACCAAAAAGCAACTGCCCAGTGAGCATTTTGTTTTTTTATGAAGGTACCTCCTAAGGAAATTGGTTTCATACAGACTTCCAAAGAGTCATGTGTCTAATGATCTACAATGAATTCCATTGAGCTTTAGGCATAACCAAGCAAATATTTAAAGCTGCAGGCCGTAGCTTTTCCTCTTTGTCGTCATCTCTGTTCGAAATCTGTAATTTCAGTTATTCGCGGAATTATCAACTTTACGTGGGTTGTGCCTCGGCACGACACAGCGTGGATGAGCACAATTTTTTGAGGAGAATGTGCTGTTAGTCGCCGCGCTGGTGTGGATACTGTCATTCGGAATCACAGATTCTACTTTTTGGAAGTATGACCAACTTAAGAATTTTCACAGGAAAATGTCATATGAACAAGCAAGTAACATCCACTTTTGTTCTGACCTACTAAGGGTGGAAAAGCAATGCAGTAAATCACGCTGATTAAATCTAACGATCGCTTATATAACGTCAAACGGTGCAAATTATACTTTGTTCTCAAATTGTTAATGTTAACAACATCAGCATTGCTTGACTACATTTAATTTAAAGTGTATTAGGGCTACCTGTAGTTCACTACACCGTAACTGTATGAATTAAGCGAACAAGTGCGCTTCTGTTACATATTTGAACCATTGAAATGTGTGACCTGTCCAGCAGAAAAAAATAGCCGTCTCTGCATCGGTTTGAACCCCTTCAAAACATTGAGTTCACGCCACCTTTCAAAAGCCTTACGATATTTATCCTTGTTTTCATATGGTCCCGGTTGCAGTCTCTTTTTTTCTGTAGCCACTCCGAAGTCTTTTGCATTTTACAATCGGGTGAATCTCCAGTTGTCACTGGTGATTGTCGTTTGAACCTTTCTGGATCCGCCATCAAATTGAAAAGTTAAATTACATCAAGTGCTGTGAGAAAAGGCTATAAATCTCTACCACCAACATCCTCACACGCAATATAGCCTACTAGCCGAAACACCTTCTTTATGTGTATAGACGTGACGTAATGACGCAAAGACATGCTCAAATTTCCCGTGGAAATCCACCAGTACCACTGGAATTAAAAACTTTATTACAAGCTTACCGTTTTGAATCGAGCTACGGCAAGCAGATAGTTTTGAACACTGGCTAGTTATGCACTTGCTCAAATTATTTTGGATCATTTTCAACCCAAAAATGTTACGGACTGCAGCTTTAATGCTACAATGATTATTTCCTGGTAGAGATGGAAAGATACGATAAAAAGAAATGAAAAACTGAGAGTTATAAATTAATTTTGTTCTTTTAACTGTTTCTTCCACCAACTGCCAAACCACACGCACAAATTGGCTGCTAAGGATAAATAAACCAGATAAAGGCATTTGAGTTATTGATTTGAGACATGCCTTTGTCTTCTTACCATCATATACTGGCTATGAAGGCAGCATTTTTCAGAAAATGTTCTGAAAACATGTTATTCTGTCTAATCAGTTCAAACTGTTGAAAAATTACAGCTGAGCACCAGAACTGCCGCAAAATCAGGTAATTGGGGGCAGGTGTACAGTTGGCCTGTACTTCATCAAGTGGAACTAACAAGCTTTTAGCGGAATTATCAATTTGTAAAGAGACATTTGGAGAAATTGATTAAGGATTAAACTTAAAGCAAACTGTCAGAAGACTTGATTCTATTTTGCCTTCTCAAGTCAGGCTGTTACTGTCATTTCAGCCTAATGGGCACTAATAAAGGGATTTCTATGGGATTATGGAACGATGGAATTCCAAGTGCCATTGAGGTAATTTATTTCCATGAAAAATCAAGGGGCGAATCGGTGCTGAGCTGTAATTGTTAATCCGAGTCCTTTGAAAGGCAGGGGCAGAGTTTTTGCTTGAGGTAATTTACTGCAGGTTACATAATGTTGTTTGTAATAAAGCAGTGTTAAATCCTAGCATGGTTGTGTTCCAGTGAAGGATAGCGTTGTTAGCACTGTAAAAATACTGTGCATGTTGACGTCTGTTAAAAACAATTCAGTGGAGTTGTGAGTGGCTTAAACCATGTCATTAGTTGAGTGTCTCCCAGACTTTACTGAACTAGAAGCTGGCAGATAGATGATGCTTGAAAAGAAAAGGGGGACGTGCCAGTCGAGGGAGAGAGGCAGAAAGAGAGAGATCTTTGTCTTTGTTGCAGAGTAAGCTCTTCTAATTGAGTACGAACCTTCTCTCACTCTTACGAGTACGAGCTTCTCTTCCTCATGTTGCAGACCTGTATTCATCATTCATTGGCTCCAAAAAGTTTTTGGACACTTAACCCAACTAAAATATCTTCATGTCACTGCATTAGATAGCAGAATGTCAAACCTAAGTGGCATCTACAAAGAAAAGCTGCATTTCTCAGATCTAACCTTCCTTTTTTGAGAAATTTTTGCAATTACTTAACCACCTACTGTAGTAATTTGTTTTTTAGCGATAAGTCAGTTCCCATCAAGTTTGCCAACCAGAAAGTTGTCTTTTATCTGGTGCAATGATATTCATAAAAATGTTTTATTGTGGCTTAACGCCCCAATATACTGGCAGCAGAGGGTTTTCTTTTCTTTCCATTCTTCATTTGGGTAAAACGAAATTTGAAATATGTGACCAGTGATATACTGTTAGCGAATGTCTGATGCCTCTGCGTACACCTACCTATTACGTAATCACCACAGACCAATGGTAATACAAAGGTATTTACCAGTTAGAGGGAACTTTTGGGGAAAGTTTGCTTTGGCAAGCTGTTTCGAACTCCCAAAACTAACTTCTTTTTGGCCTGATTTTGTTCGAAATGATCTCATATCAACATATCAAGGCCTCGAATTAGAGCTTAGCAATAATTAACCATTAAATAAATAAAGGAATAAATTGATTGAAACTTCAGTACAAGCACAGGAAATGATTAGTTAAGATTATATGATTAAACTGATGTAAATAAGTAGCCTTACTTTAAGTTGTGACAGGAATCATGGGATCCTAGTTGAGTGTGTTTCTTGTGAACTGAAATTGGAAGATCAAAATAAAGCATTTTAGTGTCATGTACAAATGCTTGATGTTCATTGAATTGGCAAGTGGAATCAAATAAGTAATATTCTCAGTTGCTATAAATGAGTTTCTGGCAGAATGTCATGCTGTGCCCTGTTGAGTTTACTTTCTAAGATCAGGTTTGTTCAGTGTCATTCTTTCTGCAGTTTTCTGAGTACGTACGTTATTGTGTTCTCTTCCTGACGACACAGTATTTACATCACAGTACTCTTTATCATATTGTATGAAATATAATTTTTTTGGTTATACTTTATTTTAAGGTGATGTAGTTACATTGTACTTGCTTCTTAAATAAGTACTGAGCAACATTAATTAACTACATGTACTTACTATAGACTTGAAATTATATATAATTTACTGTTTATATATTGCTATATATTGCTATATTATGTGTACAGTAGTAACATATAACTACGTCACCTTAAAATAAAATGTTACCTTGCGCATTTAGATTTGATCCCCACTGAACAAAAAGTCCTACAAGATATATTTTTTGTTTGTTTAACTAAGGATGCAGATCTTAAAGTTACTGAGGCTGTAAGTAAGCTTTCAGTAGCGTTGCTTTTGTTAAGGTGGTAATCTTGAGTTTAATTGTTATTGCACCTAGTTTATGATGTGAATTCGAGTCTGAGTGACTGATAATACAGACATGCATACATCCACAAAGACTGAGAATGGGAATGGGACTTTGTTGTGCTTTTAGAAAAGTTTTTTTTTATTATTAAATGTTTTAATCTATATAAATACTTACATACAAAAATAAGGCAGTTCCATCTTATTTCTGCTGCTTTTCCCTCTCTCTCGTTCTCTCTCACACACACACACACACACACAAATGGCCTTAATAATCTTTTTTTATTATTTAAACAGATTTATGAATCAAGACATAATATTTAGCAGAAAAAATGTAATTTGATGACCGATAAACCAACAGATTTCAAATTGTTTTCTTATCAGGGGAACCAATCATCCCTATTATGGAAGTTTTGTTAAGAAAAACGATAGGAAAAATATTTTCTTATAAAATACATTTACATTTTGCCCCTAAAAGTAAGTCAGAGTCCAGAATCAAAAGGCTTTTTAGTGTCTTAAGCAATGTAAAGATTAGCTCAAGTTTGTTATGTAACTCTGAGGGGCCCAAAATCGAGAGGGATAAAAAGCCTCTGAGCTTTGCCATGATGAATAGTGAGGTTTATTTGCATGTTAATTTGGTTGCTCCAACAACTTACTGGGCATTTGTTTTTGCATTTTTTTTTTTTACAGGAAGTCATCAAGTTCTTTTTTCTATACTGTGTATGTAATAATGACATCTAGAAAAGTCCTATTTAGTAAACCAGTACGCTGACACAATGTAATAGGCCAAGCACTGAGCCAAAATATGTGTCCAAGTCAACTGTCAGTGTGTGATATCAGCCGAAGGGCGTGACTGTTTACGGTGTGAGCAGCGTAGATTCAGGATGACAAAGCAGAAAAAAAAGAAAAAAAATGTAACCATTATGAAATTGTCACACACTCTAAATTTCATGTGCCAGGCCAATCTTATATATCTGTTTGAACTGTTTTTATGTTGTTACATGTATCCAGTGTGTAACTAGGCATGTCTGCATGGTAATATAGGGTAAAGGCAGGAATCTGAAGAGGAATGTTTCATAGCCAAACCTACGCCCTCCCTTCGAGTAAGACTTTAGTCAAATCTTCCATACTTAGAAGGTTCATCTTTCTTAAATAGAAACTAGCACTCTGCTGTGTCTGTTCTGAGCAGTGTTTGCTATCAGCATGGATGTTTTAGCAGCAGGAAGGATGTAGTTAACTTCTTAGGGAAGTCGACTTAGCTGAGGATTCTGTTTGTTGCCTTCTCATTTGTGTGGACTTGAGTGCGAGTTTGAGTTAGGTTTTAAACTACCGAATGAATATTAAAGTGCCCCCTAGAGGTTTTGTTTTTGTGTGTATTTGGCTTCCTGTTTCGAGGCTGGTTAAACAACAAAGTCTTGAACTCTATGAACTGCAGCCTCTACACCAACATGGGGGAAGGTGTGTCCACTTCCCGCCCCTTTTAAGCTCTTACGTCTCTTACGAGGAGTGTACGCATGTGTGTGCAAATGAAAGGAGTACACATATCCAAAACTGGTATATTTCTCGTCACTGACTGTCTGTTTATAAAGGAGGAATGCAAGCTCTGAAAAATGTTCAGAATGGAGATCTGTTTAAAGTGTCATCGAGTTTGCTAAATGTAAAACTGCTTGACATTTAGAGCTACTTTTTAGATTTTAGCTTATAGGGTGAATCAACAAGATTGAGTCTTGAATCAACAATCAACTTTTTTTTAATGAGTGCTTGATGCTCTGTATAATTTATGTACTGTATGTACCAGACAGTGATGCAATGGCACTATTTGGGCTTAAGTTCCTCATCAGATTTTCATATTGGTTAAGCTGTCAAAAGCTTGACTTATGCGTCAAGTGACTCTTTAAACAGTGAACTAAACAATATGCTTCAGCTGAGCTAAACCGGTTTTAAAGCTGCCTGTGTCTTGTGGATGGGTAACCATGTGAAAGAAAATGTCCATGCCAGATCCTCTCTGTGAAAATCCAATCCAGTGAGTTCTAAAATAACAGGAACCCAAACAATGGTGATGCTTCACTGGAGAAGAGGGTTTACACAAGCCCTTTCTTTATAGGTGCTGATTTAACCACTAGAAATCTTCCCTAAGTCGCCCAGTAGACCTGCATCATAATCATTCACAAGTTCAGGTTCAGTCACTGTAGTTCACAGGAACAGTTTCTCAGGGCAAGAGGCACAGCCTCATTCTGATATCATTTCACCCAAACTTGAGAAGAAAATGTTGAATGATACATTTTTTATTACTGCAATATTAGCCCAATATACTAATGTAATGAGTTTTCAGTTCTCTTTTTACCTTCAAGGCTTTGTGTTGCAGACAGATTTCATCATATTTTGTCCAGTCATTTTCAAACCAGACAGTCTGAAAACAAACATACTTCAGCTTTTTTTCTGTTTCTTTGGAATGAGGAAATGAATTTATTCTCTGAGCACGTCCCTGAGAGATATTGAAATATATCTCACAAATCTGCAGAAAAATAAACTAAACCTTTCAGGAAGTCATCTGTGTGAGAGAATACTTTCTATTGTATTGAGAGAGACGGAAATGCTTGTCATTTTGTGCAACACTATTTGTAATGCCCCACCAGAAAGGGGGGTGATGCTGGATATTTAAATAATACAGTAATTTCGGAATACTGAAGATGATATATACATATGTTTGGGTTGCTCTCATCTTTTAACCTTTTAGACCAAAGGCCCTCATAAACTAAGCTGTGACCTAGTGATTAGCCCAGGTTGTCTAAAATATGGAGCTGTGGTACTGTCTTTCATTTTTGAGGAAAGACAGAATTAAAACGAGCTCAACTACCATGACGATTATCAGAATGTCAAACAATAGGTTACCACACCTCTAAGAATAGTTCTGTTTAATACAGTCAGGTCTGGCCAATCATTGCTTTTGGCCTGAGGGAAATAGAGCTCCATATGACTCACTCTTCTTCTTTTTTTTTATGCTTCCCTCAACAGCAACTGACCTTGCCGCTGATGCTGGCTGTGGGGACGGCTGTGATCGGCTCACTTCAGTTTGGCTACAACACGGGTGTAATCAATGCCCCGCAAAATGTGAGTGCCAAGTACATGCTCCCACACACACAAAGTCTGAGTGACAAACTCTTTACTGTTCACCCCAACATCCAATGTCCTTGTACTTTGACTTTATCGGAACGCTACCCCCACCATTTATTATGTACTGCTGCAGCTGTCTCCAAATCCCTGGCTGTCATTAGACACACAGACACATACACACTCATGCCAACGCAACCCTGAAGTTGCCTGTTAAACCTGAAGTTACTCTATTCCTACTCTACTCCTATTCTACTCTACTCCTCTGGGATATTTTGCCTTTCATCTACATATTATTAGTCAATGTGCATCTATTAAATAAGCTTTTGTCTCTCAAATGAATTTTAAATATATTCTCTGTACTGGTACAGGGTGAAGGTCATCTCACACATAGCACAGCTTGTTCAGACGTGCATGTTTAACTAGGAGCCAGGCTTTGCTTATGCGAAGTGAATGAAGCTTTTCTGTCTTTTAGACATCGTACACAGTGTATAGGTTCCATATTCTCACTTAAGCCAGGGACACACTTAACGACTGTAAGGCCGATTATGAATGTAATTTGATACTTATGACGGATCATGCCCAAACGTGCCAAGTCAGAAACAGTTGCATTCAGCAATAAAACCCCCCTTAGGGTCCCTGGCATCAGAGAAACCAGAGCAGAATTTGATTTGTTTGCAACTGTATCACATATACACACACACACACACTACCACTTTTCTGCCAATATTAGCATTTTTTTTTTAATTGGTATTGGTCATTAATGGATGTGTCGGCATCCATATTTAAAAACACTGAAAAACTTAATCTTTAACGTCTCAAAATGGAAACCATTTTTTACATTTATATGATTACATATTTTTACATTTATTATTTTATCATAATCTTGTGATGCACACACTTGTAGCATTTCATTTTTGCATTTAATTAAAAATTTTAGGATTTAAAAAAATATATATAATTTATTTATTTTTATTTAGACAAAATATAAAATTTTAACATTGGCCATTTATCTGCCTATTGTTATCGGCTAGAATTTTATAATAAGGTGCATCCATAGAGTTTTAACTAATACCAACAGACTATACACACTGGCCTCTGGTAATGAATGGCACGTTTACTTTCACTGTTTGTTTTGCTGACAGTTGTAACAATAGTTTTAGTGCGTGAAACAGTTTTAGGGCTGTGGTGAGGCCAAAATAGGACTAACGTGTGGGGGTGTGGGTCTGACGCAGACCCTCTCTATAAATAATCACTTCGATAAGATTACCTCAAGGGCTCCTTGTCTGCAAACCTCCCTTACTGACACTGCACAAATCACCAAAACTATACTGTGTTACAATGCACTATCTATCCTGAAACTCCTCTATGAATGGACTGTATTACTTGTGACCAGGTGGATCTTTACTGCACTCTACAATGTAGGAGTTTTATTCAGATAATGAACCATTAAAGGAGTAGTCAACCTGATTAAATAAAAATTGTCATCATTTACTTACCCTCATGTCTTTTCAAACCCATTTGACTTTCATTTGTCATATAATGACTGGGTTGGGACTGGGGACAGCTGTGGTCATCTTTTACTAAACATAGTTTATATAGGCTATTGTCTTTTGAGTTTTTGTGAAAGCAATTTAGCTCCTTAGATGCAAATAAGATTACATTTAGCATTAAAAAAAATAGGTTTGTTAGAAACCAGTCAACTTGCACAGTGAATAAGTGAATATAACCAATAACTAGTATCACTCCTTAGCTCACAGTGGTTCTATTAAAACAGGTTTGTATAATGAGGGGGTAAGCCATGAGGCACATGAATTTAACCATGCCTGATATTTAGGTGATGAATGCACAGAGTGGCTTTCTGCATACCTCAAGTGTCAGACAGCTGATGGCGAGAGAAGACAGACAGGAAGTAGTTGTAGAAGACTGGCTTGCTGACCTTAATACATCAACAGATCATACAGATCAACCCCTTTTTTTTTTCATTGGGTGACATTCCTCTAAAAGCCACGGGTGCTTTATAAGGGTTAGCTGCAGACAGTTTCTGTTTTATCAACAAACACTTGACACAGAGATACTACAGAAACCTGACTCCTCTATGGGTCTCACTTTCCATCACAAAATCATGTTACCTAATCCTGAGCTAGGCAGTGAGCCCCCTACCGGACAGAATTGCTCATTAGAACATAAATCTCAAGAGCACAGAGCAGATTGGCAATATTATATGTTGATGTATTAATCATGGTGTCAAACAAATTAAAAAAGTTAATTTTTAAAATATATAGCATTTAGTACATTATTAATTGTGCAATTTTTTTTATGTGATAAACAACAATTTTAATTATGATTTTAATTTTGATGTTTTTATTCTTAGAAAATGTTTTAATTAAATGTGCTGAACGACATTATCAGAATAATAATAATAAAATACAAAGAACAATGTCAGACCTTGTATGTAATATTTCTGTAAATTTCAACGTGCTGTTTGTCACAATTTTAATGATAATTGTCTATATTTGTGTTTTAGGTCATTGAGAAGTTCTACAATGAGACATGGTTAGCTCGATATGAGGAGATCATCCCTAAAACAACCATGACTACCCTCTGGTCTCTGTCTGTGGCCATCTTCTCTGTGGGCGGCATTGTTGGGTCCTTCTCCGTTGGGCTGTTTGTCAACCGTTTTGGAAGGTGAAGTACTGTTGTAACCATTAATATTATTTATGGCACTTTTACATTAAGGCATTGTTATTCAGTCCTGGCTTCTGATGGTTATTGGATGATTAAATGTTTGATGATAAAACTCTAATTTCAGGAGGAACTCCATGCTCATGGCTAATGTCCTGGCTTTCATCGCTGCAGCACTGATGGGCTTCTCTAAGATGGCTGCGTCCTGGGAGATGCTCATTATTGGACGGTTCATAGTGGGCCTTTACTCTGGTCTGTCCACAGGCTTTGTGCCCATGTACGTGGGCGAGGTGGCTCCCACAGCCCTCAGAGGAGCCCTTGGCACCCTTCATCAGCTGGGCATTGTTATTGGCATCCTCATGGCACAGGTACACATTTTGGACATCTTAATCTGATATGGACATTTCTGCCATTTCACTTACCATTTTGATTGTTTTTCTATATTTATGTTCTGTTTTGTGTATTGTAGATCTTTGGTATGGATGTTATTATGGGTAACGACACCATGTGGCCGTTCCTCCTGGGCTTTACCTTCATCCCGGCCCTGCTGCAGTGCTGTTTACTGCCCATCTGCCCCGAGAGCCCCCGATTTCTCCTCATCATCCGCAATGAGGAAAACAAAGCCAAATCAGGTGAGCACGGACCCACATCACCTAAACATCCATGTGTATGCAACATAGGATACAGCAGAGTGCTTTCGTTAGTGTAAACAAATGTTTTGATGTGCATTTAGTGCTTAAAAAGCTGCGCGGGACGACAGATGTGGCCGCAGACATGCAGGAGATGAAGGAGGAGAGCAGACAGATGATGAGAGAGAAGAAAGTGACCATTCCTGAACTGTTCCGCTCTCCTCTCTACCGACAGCCCATGATTATATGCATCATGTTGCAGCTGTCCCAGCAGCTGTCTGGAATCAATGCTGTGAGTACCTGTGCACACACACTTACTAGTTCAATGAAGACAACCTAATCTTAATCTAAACCCACATCTGATTTGTGTTCATGTTGCTGTGTAGGTGTTCTACTACTCTACAAAGATCTTTGAGAAGGCAGGTGTGGAGCAGCCGGTTTATGCTACTATCGGAGCAGGAGTCGTCAACACAGCTTTCACTGTGGTGTCGGTGAGTATCATTAGTACGCAGACATGAGCATGATCAACAGAATTATTGCTGTTACTGTAATAGTATATTTTTGTAATGCATTTTTTAAAATATATGATTATGATTATTTTAGATATTTATTACATTTATATTTAAATATACCATATAAAATACCTTCTGATATTATGATATTGTTATATGAAATAATTTATTTTTCTTATTACACTAATTTATGTCCTTAAAATTTAGTCAAAACACAAGAGTACTAACTCTTCTTTTAATTGCTGATGCTGTTAATCTTAAAATGACCAAACATTAATCAGCTGTGTATTGTGTATATTACAATATAAAATGAGTATAACATTACATAATATTAATATGATTTGTTATCCTTATGCAGCTGTTTGTGGTGGAGCGAGCGGGCCGCAGGTCCCTGCACCTCTTGGGACTGCTGGGAATGGCTGGATCTGCTGTACTGATGACCATTGCTCTTGCCTTGCTGGTATGCACATAATATATATTTACATAAATGGCCAAGTGTCAGTTTCAGAGTTATTAATAGTTTTAATCATTAGTCATCGTTGTGGTCCAAAGGTTTACAATATATTTGATCTGGTGGCTTTGTTGCCCATCTCTCTAACAGGAAAAGGTTCCCTGGATGTCGTACATAAGCATCGTGGCTATCTTTGGGTTTGTGGCCTTCTTTGAGATTGGACCCGGCCCCATCCCATGGTTCATTGTGGCTGAACTCTTCAGTCAAGGCCCAAGACCCTCGGCTTTTGCTGTCGCTGGATTCTGCAACTGGACCGCAAACTTTATTGTGGGCATGTGCTTTCAGTATGTCGAGGTGAGAGGCCTGTGGGAATTATAAGAAGGATATTGGCGCATTTATTTTGGCTGGTTTGGCTGACTTTTCTCTCTCTTTGTCTTCTACTTTAACAGGAGCTCTGTGGGCCGTACGTGTTTATCATCTTCACCATATTTTTACTTGGCTTCTTCGTCTTCACCTACTTCAAAGTCCCAGAGACCAAGGGCCGAACGTTCGATGAAATCTCGGCCGGTTTCCGCCAGGCAGCATCAGCTGCTGAGAAGCACTCGCCTGAAGAGCTCAGCAGCCTGGGGGCCGACTCTCAGCTTTAAACCCCTCCACTGACCCTGCTTTCCTCGTCTGTTCACACTTCTGCACACAACTACTGAGGAGAAGGGCTCACCGGGCTGTCAATCAAACATTTCCCCCTTCCCACGGCTGCACTCACCTCTTAGTCCCCCGCACTCCCCGAGAATCGTGAGACATCTGGGCACGAGACATGGGGTTTTAAAGACAGTGAGTAAGAGTAGTTCTCATACTCTTTTCAGAAAGATGATCGTTTTAAGACAGGTTTGAGGTGTCATATTTGCGTTGGAGTCTTTTAGCTTGTTTTACTAGGTTTTATGTTTTTTAAAACTATCTTAACTGTTACTTCTGCTGTGCTATGAGAGTGAAAACTCGACGGAGGTCACCTGGTCATTCCCGACCTAGACTCTACGTTGTTGATGTGAGAAATCAACAGGCCAAATGTGACTTCTGTACGTTGACTGACAATTAATACTGTATTCCATGTTACTGTATCACTATTATGAAAGTCTTGTCGCTTTGATAAACCAGAGTTATCGTCATCAGCTTGGCCTTGGCTAGCAGTCGAAACAATTTAACAGGCAAAAAAAAACCTACACATTACACATTTAAATAATAGGATTAAATATATATATATAGATATTTTGCATGTTAAATAGTTTCGACTGTTAACCAAGACTAAGCTATACATATACAGGTCCTTCTCCAAAAATTTGCATATTGTGATAAAGTTCATTATTTTCCATAATGTAATGATAAAAATTAAACTTTCATATATTTTAGATTCATTGCACACCAACTGAAATATTTCAGGTCTTTTATTGTTTTAATACTGATGATTTTGGCATACAACTCATGAAAACCCAAAATTCCTGTCTCAAAACATTTGCATATTTCATCCGACCAATAAAAGAAGTGTTTTTAATACAAAAAAAAACTCAACCTTCAAATAATTATGTTCAGTTATGCACTCAATACTTGGTCGGGAATCCTTTTGCTGAAATGACTGCTTCAATGTGGCGTGGCATGGAGGCAATCAGCCTGTGGCACTGCTGACGTGTTATGGAGGCCCAGGATGCTTCGATAGCGGCCTTAAGCTCATCCAGAGTGTTGGGTCTTGCGTCTCTCAACTTTCTCTTCACAATATCCCACAGCTTCTCTATGGGGTTCAGGTCTGGAGAGTTGGCAGGCCAATTGAGCACAGTAATACCATGGTCAGTAAACCATTTACCAGTGGTTTTGGCACTGTGAGCAGGTGCTAGGTCGTGCTGAAAAATGAAATCGTCATCTCCATAAAGCTTTTCAGCAGATAGAAGCATGAAGTGCTCCAAAATCTCCTGATAGCTAGCTGCATTGACCCTGCCCTTGATAAAACACAGTGGACCAACACCAGCAGCTGACATGGCACCCCAGACCATCACTGACTGTGGGTACTTGACACTGGACTTCAGGCATTTTGGCATTTCCTTCTCCCCAGTCTTCCTCCAGACTCTGGCACCTTGATTTCCGAATGACATGCAACCACTGAGCAACAGTCCAGTGCTGCTTCTCTGTAAGCCAGGTCAGGCGCTACTGCCGCTGTTTCTGGTTCAAAA
This sequence comes from Meda fulgida, assembly GCA_030578275.1. Taxonomy (NCBI): domain Eukaryota; kingdom Metazoa; phylum Chordata; class Actinopteri; order Cypriniformes; family Leuciscidae; genus Meda; species Meda fulgida. The sequence continues at coordinate 30,082,468 of CM060621.1, read as the reverse complement.
GTGGCTTGACCTGGGGAATGCGGCACCTGTAGCCCATTTCCTGCACACGCCTGTGCACGGTGGCTCTGGATGTTTCTACTCCAGACTCAGTCCACTGCTTCCGCAGGTCCCCCAAGGTCTGGAATCGGTCCTTCTCCCCAATCTTCCTCAGGGTCCGGTCACCTCTTCTCGTTGTGCAGCGTTTTTTGCCAAACTTTTTCCTTCCCACAGACTTCCCACTGAGGTGCCTTGATACAGCACTCTGGGAACAGCCTATTTGTTCAGAAATTTCTTTCTGTGTCTTACCCTCTTGCTTGAGGGTGTCTTGATGGCCTTCTGGACAGCAGTCAGTCTTAATCAGTCTTACCCATGATTGCGGTTTTGAGTAATGAAACAGGCTGGGAGTTTTTAAAAGCCTCAGGAATCTTTTGCAGGTGTTTAGAGTTAATTAGTTGATTTAGATGATTAGGTTAATAGCTCGTTTAGAGAACCTTTTCATGATATGCTATTTTTTTGAGACAGGAATTTTGGGTTTTCATGAGCTGTATGCCAAAATCATCAGTATTAAAACAATAAAACACCTGAAATATTTCAGTTGGTGTGCAATAAATGTAAAACACATGAAAGTTTAAGTTTTATCATTACATTATGGAAAATAATGAACTTTATGAACAATATGCTAATTTTTTTAGAAGGGCCTGTATATATATAATTGCAATTATATCTAATTGATTTTTATTTAACCCCGAAAATAAATAACAAATATTCTAGGGTTCTTTTTTAGTTGCATTTTATCGATGATGTCACCATTGAAACAATGTTACATCATGTAAATTTGATGTTAACACTTTTGCATAGCAAGCTTCTTCTTTTTTTGCACATTACAGGGTATTTTATCGCTATATTCATATAATTATTTCTTCTGTTCTTGCTACATCCTTTAAATGTATTTATATTTTTGTAATGAATTCACTTGGTTTCTCCAGGAATGCAAATAGTTATCACTCCAGGAGGAGAGAACCAGAACTTTTTTTAAATAGTGTCTGTTACATGTCACCAAATATCACACCTACCCAACTTTTTATAAAGACGGTCACTTTATAATGCACAAAGACATGTACTCTTCCCTGAAAGTGTTAGCATCAGCACAAGCGAATGTTGATCATAAAATACAGCATATACTCCCATAAATATATATCTCATAATTCATAATGTCATTATGTCCATTCATAATGTCCCAGTTCAGTCGCACGTCAGTAAACGTTTAGACGGCAGTAGTTGAAATGCGTTTTGCACAGTCGCCTCCCTCCAGCTGAGGGAGAAGTTGGGAAACACGGAGAGAGACCAAAATGCACTGTGACTCGTGGCATGATTCGAGTGCACTGACAGCCTTCCTCTGCTCACTGAGCTGGGAATCACACCATTGAGGATGCTGTGTGAAACAGTATGCCTGGCTCCAGTGTGCCTTGTCAAGTTTTTTAGACTTCTAGTTTTCCATTTTTCTTCTTTCTTTTTTTAATTTGTTTTAAACCTAGAATGTCCACCCTTGATCATTTATCCATAAGTATTTGTGATATACTGAACTTGTGTGAACATATATAATCAGCTGTTTTTAAACACTCCAGAATATGCCTGATGCTCTGATTTTTACTAGTTTTTGTTTGTAGGTGAAAACCCTACATGGGTTATAAGTCCCCTATTTTTGTGGATTCGTAGACATCAAATTCATGTAAATAAGTTGTTTTCACTTTGAGTGGAGTTTGAGTGTGTGCGTGTGATATTTGGCCAATTGGTCGGAGATATGAAAAATGAATTTCTTTGTTTTAACACCAGCACCAGAAAATATATTCACCCTCACAGCATTCCATATGAAATCATCTTTTGTGTCTGTTTTTGACATTTTGTACACGAGCGTGTCTTTTGCAGATCACGTGAATGTTCACATGAAAGTGTCCCACTGAAATCAATGATGTGTGTTGTTTTCAATATTCAAAGAAACAAATCTAAACATTTTTTAGCTGTAAGTGTAAATAATGAATGTAAAATAGAATTGGTTTATTTTATGTTTAAGACCTTGTAGTTTTAATAGCTGTACATGTAACATTTTCATTTGTCGGTTTCCTGTTTTTGTAACGTAGAATCATGGTAAGGTATCATGGTAGTCAATACTACTGTAAAACAATAACAACATACTTTTTTTTTTTTTTTTACCATACTGTATTTATTAGATCCACTTAATTTATTTAGGTTTTTTTTTTTTGCTTTCAATTTGACTTCTGCTATGGAAATAAAATTGTTAGAAAAAACAGTATTGTATGTGTGAATGAATTAAGAATCAGGGTGGGTAGTTGAGCTCAGCGGTTTCCAACGCTGCACAAACATGTGGAAAAATCTCCAAGAACTAAAACTGGTGTAATTTAGGAGATATCTATAGTGACCGCTTGATAATTTGATGTGGTTCGCCTGTTGGAGCTGCAGAAATCTAGACCCTCAAGAAAAGCAAGCTGAACAATTTCATTTATAAATCAGAAAAGCAAATGAATCCCTGCAGTGTAATGTAGTGAAGCGTTGGCCTCTCAGAACAAAGCATTTGTGAGGGTGTGGTGAAATTCTCGGGTCAGTCATGGATAAATGAAACCGGATTCCGACCATTGTTTTGGATTTGTATAGATGTGTCCACACATGGGAATGAAGAGACAAAACAACTTATGAGAAATGTGAGTGAAATTATTACTACCACCTTCATTTAGCATTAGATACTATTGTATGTGATTGAGGTATACAATTATATCTGTCTGTATATATATACACTACCGTTCAAAAGTTTGGGGTCGGTAAGATTTATGTTTTTAAAAGAAGTCTCCTGCTCACCAAGGCTGCATTTATTTGATTCAAAATACAAAACAAACCCAGTAATATTGTTAAATATTATTTCAATGTAAAACAGCTGTTTTCTATGTGAATATATTTTAAAATGTAATTTATTCCTGTGATCAAAGCTGAATTTTCAGCATCATTACTCCAGTCTTCAGTGTCACACGATCCTTCAGAAATCACTCTAATATGATTATTTGATGCTCAAGAAACATTCATGATTATTATCACAGTTTACAACAGTTGTGCTGCTTCATATTTTTGTGCAAACAGTGATTCATTTTTTTTCAGGATTCTTTGAAAGCTCAAGAGAGAGGCATTTCATTAAAAAATAAATATTTTGCATTATTATAAATGTCTTTGCTGTCACTTTATATCAATTTCATGAGTCCTTTCTGAAGAAAAGTATTAATTTCTTTAAAAAAAAAAACTGACCCCAAACTTTTGAACGGTAGTATATATATATATATATATATATGTGTGCACTCACACACCGTAATGGCCAAAAGTGATGATGTCTGGCCTTCGCTTCTTCACCCTTTAATTAAATATGATTAAAGGTCCAGTGTGTAATATTTCTGTGGATCTATTGACTGAAATGCAATATAAGATCCATAACTATGTGTTTAGTGGTGTATAAAGACCTTACTTAATGAACCGTTAAGTTTGTATTACCTTAGAACGAGTCATTTATATCTACATAGGCGCAGGAGTCCCCTTCTATGAAGGTTGCCATATTGTGACGTCATGTTTCTACCGTAGCCGACAGCGAACACACAGCGCTACAGAGCGCGTTTCGTCACTACCTTGAAAGAGAAGCCGCAGAAAGCTAGAAGCCAGATAGACACCGTGAGTAGTGACTTTTCCCTTGTCAGTGGTGTAAAATATGTAGTTGGATTGTTTCATGTAACTTAGTTATTCTCCATCGCTGTGTTATGGCTTTGCTATGTGGTGATAAATGTGCTGGTTGCGTTCGTGAGACAGCCGAGTACTCTTTTCATTGACCGTAAAACAGTATGTTACAGGAATCACCAACCCGTCGATTGCGACAAGTCGATCTTGGAAGCATTTTAAGTCGTTCGCGAAGAGTTTTCAAAATCAGAGAAAAAAGCCTATTGTGTTTAGTAAATGGTGTCTAAGGGATGCGGAGGCGCGCGCGCTGTTACAATCATGTCATTTTTGCCGCGCGCACCTTTGGGCTCATGCGGACGCGTCGAGTTTAAACAAGGCTTTACGCTTTGACCAGCTCAGCCACAGTAAGCTCATATTAGCCTGGTAAACTTTTACTACCCTGTTAAAAAAATATATATAGTTGCATAGTTTCATGTGGTTCTTCTCCCTCGCTGTATTATTGGTTTGCTATGTGGGGAGAAATGTGCTGGTTACGTTTGTGAGACAATCAGCTGATTACTATTATTATATTATATATTAAGACCTGACTATGGCTTTGTAAACTTTATCAATGATGTGGTTTATAATGGACTGTGGTACAGAAACGGTGACAATGTTACACACTCTCGGCTTACTCTGGCTATTCTCTGCTGTCTCAGTCGACGATATGTTTGTCCCGTTTTAGCCACCGTAGCTTCTTCGAAAGGGAGGGGTGAGCAGTGGGCGGAGCCATTAGTGCAACTCACAACCGAACCGCTAGATATCGCTAAAAATCACACACTGCACCTTTAAAGGCTTGCTCATTTACGTAGTTGTGCTTGGAGTCAAGTGCTTTATTTATAATAACGCAATGAACCCTGACAAATTGTGCAGACATAGTTTTTGGCCAGGCTGTCCATATAAAGAAATTATGAACATGCAAAAACAAGAGAGAACCAGTGAAATGTTAATAACGGATTATGTTGTAGTTAATGTATGCCTTTTCCTCTGGGCTTTTTATTTTTCTATGATATATACAGTATATATATTTGTTTGCATAGTAAAATAAAACCTGTAGCTCTAGAACATTTTCCTTATATTTTGATAACTTTTATCAAACTTGCGGGATCATAAAAACAAAAAAGTGAATTGCAGGTACAATTTGAAGTATGTTGCTGAATTGCCTGTGTCTAAAACCATGCTAATGGTCTGGCTGATGTTAAGCCATGAATAATGAAACGAAGGATGGAAAGACCAGTGCAGTGCTACACATGCAGATGTGCATGAACATTTCTCATGTGTGAAACTCTTGGAATCATGCATTCATATTTGCATTCACACCATATTGTGTACCATCTCAAATTTATTTAAAAAAAAAATATTTTTTCTTACAAAATAATATCAAATAATGTTACAGAAACTTCATGTAAACTTTGCCAAATTAACATCAGAGCTCTATTAATTAAGCTTGATGGAAATGTAGAAGGATGCCAAAATAAAATAATAAATCAAATAAAACGATGCACATATTTATACCTTCAAGGAGTTTTAAGTATGCATTCGAGAACGCACCGCAGAAACTGCATCATCGAGCACATATATACACAGAGGACAAGAGTGTGACGTTCAAGAGCACTTTGGTTTGAAAACCCAAAACCTGAGTTTGACTCCACACCTCCCCCGTCCCGCAGAGGAGACGTACACCATCTGACATTTCTAGTACCCATGTGTACTCGTCACCCAGGGCGGAAAATAACAGTCTCAGAGTGAAACGATCCATAAGGACATTCCTAAACTATCAACTATTACAAGCTTCTTAAGAGGTATGACGTGAATAAACATTACAAAACAAAATACTGAGGATAAAACAAATGTAAAAGGCAGAGCAAACAACACAAATGCTGCTTTATAGTAATTCTAGCTAAGCATGACACTTTTTGTCCTTCATTCGGCTTTATAAATCATATTTACTGTTACACATAACTTAAAGGGATAGTTCACCCAAAAATTACAATTCTGTCATCATTTACTCAAGTTTTTCCAAACCTGTATGAGTTTCTTCTGTTGAAAAAGACATTTTTATAAAATGTTGGTAACCAGACAGCTGATGATCCTCATAGATTTCCATAGTATTTTTTTTCCATAAAAATCCATCATTCCATCATTTTTCCAAATCTCTTTTTTTCATACAGGTTTGGAACAACTTGAGGGTGAGTAACAGACAGAATTTTCATTTTTGGGTGAACTATCCCTTTAAGCCTGGCCTTCCTGCATAAAAATAAATAAATAAATCACAACAGTTAATTCAAAACTGCATAAAAAACAAAAAAAAATCTCCAACCAGCACTTGCCTGAAAATTAATATTTGAGGAATGCAAACTGAATATTTTTTAAGAGGGCGAACAATCTTCATTCTGATATCAGTCAAACGTGAGCGCTTTTTGGTATTTGTACATTAGGAAGCTGTCTGATTCTTTCTATAAGAGTCCAGTGCATTTGAGCTTTCCGTTTTTTTTTTTTTTTTGCATAATATAAACCAAGAGCGAATGACCTCCGGATCTCTTCGGCTCTCAGAAGAGTGAAGGTTCTCCGTGAACTCTGAAGCGATACACACATGTGTATTCCAGGTGACCCCAGTTGCTTAAGACTCTCAGCTCTGCCATGCTGTAGTTGTCTGAGGCTTCCTACAGGCCAGAAAACAGGAAGAATTTTAGGATGAATTCACAAAAACTCATCTAGCTCACACTCTAAGCCTATCAGAGTATGACTAATAGACATATTAAGACTATTTTGGACTCACTGGAATCTTGAAAGTCTGAATGGGTTCTCCACCCTGATCGTACATGAATGTCCCGAGCAACTTTCCGTCTTCAGTCTCATTAGACATACCCTGAACACAGGACAGGCGAGGAATCTCAATGCTGTTGTTTTATCACTGTTATGAAGAAGAAGAAAAACGTCGGGATATCAACTCACGTAGACAGCAAAATCCTTAGGCGCGCTGTCGATGCGTCCCGTTGGAGAGAGCTCTTTGGGAAGGTGTTCAAGTGTGACGTGGGTGATTCTTACTGAGTAAGATAGTGCGATCACCAGGAAACCCTGGGAGCCTCGGAATGCCCAACACTTCCCGGGATACAGCTCCGGCTACAACACACACACACAGTCAGATGTGTTAAACTGAAGGTGGCCAGTGTTGGTGTGATTTGAGAGTTTGTGGTTTGTTACCTGTATAACAGTACGAGGGCTTTCTGAATGATACCAGAGAGGAATGCCGAATAAACTCAGACATGCAGATCGGGTCTTATATGTCTCAGAGCAACGAGTGTTTAACACACTGGCACCTACACAAACACACACAGTGAGACTTGTACAGTACGGAACAGTAAAGACTTTTGAATCTTTATGGAAGAATTATGCTCACGAAGGCTGCATTTGTTTAATCAAAAAAACAGTAAACACTATAATGTTGTGAATTATTATTACAAATTTTAAAATAACTGGCAACGCTGAATTTTCAGCATCATTACTCCAGTCTTCAGTGTCACATGATCCTTCAGAAATCATTCTAATATGCCGATTTGCTGCTCAAAAAATCAGTTGAAAACAGTTGTGCTGCTTAATATTTGTGGAAACTATTTTTCAGGATTCTTTGATAGCATTTATATATAAAAGTATGGTGTATATAGATGTATATAACATTTTTTTTATTAATTTGAAGGTTCTGAAAATGTAGCTTTGTCGGCAGAGAAGCAAATGACATTTTTAAATATATTAAAATAGAAAAGTTATTTTCAATTTTGACAATACTTTACAAAATACTTCAGTTTTTTTTAAATCAAATGCAGCCTTGGTGATCTTAAGAGACTTCTTTCAAAAACATTAAACCCAACAGCAGTGTTAGCGGTCATCTTGTGAATTACTTTGAAATGCAAGTGGTTTATTTTTGGCGTGTCAGCTTGCACGGCGGTAATTGGCATTCTGGTTGACTACCTACTGTATATGTATGTGTGTATATATATATACATTAAAAAAATATATACGTTTTCATGCAGGAAATTTGTACCTGAAGATTCCAAGGCATAGTCCGGCAATCCAATCCCATCTGCCCTGTACAGACCAATTGCCCTCCGGACGATTTCTTTCACATCCTGTAATGCATTAAAAAAACACCCATTAAAATACATCATGATTTCAACTTCAGAGTTCAGACTGCCCTAAAAATGTCTGAATTTGTTCTCTCTCCGACACACACTTGTATCGTGGCGGCTCCGGCTCCTTCCTGGTGCAGCGTCTCTCCCACAGTCCTCCAGACATCTCTGCCGCTCTCTTTCTCATGCACTAGTTTATCTAGTATGCGTTTCTCCAGATCCTCTAGCGCCCTCTGCAGCTCAGGACGGAGCACTATAGCTGAGTCCAGTGAGCTTGGATCTTTCAGGTGTGTTATTAGCCAATCGGATAGCTCTGCTCTCAGCTGCAGAAGAAATGACATGAAGGAATAATTGATTATTAAATAATTGCAATTTGCAATCCAGTCACAGGCAAATCTCTGCGCTGAATTTAAACGAGCTAAAAGTGTGTCCTTACGTTGGTGTTGAGAGTGTCATGTGCATCAACTCTTTCCTTGAGAAGGTCTTGAGCTGACTGAAGATTTGAGAGACTGGACTTCAGCTCAGAAATCTGCTGCCCGCGCTCAGACTCAAGACTAGGAACATTCAACATTTGCCATCACTGGATCAAATAATAATGATGCAACATGCACAAGACTAAACATAAAAAAGTCTACAAAATCACAGTGAAAAGCTGAAAAGACACTAACTTCATCATCTGCTTATTCATAGACCTCAGATCGGTATGCAGCATCTAGGAGACAAGCAAATAAAAACACAAATTAGGTGGATGACATCATTTCCTGTTGTGTGCTTTGTTGCTATGACAGAAGAAAGGAAGGTGGAAAGGAAGATGGATGACGTTTTACAGTCAGTGGAAATGATATAGTTGTTAATATACAGAAAAAAATGTAAAGGTTTTGTTTTCGCACCTCAGATTTGACCTTCTGTTTTGCGCTCTCCATCTTCAGTAGTTCGATGTCTCTCTGAGATAACAGATAGACAAAGAGAAAGAAATTGGGAAAGATATTTTGTATTTCCTCCATTTCTGTCACCTGATGCAGTTTGGGTTTCTTGTCTATATTTTTTGTCTAGTCTAAAATTATGAATGTACTGCGCTGGAAGTTTTCTGCAGGGCTGCTTTATAGCTGAACTCATATACAGTAGCTGAACTAAACTGACTTCAGCTGAATAACAGTTAGGGTTACTATTGTCTCTTTTAGAGCTGCATAACAGCAGAATGGAATTCTGTTTGCATCACTGCAATTGCATTACTGTAAAGCTGCTTTCAAACAATCTGTATTTTATAAAGCGCTATATAAATAAAGGTGACTTGACACTTTCTTTTTAACAGACACCAACATAATTGATTGTGATTAGATTTGAATTACCATCAGGTTCCCCTCCCTTTCGTGCAAGCTGGCAATCTCATCCTTCAAGTTAGACAGGCTGGCATGTTGGAGTTGGTCCTAAAAGAGCAAAAATTGCATTTACTAAAAACATTATACATTTCAGAGAAACATGCAATAACTGAGCATTATGAAACAGGAGCTTTTTGAGGGCTAAATGACCTGGAGATGTTCTACTCACACCAGAAGCTGCTTTCATAGGTCCATCTGTGTGTTTGACAGATGAAGTCCTGGAAACAACCACATGAGGGGGAGAACGAGAAGCAAACGGGAACCAGTACCATATTCCTGCAATAGGTAAATGCAAATTAACGTTTCTTGATAACTCCATGAGAAATGAT